>VWZO01012598.1:1685516-1850068 GCA_013396975.1 Bucco capensis
CACCAACCACAACTCTCTGGGCTCTGTCCTTCAACCAATTCCCAATCCATCTCACAATACATGCTCATCAGCATGGAGGAGATCACAGTGGAATAAACCAGGAGTGTGCCCTCACCTGTTTTCCAAATCACTTTGTCATCTCTCTGAAGTCGAGTTCAATGTGAGTCTTGTCTTCATATCCTGGAGATGGTTCCTCACCTCACTGCAAATGATCTAATTTAACCTAATGGAGGACATGCACCAGCAGTTGTAGTTTCTAACCTTGCAGGCTATTTCATGGGGCATTGGACAAATGGGATAAAAAATGAGAGAGGCCTTTCTAATTAAAAAAAAAAAGTGAGTTTTAAAGATGCAGTGAACATGTCTTAACTCTCCTTGCACTGTGGAAGTACAATGAAAACAGAATCAGGCCATATCTGAAAGCTTCTGGAAAATCTCATGATGTATGTCCTTTGTATTATTTACATCTTTTCCATAGATCATGCCCTGCCACTCTAATAGCAGTAGATAAGAACTACTTCTTTTTGTTTTCACACAGATCCTTTAATTTAGAAACACCCAACAGTATCCTAGTGTCCAGGTTCTTTCCTCCACTATTTGTAAATCAAAATCTTAAGCTGTAGTGCTTTATTGAATACAGTGACAAATAGGGATGAGCTGCATTCTCCCCTATAGTCATAAAATTGATTTAATATTTCAATTAATCTTTGCTACACCTTCTCCAGAAATTTATGTGAATACGTTCCAAGTAAGTCATCCTCAGGACTTAAATAAATACTAACATAAATACCACATAAGTTATTTGTTCTCTATCAAACTCCTTTCTATCACTCTTGCAGTCAAATGTAAGTATTGCTTCCACCAACTGGAACATAGAGCTATCAGGTGAGTTGCCTTTACAAAGGGATTTGCACATTTTCATTAACAGGAGCAAGGAGTTTGTTCAGGACCTCCACACTGAGTTCCAGGCACCATGGACGATTCATTTCTTCACATTTTTCAGAGTCAGTTAGATATCTGTTTGGTTTGGTTGGGTTTTTTTCTTCCCTGAAACCTCAATTGATCTTATTTGTAACAGTCCTAGGGAAATACTTTGGTGGCATAGTTATATTAACAAGAAAGAGGGTGAGCTCTCCTGTTGCAGGACATGCACTGAGAAGTGGTCGTGCTGCCCAAATAAAGATGATGCCACTTCCTTCTGCTTACTCTGAGCAGCAGTTACTGATTTCCCTTGCTACTTACCAGGCAACTTCTAAATGACACTTCCCTGTGCAACAGAGAGTTAGACATTTAAAACACTGGAATGAAAAATTACCCACCATACAGGGTTGAAAGAGTAGTTGAAATAGAGATATTTTTTTCCTCCTCTGTTTCCTCACAATCTCCCCATTTTGCTAACATTAGAGTTAAATAAATCGAGTTAAGGTCCTTAAACTACCTTGCAGTTCAGCTTTCTGAGCTCAGCTGTAATTGAAAAATCTGGCTGCTGACTCAAGTTGATGGAGGAAGGAGAGGATTCTCTTTGAAGACAACCTGGAGGGGAGGGGAAACAGCAAACTGGGAGAACCTGCTGGGAGAAGTAGTGGAGATTACATCTGTCTTTTTGGTAAGAGCAAGCACACTTCGTCCTTATTATTCCACTTTACAATGTAGAGGAATATTAGGCTCTAGAAAGACTTGTGGAAACAGCAGGTACAGCTAAGGTAGATCTTTCATGTATTGCTAATGAAAAATGTGCAAAAATGTTCAGGGGCAGCACTGTTATCTGTGCATTTGATGCTTTTAGAATCATCAGACTATTATACAGCTCCTAACAAAGAGTCTAACTCGGGACCACCATCTGTAAACTTCAGTTAATGCACCGTCCATTTATTAAGTGGTGCTTTTATACTGGGGTTCACTGCTCTCTGCTTTCCTGCTGTTGGTTGCCAGATGGAATTTAATCTTGCTTCATTAAGTCCTAAGTATCTTGGGCCATGTTTGACTTTCTTGCCTTGTGGTGCCATCATGAATCCTGCAGAGCTCTGCACATGAGACCTCAGCACCATGCTCTAGAAGTTACTGAGACCTTTGTGGTCAATCTGCTACAAGAAGTAACAGATTCTCTACCTCTCTCAAACCAGAACCTCAGTGTCTGGATCCTCTTGGCACAAGAAAACACTCTTCCCTTCTTGCATACACCTGAAGAAGGAATGGAGTGAGCTAGGTCAAGGCTGCATGGAGGTGACTCTTAAAGGGACAGCTGACCAAAGCTGATGGCTGCTGAAGAGCTGTGAGGTGGGCAGGGAGAGCCTGTAGTACTTTCAGTGGCATGTGGCCTATCTGAAGTGGAAAGTTATGTCAAAGGAAATGAAAAATTAAGCTCTCAGGAAAGGTAAAAGCTGATATTGTGATACTCAGTAAGCATTCAACTATGTTGAAACCATGGGTGAAATATGATACTGGCATAACATTAGCCCCATGAAGCTGATGCTAATTGTGTCTTACTGCTGCTACCAAGCTCTGTGCACAATTATAGAGGTCCAGTACAATTAGTGTCAGCTAAATTAGGTTAAAAATAGTCAATAGGAGGCTGTCATTTTGCATGTCAGTTTAGATCACACAGGGGCTTTTTATAAATCTCAGTGGGAAGGAAAATATTTGGTTCTTATCCATTTTGGTTCACACAGAGAGGGCACAGATGTCTGGCAGTATTTCAGTTGAGCATTTGCAAGTGGCACAGTGTTGCCACAGGCTCCAGTGCCAAGCTGGCTTCCACACACTCCTCTCTCCCAGCTCAGGGCTCTAGCAGTAGATGAAGTCCTCACTTGTTCCTCCTCTCACCTGCCAGCATGGACTGGCAGTGGGCAAACATAGGACAGACCTATTTAAAAACAGAATATTGATCTTCTGGTGCCTTCCTCTATGAAGAAATCTGCAATATGTGCTGAGACTTCACTCCTCTCTAAACACAGCAAGCTGCTGTGCTGACTTGCACCCCAGAGAGCCCCAGCAGCTTCAGGAGGCTGTAAGGCTGAGAATAAATGTGGTCTCCTGCATTCACATTACCTAGGCACTATGTCTGATACCTCAGTAGAGGCTTTGGCAGCTTCCCTCAGGTGTGCTTGCTGCAGCAAACAGGACAGGATCCATCCTGGAGCTGGACAGGTATAAAAGGGTCCCCAGCAAGCCGTGCCTGAAGTGAAGTGTAAGTACCAGAGTGGCATACATAGTGCCTGACATAAGCAGGATGCTCTGCATGCAAGAGATGGATCTGATCCCTGTTTCTCACTTGGGGCTAACCAGTCCTTAGGGCTGAAAAAAGGGGGAGGCATGTACCATCTCTGGCCAGCTGAGACCACTCAGCCTCTCCCTGTAGCCACTGCAACATGCTTTCATCTTCCCTCCTGCTCTCTGGCAAGGCCTGGCACCTCCTCCATGCTCGGCTCCCTGGGCAGAGGCACAACAGGACTTTACATTTTGGAAACAGAAAAGGGAAATGCCAGAAGGAAAGAAGCCAAGGAGAGGAGAAGCCAAGTACAGAATGTGAGGGAACTTACTCAAGGCTGCAGCTCTTGTCCCAGTCTCAAGCCTTGCCCAGTTTTCCAGGTGCTTTGTGTCTTCTCCCACTCACTCCACTCTCCATCTGTACTGGACTGAGCACATACCAGCAGCCTTTCTTTTTCTGCATTGGTTTTGTTTTCCAGCAATTTTTTTCCATCTTATGTCACATTAGCAAAGAAAGATCTCCTTGGGCACATGCTGCTTGCCTTCTTCTGCCACACAAATATCTCTGAGGAAACTTTTCTGCTGCTGGAGTTGGGCAGGGGACCCATTCTCCAAGCACCTCCCCAGACCTGCACTGTCCCCTGGGAACCAGCTGTGGCCACCAGCTCATCTCTGAGTAGATCCTGAGGTTCTCTCACAAGGCAAAATAAATGTAGGTGATGAGAAGCAGCATCATACTTGCTTTGTGTATGTGCCCCCCTTTCTAAAGCCCTGTGCCAGCAAACCCACTCTGAATACATCGTAGCACAAATGACTGCATAAGGGCAGAAGAGTACATTAGTGCATTAGCTTTTCAGTTATTTACATACTAAGGGTTAAATGTGGCACCAAAATCCTGTTTAAATGTCCTTTAAGCATCCCTTCCTGCTTTCCCCTCTTTTCCTTGATGCCTAGCCAGGGCTTTGCCCTGCTGTGAGGCCAGAAGCCTGTGTGAAGCTGCCAGCTCTGAGTGCAGAGCAGGAGGGAGGGAGGGAGGGAGGGAGCCTGTGGCAAACTGCTGACAGTCTGCAGCTGCCATGGGCACTGTGGCCAAGCTGGGGCATGGGCACATTGCTTTGACTTCCCTTTGCAATTCTCATCAGTTCTGCAAGGGCACTGAGGATCCCATGTGTCCCCAGTGATCTTGGCAGGAGTGGGGATGTTGTGTTGTATCACAGGCTGTCTAGGTGCTCGGTACCACACTGCTCCTGGTGAGCAGACTTGGTGACCTCTGATGGTTCACACATGAAAGCAAAGCAAAGCAGTGCTGTATAGACAATGACATGGGATCAGTATGCTCCAGTGTATAGTTAAAGCTTATACAGTGTCTCCTGAGAAGCTTCTCTACAGCTGGGAGGACTCCCTAGCACTGGATGTCTTCTTCTGGCCATAATGGTGCTTTGGCTGGGCTCAGTGCTAATCCAGCCCTTGGAAAGAAGGAGCCACAGGAAGGAAAACAGTAGCTGTAGCTTATGCTAAGCTAGAGAGGTGCCTAAGCTCAATGTATGTCAGTCAGCAAATTACTGGGGGCACCTGCTGGGTTGTGGTCTTTGTTTTAACCAGTTATTACAAGAGCTGAGCATCTGAGATTCCCTTTGAATTTGGAATACTTCAGATGGAGGTCAGCCCTGGCCAGCACATGGGTATTAATCAATCCATTCCTTTGGCCATGCATTACTTGTACAGTAGCAAAGAGACAGACCCATCTTTCAGAGAGAAAAACAACTCTGAATTTCCCATACTGAGGTGTCCAGCCTTCCACACTAATTCTGACAGCTTCCCAGGCACCTGGAGTAGTGGAAGCAAATAGTTCCTTGTTTTACTGACATAGGAGAAAAATCAGTATCTCAATGCAGATCAGATCTTTTTTTCCTTTTGATTAAATGATATTGCATCCCCAAAAGTCATTAGAGTTCTAAATACTTTGCAATTAATCATGAAGAGAGTAAATGAATCATTGATTTAACATTAAGAGAGCTTTTTTTTTTTGGCTGCCAACTTGTCTTACCAGTAACTATTCAATAAAGAATAAAATCATACATTTGGTCCCTTTTAGCATGTGCCTCAGATTTCATAAATATCAGTTCAGTTGCAGCCAAGCAAATCTGTGAGCTCTAGCTGGCAATATACCTAGAAATAAAGGTTTGCAGCTGAAAGTGATGATGGATCTAGCTTTCTGATTTGTCCATTGATAGAGTTTGGGCAGTTGCATGGTTTAGGGATAGCTCTTTGAGTGAGAAAGGGTGTGCATGGAGGTGACAGGGAGGTGTTATCAGGCCTCTAGTAGCTTTCTGTCAGTAGCGTGTGTGTGCATATGTGTGAATAACTGCATATGCTCAAAAATCCACAGAGCTATTGGCGCTGTTGGCTAAGTTTATATTTATGTCCATATGTAAACTACTTTCATTGGAAAGGAAATCCAGATTACCTTACAAATACTGCATGTGTACATAAAAGGTGAAGGTTATGAACTTATGCACTCAAAAATTAGGAAGTGTGCTCAGTGCTCTGTAACTGACCTGTAGATTTGACTTTTGGATATTAGTGGAGCTGCTAAACAAATGTCTCCCTGCTGTTGGGGCATTTGGCTTTCATTAAGTTGACCCAAATGTAAGTGAAGAAGGCTGCAGCAGGCAAGGGTGGAGAAGAGGTCTGAGCCTCCCACTCCATGCCCTGCATCTGCCATGGCCAGTAATATTGTGACCACATGCAGTTGGGTCAGTTTGCTGATTGTCAAGGGTTAGGGCAGGGCTGGCCACTAAACAAGTGACAGATGCTCTCTATTAACTCCTCTCCCTTCCCAAAGAGGTAGAGAAAGAGAATAAGGGAGAGAGACTTAGTGGTTGGAAAAGAAAACTAAACCAGCTTTAATGAAAATAGTAACAAATACCCAAAATATATGGAAATATGTACAAAACCAATATCAAACCAATCCCCCCTGATGGCAATTATGTCACTGTCACCACTGATGCTGGGGGCAGGCACCAGGGAAGTCCCAGAGTGGACTCAGCAGCAGACAGGAACCAGATTCAGGAGCTGGATTATGGATCTAGATTCAGGAACACATGGCTCAGCAATGGTCAGGGTCCTCCTCTGGCACTGGCCATTGAAGAGGAGAGCTTGATCCTTGTGATGTCTCAGCTTTATACTGATATGACATACATGGACTGGAACCATTTGTGGGTCAGTTCACTGTCACCTGAACTGTCTGTTCCTCTGCATAGGTGGAACCTTTTACCTTCTGCATCCCCAGCATGGTATGTAAGAGTTAGCAGTGACCTTGGTCTGCATACCAATCCTCAGTGCTAACTCTAAATATGGAGCATTACCACTTCTAGAAGCAGATATGGTCTGCAAAAACATGCCATTATCTTCAGAAAGTGCACTCCCTTAGAAGAGACTGAGTTAAAAAGTAAAATCACTGAACAGGATTAGCTCTTATCAAGCTCAAACCAGGACATCAATCTGGAAGAAAATGTTATTTTGGTGAGGTCCTTTGCTCTGAGCTCAGTGAGCTGGATCCATGCACTACAGGGTTGCACAGCCTGTGGCAAGGGAGGTAGCCAAAGCCTGTGGCAGGACCAGGAGAGAGGGGAGAACAGCACCACTCTTTTCAACAAGAGCTCACAGCTACACTGGATGGAATGAAATCCAAAGCCAGAGCCTTAAAAGGGAATATCACTAGTGTCTAATGGAGCATGAAGTCATGTGGCAGCCTTTTCTTCATTAACATGGTCTCTCTACCCCAGCCAATTCCCCATCCTCAATCTATAGAAACATCACTGTACTCAGATTTTTACTCATCTGTAGCATAGTCTTTGCCACTGGTTCACAGTGGGTTAGTTCCTGTGCAGGTGCCTGTGCAAACACAGAGGACTGAAAACTGGGCTGTTAAACCAGGGTTGGTTCATTTGCTTCTTTTTTCTTGCTATCAAGGTACTACATCTCTTGTTAGGTGTGTCTTTATATCAGAGAAAACTGTTAAAAGGCTAGAGATTTATCCAGTGTAAGAAAAAACTGCATTAGTCTATAATGTGCTCTAGTAAAATCTTGTAACTTTATGCACACAAATACTCACCACTGAAGTTAATGATACTGCTTTTAAAGTTAGGCTCTGGATTTTAGGTACCTTGCTCAGCCAGAGCCCATTAGATCAACTTCTCTTTAAGACTATTGCTTGGATTTAGTCACAGTTTTTGTGGGGCTCTAAGGTTAATCTACCAGTATCTTTCTTTTCTCCCATCCCCAAAGTGTTATAATGACTTCAAGCTTCCTTTGTTCCTTGTTTAGTGTTTTTGTGAGCTTAAAACTATTCTCCATGCCCATAATACATGAAGGGAGGAAGGAAGGCCATTAAGGTTAGAGAATAATTAACCTCTTCTGTAGCTTTTGGTGCATTTCAAGTCCCAGTACCACCTACAGGTGAACTAAAATGTCAGACTTATAAAAATATAAAAAATGGTAGAATATGTATATGTCCATAAATCTATTTAAGCAGAATCAGTGATGGATGAATGCATTTAAATTTTAGAATCATATTTCTGCTAACTTACTGAAAGAAGAATCCCATAATTCACTGGAGAGTCTCATCGTTGTGAATTATTGTCTTCATCATTGCAGAAATATTTCATCTCCTGAAGATGATCTCCAGCCTCTGTAGCCTGTACTTGGCTTTCAGTTATATTTTTTTTCTCTTCCTTAATGTATATGATTTTATGCAGTTCAGGCCAGAAAATTGGAGTCCTTGCTTTCTAGTTTCTGGAACTTGTTTATTCAGGAGGTACTATTTAAGTAAACATAGTACAGGAGTATGACCAGCTGCTGTTTTCTCCTTCCTCCCTTGTGATCATCACTTCTTTACTTCACCAGCATTACCTGCAGCTCCTGAGCAGCATTGGATGTATCTTACTTCTGAAGGAGATGACCTGGCAGTGTCTCAAGCACACAGGGTGTGCTAAAAAGGAAGCCATTCAGTATGCCCAAATGTCTGGTCCTTAAACTAGAGACAAATGCTTTGGCCTTAGGGGTAAAGCATTGGGCCTGGTAACAGGATGACTGTTGAATTCCTGGCCCTTCCACATCTTGGGCATGTTCCTGGTCTTTCTGTGAGCTCGTGTTGCAAAGTGGAGGATACTGTCTGTTATCCTTTGCCTGTTTGCATTAGCAACTGCAGGGGAGGTTAGGCTGTGCCTGCCACAGGGACCCTCATCTTAGCCAGCCTTCTAAGTGCTGAGTAAAGTTCATCCTGGAGGGATCAGTTTAGAGAGGATCTACAGGCTTTGTGATGTAGCTATTTAATATTTTGTTCCTTATTAAAAATGTAGTAGCACTGTTAAATGCTGCAGTTGGCAGGGAAGAGCTTTAAGGAGCACTGCAGTGAGGGTAAGGAGGGAGCAGCAGCTCAGCCATGAAGCTCAGCTCTAAGCACAGGATTCTGTCCAGGTCACCAGGAAGAAGGGAGTCCACACACCAACCTGGAGCATGTGATTCCCAACATGAGTCCTCCTGGGAAGAAGGTCTGTGCTCTCAAGCCATGTCTTCCCATCCTTGCTCTGGAAGATGAGGAGAATAATACTTGAGCTATCTTCTTTGAGTACTGCTTAATATTTGACTACTGCTTTGATCCCATGGAGTGCTGAGGATTATTGCTCTGTATAATCCCTATAATTCTATTATTCCCTGAATGAAGTGATTAAAATAAAATTGGAAGGCTCTTTTATGCAGTTCCAGAGCCAAAGTAGAACTGAAATTTTGTACAAAGCCTGTAGGAGTCTTCCTTTATGCCAGTGGGCTTTGAATGGGATCAGTAGAGACAGGTAAGCCAGACAAAATAGAGAATCTCTATGACACTACCTCCAGTTCTCCTATATGGTGTTCACTGTGCCTCAGATCTCTTTAAAGCTCCTTGCTATTTTTTGGTTTTGACAATATCCATGGACATAAGAAAAGAATGAAGTATTTTCCACAAATTTACTAGTTCTGCCCTCTGAGAGAGACATCAAATCTCAGGTCTGAGGCAGCTGAAATTCCACCTCAGTCATATGGCCTGGAGCCATCAATAGGCTAGGAAGATCTGCCTAGGAAGTTTTCGTTTTGATTGTTCCCTTCACTTATTTTTTTTTTCCCAAATGTGCCTTTCTGAAACTTCTCCAGAACGTTTGTCTGATGAGAATTGGAGCCATTGGAGCTGGGTTAGTGGGCAAAGCAAGAGTATTTAAAATGGATGATAGATGAACACCATTACAAAGCTATTACTGTCAGATAATGTGTAGCTAAAATATCTTGGGGACATGCATGGTTTTGCTAGTAAAGAAATGACTATATGAATAGAAGACATTAGCACAGGAATGATTATGCTAATGGCACTGTGCTAGGCTTCTGAGCAAGGAGCAGGGGAAACTGAGGTCCCTGGAAACCTCAGCAGCTTGAGACTCAACCTGGCCATTTGTAGTGAATATGAAGAGTCTTGTGTCTTCTTTCAGGCCTCATTTCTAATTGCTAATTAAATACTGTAGCTGAAATTTTATTATTGCCTAAGAGGGTGCCACAGGGTCATGTAAAAATCTGATCATCAAATATATACCCCTGTGTGGTTTGCATTTCCTGGGTGCTTAGGTTAGTGCACTGGTGGTCCTGGTTTAAAGGCTGGTGTGAGGCAGCAAAGGAAACATGTTCCATCTTTTCTTGTGCCTGACTGAGATACCTTTTAGAAAGGATGAGCATCTTCTTGGGATGTAGCCATGGGAAGCTTCAAGGGCCAACAAGCACTGTACCTGCAGGGCTGCCTCTGAATAGCAAATAAACCATTTCCAGTTTAGCTGGCCTCTTGTTCCACCACCCGGCGACACTGCCTGCCACCCTGCAGTCCTCAGTGCCACAGAGTAATCACACAATATTTGGCTTCTTAGTAAATATCTTTTAAACTGATGAATTCAAAAAGCACTTTAGATGACATTTAAAATTTAGAACCAAATGACTGAGCTGTGAATAATGAATCTTGCCCAGTAGATGGATTGTACGTTACTGTGCAATTGTCTCCCTCTCAGTCACTATCAGCTGAAGCATTTTTCTCTTCCACTTGGTTTCCTTTCTCTCTTCCCTCCCTCACCACCAGTATACAAAAGGCCTGTTCATAAGTGCTTTATTTTGAAGAGAATGTCCAGAGGGAAACTTTCAAACCAATCAGACCTAATCACAGATCCATTTTTCTCCTTCTCTTCAAACCTTACCTGAGGGTTGGGTTTTTTATGATGCCCATCTTTGAACTGGGGCTTTCTCCTCCTATCAGTCCACCCTCACCCACATGCAGCATATAAGAAGTTATGCTAAAGGAGGTAAAAAATCTCTCTGTGTTTATGATGCAGGGGTTTTTTTGCATTCTCCATTTTCATTGATCAAATGTTTAGAGGATTTTTCAGCATCATGTTCCACATTATCTCCAAGTGCTATTATCTTGTTCTAGAAGGAAGATGTGGAAAGTGCTTATTTTGGCAATTACTCTATTCTTTGAGATGGAAATTATTTCTAGTGGAGGATGATCAGGCTAGGTGGGCTGATCATCAGCCACTGGACTGACCAGTCAGACTTGGAACAAACCAGCAAGGCTGGATCCAAACCCTTGGGCCCTGCTTTTATACTGCTTCTAGGTGCTTGGCTGCTCTCTTGTCTCCCTCTGGCAGTTTTAATGCTGTTGTGGTAGTGTTTGAATACAAACACCAGTAAATTCCACTCAAGGACAGAAGTAGCAGCAGGGTCAAGCTGGATCCAAGCTAAGATGATTGTGTTTGCTCCTATTCTGCCAGTTGCTCTGCTAGAAGTTACTTCTGCAAGGTTAAAGAATCCTCTTCATCTGTACCCACTGAAGTCTACTGGTTTGCTTGTGCTCCTTGTCTTATGTTTTTTGAGAATTTTAATGACTCAGAAACATGAGTCAAGAAATAACATGTTTTAAGACTAACTTTCACATTTACTCCCTTGGTTGCTGCATTAAAACATTCTTTCTCTCTTTTAGGGTTTCCCATTGTTTCAACATCCAGCCTCTTCCGTGTGGGAAGCACTTTTCTCCTACAAAGACCTGCAGAATGTTTGCCCAGAGTGGACATGAAGAAAGTGCCCTGGTGTGGTAAGTACCATCTCAGAGGCTAGTGCTTGATAGCAAGATGAACTAATAGCTCTGTGTGGTATCAAGTAGCAATCAATGGCTGTGTTGCTCTCTATTTATCAGGAAGGTAAATAACCATTGCAAACTCTTGTTTACAAACTCTGCTTTCACATCAAGGAACTTCCATCCCTGGAAGTTTTGAAGGCCAGGCTGGCTGGGACTCTGAGCAAGCTGTTCTAGTGGGAGGTGTCCCTGCCCATGGCAGGGGATTGGAACTAGATGATCTTTAAGGTTCCTTCCAACCCTGATAATTCTGTGATTCTGTGAACAAGATAATTAAGTGTCAAAGTTCCCTCTCCTTAACTCTTTTGTATGCAAAATAACAATGCAGAGCCAGTCTAGAAGATGTCAAATTGTCTTTTGAACTAGTTACTTGAAGCAGTAGCAAAGTAGCATTGACCACGCCTGAACCTCAACCTATTCACACCCTGCAAACCTTAGCAAATAATTAGTCTCTGCAGTTATGTGAAGAGCAATAAAGCTGATTTTTGTGAGCAGAGAGAATAAAAATTAGTGAACTAGACACTGCTTTTGATGTCTAGGTATTTCATCTGGACTTTGAGATGATCAGAGGAAAGAGAAATTTCCCCTAGAGTGTGATCTAGCTGAACTGACACAGGAAAGGGTGACTGGAATGAGGCCTGTGACTGATTGGAAATGTCTCATCTAAGAGGAGGAAGAGACAGCATTACAAATCCTGGGATTGTTCCAAATACATAAGATCTTTTTTTTTACTTAAAAACTGGGGAAGTTTAGCTGAGAATTTGAAGTCAGGAAATGGCTTAGTGGTAGGTATTGGATTGCTAAGGAGTTGTGGATTTGACTGAACCTAATGTATCGATTAAGGTAATATTTTCCTGATCTTGTTCTTAACACTTGTTTAGTCTTCATTAAACTTAAGAAACAGTACTGCTGAAGACACATTTAGGACTCAAGGTGGCTACAACTTTCTAATGGTTGACTCACTTTGCACTTAAACTCAGGAAAAATATTTAATGTGTTGATGTGAGGTATATAAGGCAAGTTGGTATTGTGTAGTGGAAGAGGCTCAGGGTTTGAACTATACACTAGGGTTACTTCCAGCTAAATCAGTGTTCTGTGCACACACAGCACAGAGCATTGCATCACGTTGCTGAAATGAAGTTTATAGCCATGGCATGTGGAATAGGGAGCTCTTTTATGTCCCAAGCACTGCAGACTGCAATAGCAGGTGTAAAGAGGGTGGCTGTAGGCATTAGTACCTTTAATAGTGTCAGAGCATGATGTGGGAGTTGCATTGTATTCAACAGCTATTTGCTAAGGCCTCAGAAGTATAAAGAAATAAATGGTTTCCAAAGGCTAAATGGGCTGTTCTGCTAAATAGGTCTTAACCAGCAGTCTCCTCAGAACACACCGGCCCCTGTGCTAGCCCTTGTTTAACTATTCAAGCTGCTCTGTCAAAGCAGGCATCTTTCTGTAGGCATTTTTTAATTTCATTTGTGCTGGAAATGCTTGGAATAACAGTCTCATAGTGTTAACGTTGTGTTTGTTTTAGTCCTGTCTAAAGTATAGAAAAAGCAAAAGAGGACAGAGACATTAACCAAATCATTTCTAGGGTACTGATTTGCAGTCCTTTTAGACAAATTGACTGCTATTTGCAGCTCTCTACTTTTTCTTCCCTCCCCTCAAAGATGCTTCTTCCCTGGCTCTAATGCCTTCCCTAGCTCCTTTACCTCACAGCTCAAAGGAGGTAAAACAGGCAGGGGGAATAATTAGTGTGTGCACGTGCTCTGAATGCATGGCATCTTGTAAAAGACACTGCACATCATTGGAATGGATGCTGAGAATATGACCTTTATGTCTGAGAGAGTGATTAGAGAGCCCGAGTCTTGGTTCAGCACAGCACTTAAGAGCTGACATCATTTAAGCAATTGCCTCAGAACTTTGGTGGTTTGCTTGCAGTCTGTGTGCTACATCAGGGCCTGACACTCACACAGAGGTAAGGTGTTTTGAAATATTAGTTGATTTATTTTATAGATTTCTTCTTTTTTCACTTGGAAAGTGTTCACAACAAAATGTTTTATTGCAACATCAAATGTTCTGGAAACATGATTAATAAAGAGCTTGCAGGAATTGAACTAGCAGGAAAGAAATCACTTGTATTGATTTACTCAATGTATATGCAAAACCTTTTATTGTGACTCAAGCTGCTCCTCCACAATCCCTGGCAGGCAGCAGAAGGCAAGTTTCCATCAGATGGTATAGGGGCAGTTCAAGCTTTGTGTTAAGGATGTGATGGCACAGGTGTGGGGCTGTAAGAAGACAGAAAGGCTCTCTGACAAAAGTTAGTGTGTTACAAACTATGGCTAGGAACCAGGAACTGACTCTTCCTTGGGTTGTTACTGACACTGTAGTTACTAAAACCAGTTTTGGAGCATATTCTGTTGCTGACAGGTGTGTAACAGCAGCACAACTTCTAATCCATGTGAATAATGCACATTGAGATACTTTCTGAATTACTTTTAAAGTAAAGCAGTGACCAGAAGAGGAAGTTTTCTGGTTTTGACTTCTCTTTCCTTGGTGTGTATGTGGGTTTCTAATCATGCTGTGAATAGCATAGTGTGAACCATTGAAAAGCTACTGAGCAGCACAGCTCTGTAGCTTGCCAAACCCAGGTTGGACCAACTCAAACTTCCCCTTCTGGCAGGGAATCAGGGGATCAGCTGTCACGGCTGATCTCAGCCTTGCACTGAGAAGTGCTTCAAGCAAAGGGGAATGCTTGCTGTGCATTTTTGCCTAACCAACCCTGTGAATGACTTTCTAGTTCATTATTTCACAGGAGAGCTTGCAGAGTCTGAGCTTGGACTAAATACAAAGGACTGTTTTGGATATGCCTGAATTTCTGCTGCGTGTTTGTCTGCATGCAGTCCTGAGTGCTGATTTAAACTTCATCTGCCAAATGTAGGGTGTGAATCCTCATCTTACTTCTCATCCAAGCCATAAAAATTAGATAATCTGGTTCATCCTACAGCTCATGCTCTAATGACTCCTATATGTGTGTGTATCTACTTATATAGGGGTCATTAGTGAAATTCCTGCTGTTAATAGATTCCTACAAAATCCCTTTCAAGGGAAGTAAGCCAAATAGCTTTGCTCTCATAACACTCCTACAGAGGCAGCCACTGGGTCCCAGCAGGGATGTTAGCATCAACCAATCTGTGTTTTGAGGGAGACACCAGGAAGCATAGTTTTCTGGGCCAGCATTTCAAGGAAGCATATGGCAGTGTGTGCTGCTCTGGAAAGGCAATGGTGTAGTCAAATACTGAATCAGGACTTTCCCACTCCACAGACTTTGAGGAATCCAGTTTTCCCTGCACCACTGGATTCTAATGCAAAGCCATTTTGTAGTTTCTACTGTAGCCCTAAGAGAAACTTTTTTGCAGCTAACCCATGCAGGATTTGAGCTCCCTATTATCAACATGGAAGTCTTCAGGTCAGCAAAGCCCAAGTCCCTTAGCTAGCCTCAGGAATAGACAAGTGAGCTTCTTACACAAGGAAACCACTGAAGACTGTCTTCTATTGTAAGCCAGATTTTGATTTCAGTGTTTGAACACACGTCATGTTAGATGGAGTTACTACAGGGCAAACACTGTTGTTTCTAATATCCTGTAAGGATGATGAATGGACTAGCATTTCAGAGCATATCTGGGGGGAAAGGGCACTTATCACTGCTGTATCTTTACTGTTGGAACTTGGATGGAAACTCATCTTTGTTCTGCCACCCTGAGCTTTTGACATTTCTACCTCCTTTCTGTTGTGTTGTCCACATTTGAGTTTTTTTTCTAATTGAGTATTGAAAGAGAGTAGTTGCAAGTGGGCCTCTAGACTTTTGGAATAAGTTTAGAAGTGTGTTAGTTGCCTTCTTTTGTAATACAGTAATGTTCTGATAGTTCTTCTTAACAGGATAAATAACTTTGACTTATGAGACTCTCTTGATTATATTCTTTTGCCGAAGAGCACTGTCACAACTAGCAATAACTTGGTTTCTAGTGAGAGTTTTCTGATGGAATTCCATAGCAGTTTGGGCATCAGTGACTGAAGGACAGCAGGACCTTTCCTTCTAAGTGACCTAGTAATTTTTCTGTTGTTCAGGACCCAGGAGTAGAGATTTCCCTTCAGTGCAGAATGACTTTGTTATGCAAGGTAATGATTTTCTTCCTTTAATTTCAAATTGTTTGGTTGTTTTTTTTTTCTGATCTGTAACTAAAATATCAGCACAGTGCAAGCTGTGGGTGGGACTATAAACAAGAGTTGCCAAAGCATATAAATACTAAGCATGGATATTCATGCAGTCAGATGTTGCACGAGGGTTGTCTTCATTAAAGTACTGTATTAGTAGCTCCCATTATGTTGCTCTCCTGTGGTGCAAGCATTCTGGATCAGAAGAGATCTGCCATTTCACATGTGCTCCAGCTGTTCCCTTCACCCACCACAGCCCAGCCTAGGATGCTCTTATTTTTAATGAGTTACGTGTGTGGAAAGCCAAACAAGAAAAAAAAGCTGAGGTAGATTGTTAGATTATTTCATTTCCAGCATGAAAAAGCTGGGTGAGATCACGGAAGGGCCCAAAAAAGTTTTTCACAGCTAGGTGAAATGTGAAGCTGCAAGGCCAACTCTTTTCCTTGACCTGTCACTGAGATAAACCACTGATCATTTCTGCCCCATTTCTAGTCTCCTATTATTCTTGTTCTTCTATTTTCTGGGTTCATTTATCATCTGTTTTGACTTTGGTTTTCTCATCCTTGAGGGATATTTCCCATCTCCTTATGTCTTATCTTAAAACTACACTTGATTCAGGACTCTGATGGCTCCAGGATGGGTGGTCATGGTTTTGATGTCATAGTCAAGCAAGCTGAAATCCTAATACAAATCAGTGCACAATCTAACACAACTCTTATATTTGTCATGTAGTGAGGAAAAGCTGTGCCAAGTGGAGGCAAAGCAGCAATGAAAACAGTGTCCCTTCATAAGGACTGGTCCAAGCCCCTCATTGTGACAATACACACAGTGCATGTGTGTTCTCTGCCTGCCTCTGGCAGCTCTGCAGGCTACTTTCTCTGTGCTCTGTGGCACGCTCCTTTTGTACCTTGTCTTCTGTCAACATCATGCCTTCTTCATCCAGCAGAGTCCTCCCAGAATAGGTGTACATCAATCCTATAGAATGTCCTGCCTGTGAGGGTGACCTGTGGGGATCACACTGATGTTCTGCAGTTCTTGCCTGGTGGTGTTTGGATCCTCTCAGCCCATGCCATGTTTGAGGTTGAGGCTTGCGGAGCAGGACTCCTGTAATGTGTTGAAATCCTGCTCCATCTCACAAAGAACTAGCATAATCACAACTGCAGACCTGGGTGCCAACGTGTTCCCTGTGCTTCACATCCCTTGCAACTTTGATTGGTTGCACAGCAATTTGCAGAAAGCTTGCTAACAGTAACACAAACACTAACTATTCAACTCCCAATGGGATGAGTAAAGAAGATTCAGCCAGATTCCTCTCAGTTGTTCCCAGTGGAAGGGCAAGAGGCAATGGACCCAAACTGAACTTCAGAAAATTCTGTTTAAATGAAGAGAACTCTTTTACTGTGAGGGCAGTCAAATCCTGGAGCAGATTGGCCAGAGAGGTTATGGAGTGTCCATCCTCAGAGAGATTCAAAACCTAACTGGCTACAGTCCAACTTCAGCCCTTGTGTGATTCTCTGAAAAACCAGTGGTTTAGTACAGGCACAGCAGTTAGAGCACTGTCTTTACCATCACAATGTAACTCAATGCTCTGCTCTTATTCCAAGAGGTCTATCAACAGACTAACTTCAAAATCTGCATTTCCTGCCTTATGAGCTCACCCATGGAGGTAGACTCTCATTTCCTGAAATTATAAGAGCCTAGCAGACAAGGAAAGGCTAAGAGCTTGCTCAATCTGTCAGTTATATAACCACATAAATATAACAGTCACTTTTCTTAGCATCAGGTACTTACTCTCTAATTGGTATCACTTAATGTAAAGCCTTCTTCTCCATTTCCCTGCTCAGTTTTAATGGTTGATGTAATTGCAGCTTTGCAAACCATAGCAGCATACCAATGCAGTCCCTTCTGTATCAAGCAAAGTAGTTGGTGCTAGGCACAATGCTTTAGTGTAAGACTCAGATGATTGCAGAAAGAGGATGAAAACGTGGGTACAACTTGTTTGGTATCACAAAAGGAATTAACACTAAGACAGACCTAGAGAAAGAATCCATAATGAGTTAAATACAAAAATAATAATCATCTTTCTCTACATGAATTATAAGTTTTAATACAGGGACAGAAACTGCTGCAGTATTAACTCAGCTACCTGAATTTTTCATGTGGAGTAAGTAGAAAATTCCACTGTAAAGAGAAACTCAGCAGGTAGTGGGATGCAGATAAATTACAAAATGCGTTAAATAATTAGAAAAGTCACAGCTGCTGGAAGGTGCATGTGTCAGGTGTTTGAGCCAGCACTTGAGCTACAGTTGCAGAGCTTGTGGGGAGTATCTAGTTTCATTCAACATGCTCACTTGTGTAAGAGCTGGCTTGGACATGAGCTTCACCAAGCTTTGGGGCTCTTCCTGTCTTTGCTTTATTCAGGATGGAAAATGGGCTGCTTTACAGAAATAGTGATCTGACTAAGACCAAACCTGCGGGAGAGTTAAAATTGCTCCTTCTTCCATAGTTCTGGCTGTAGTGCCCAACTGGTTGCAATAGCAGTTGCTATGTTTCACATGTGTGCCCACCATATCATGACTTAGCAGGTCACTCACCAGGTGACTTTTGGATCTGAGATGATCACAAACTCAGCCTGAAGCTGTGTTCAAATGGCTTGCACCCAACACATCGAGAATAACTGCTTAATTAGAGGAATATCATAAAAAAGATGAGATGTAGAATGGAAATGAAGGTTTCATTCAGCCTTGCCTCAGAAGTTGATCAGACTCAATTGTTACTTCCTTTTTCATCTTATTCTGTCTTGTGAGAACCCCTGCCTACCACCTGGCCTCCCACTGCACAGAGATGAGAAGAGCTGTGAAGATGTGGCAGAGGCACCAGACAGCAAGGAAGTGAATTGATGCCTGTGGATTTGCCACTTGGTGTTAGTTATCCCTTTAAGCTGTGAGGCAAAAGCTTGCTGGATAATGGGAAAGTAAGCTTAGCTGGAGGAGAGAGGATCATCTCTGAAACACCTGCACGTCTCAATAATGCTTACAGAAGAGCTGGTCAGAAGAATAGGAGTTTTCCTGCAAGAAATACTCATAAAACTTCATCTTTGTCTACTTTGTAATAGACAAATAATGTAATATGCCTTTGTAATACACAAAGTAGTACTCTAGACATTGCTTTCAGTTTGGGGATGGAGGAATAAGAAATAAGTTGCAGTGGTTCATTGTAAATAGCAGAAGAGTGAAAGCTCCTGCTTGGAAGGGCAGGCAAGGTCCTCGTGAGAGCTGTCATTTGAAATCTTTCCACAGAAAAGAACAGGGATTAGCTCTGGTCTGAATATCGAGATGGTTAGGGTTAGTAAACAAAGTATGCTTTCATCTGCAGGGAGGTCCCAACTAAAATTCACTTGCAACTGTTTATACCAGTGGTGCTTATGACCTCACCATCACTTCAGTACAGGGAGAGGAAACTTCCCTTCCCTGGAATTGCCTCACTACATCTCATTAACTCAGGTTTACTGGGATTTGATTAAAAGCATAACCTCACCTCCTTGCCCACAGTGCCTTACTGTCTTTACCAGAAACAATCAAACACAGCTCTGAGCTGCTCATTCTCCCCATGTGCCACTAAACCACAGTGCACTGTTCTGCAGCATCTGTAGGTCATTCTGTGCATGAAGGATTGATGTATTGATGCCTCTGCAAAAGAGGAGATTGGGGTCAGTTCTGAAGCATTTGGTAATACTTCCATTGAAGGGAGGAAAGGTTTTTTCTTTACAGCACAGGCATTTCTTTTACTTAAAATGGATCTGTGGGAGCCTTCATTAGCTGTAAAACCAGGATGCAAGCTGGCACTGGTGTTCTGTTCATTTACACTGGTGCACATTTTGGCCTGTTTTCTTGCACCTTGTATAGACAAATCCATCAAGCTTGGAGGGTTCCCCTGCTTACCCCCCAAGTGACTAATATGCTCTTGAGAGCTTTGTGTTGGCCTAGCCAACAACAGAAGCACTTAAAGCACACTTGTCTGCTTGGGCCAGCACAATGACAGAGCTGGAATAATGGAAATATTTCTGGTTTTTTTTTTGTGGTGAGGACAAAAAGTGTTTCTTCAGCTAAATTGACATATGCCCATCCCAGAAAGTACTTGTGCTTTGCATGGGTTGAATTTGTGTGAGGTTTTCTATTGCAATTAGATAAGGAAAACACATCTTAGCCTGACTGATCATAGGTGCATAGCTTGAACAGCAATTAGTTCCACTGATAGGTTATCTGTACAGCTGCCAGAGATATTGATCAGAGAAAAAGCTGTTTGGAATAGTGACATCTGAAACAATTGGTTTTAAAACAGTCAGAAATATAGTTATTGATTGACTGAAGAGGATTCTTCTGGCCTGTAAGTGTGAAATTTTGCCTTCTTAACTCAGCAGGATGCTGTGGTGTGAACTTTAAGAATAACCTTTAAAGAAAGAATTAAGGAAAGAAAATGCAGCAAGGGTGACTGACTGCATATATTTCAGAGAAAATTATGGAGGCATAGAGGAAACCAGGATGATTTTCCTGATTATTTCTAAGCCATCCAAATCTGAGATTGAAAACATTATTTAATCAGGAAGAGTTAAATAGGAACACTGTTCATAATCTGTCTGGAAAGTCTATGTGCACATTACTTTCCTGGGAATAGGAACATTCCTGGGACTAGGAGATGGCTAATTCATATTTACAAACTAAGGAACACAGGAGTGGTTTGTGTGTTAAGCACCTGATTTAGAAATCAGTACGAGGATTTTTTCTAGAACTAGGCAGAGTCCTGTGCTGGTGGGAGGGATTTTACCTGGATGTGTTTTCTTCAGGCCTCTGATTATAGAATCATAGAGGTCTTTTCCAACCTAAATGATTTGAAAGTCATCAAGTCCAACCATTGACCCAACAGCACCAAGCTCACTAAACAATGTGGTGAAATGCCACATTGACATACTTTTTGAATACCTCCAGGGATGGTGACTGCACCACCTCCCTGGGCAGCCTGGGCCAATGCCTAACCACTCTTTCAGTGAAGAAATTTTTCCTAATATCCAACCTGAACCTCCTCTGGCACAGCTTGAGGCCATTTCCTCTTGTCCTGTCACCAGTCATCTGGAAGAAGAGATCGACCCCTACCTCACTACAACCTCCTTTCAGGTAGTTGTAGAGAGTGCTAAAGTCTCCCCTCTGCCTTATTTCATGCCTGTATTTAACTGAACCTCCACATCAGGAGAAATTTCAGGTAGTGAAATGGTTGACTTCAGTACTTTTCAGGGTAGTCCAGAAACAGATGTCTCTCTTTTCCACTTCTTTGTCAGGCAGTCAGTGCAAAAGCAAATAATTTTAAAGTACAACCTGTAAAGATTCATGATCCAAACACTCAGAGTCCGTCTGTTATTGTGCACAGTCTGATATGCATGACATAGTTGCATCTCCCATCTGCTGAACTAAGCAGTTGTTTGAAAGTTGGTAACACAAATTACATGTTGATGATGTTTATGTTGCTGTGAATTGAAGGTAGGCAGTTTCTAAATTGATCCTTCTTGTCTATATAGCTAAAATGAGCTTGAAACAGGGTAATGAAAATCCAACATTTCCTTTGAAAAATCTCTGTCCAAAGAGAATTGTGTTTCTTTCACTTTCCTTCCCTCACTTTGGAATAATACTCAGTTTGTGTTTGCACTGTTTGCTTGCATCAAGTGGAGATTGTGTACCATGAGCCTTCAAGGTTCAAGGGAAGGCTGGGTTTGCTGCATGTATTGCAGGGTGATGGAGCCGAGTTTGCTTTGGATAAGAAAGGATTCAAATCTTTTCCAGCCCTTCTGTTGTATATTCAGTGTGTGTAAAACCAACAATGTGCAGCTCTTGAATTACCAGCCCTTACCTTCTATATTCTAGGCTGCTTCTTAGTTAAACATTGTTAATTGTTGTTGTTTATAATCATATCAGAGGTTGCTCAAAACATCAACCAAGATTGATATCACTGCATCCTCTGTGCATGCACAGAGCAGAACAGCTCACAGCTTTTCATGAACTTGTCTGTTTCTTTCGTGTCACCACCTCTCTTCTGGGAATGAGAGAAGTGAGATGTGACAATGTAAAGTGGCTTTTTCCAACATCACACAAACTGCTTGTGACAGAGCTGGGAAAACTGACCCAGAACAGCCTAGTCCCAGGCCAGGGCTCTCAGCCAATCCTCCTGTGTTAAAGCTCAGGCTGGGAAAACCCAGATTCCAGCTAAGTGCATTGGCCAGTTTTCACCTGTCCCATGTGCTTGGCCAGCAGTCCCTGCAAGGCTGTGCCGGACTGATGCCAGTCTCTTTCCAGCATTGTAGGAACACTCCTGGCTTCGGGAGTGAAGTTTTCTAAGCGTGGTAGCTGCCCCAAGGGTTAGACTTTGGTTAGTGCAGGGCCAGTTCATCTGCTTGCTTGGCAGAACAAGGAGGAGAACCAAAATACCCCTTCGTTTCCAGTTACCGAAAAACCCTGTGACTTTATCATAAACAGCTCTTCAGCTGAAGCAGCTAGGGATTTTGAGCACGGAAATTTGGCATGGAAATAGCCTTTCATTACAATAATGTCTCTGAGCATCCCCGTGAAAAACTGCTTTTGATCAGCAGCAGGCTTGGAAAGTATTACCTTGCAGAGATTGCAACCCTGCCTGCAAACTGCCAACCTGCAGGTTCTTTCGCTGCCCATGAATATGATCATTATCATTATCCCAGACTATTATTTGGCAGGGCAAGAAAGCTTCAGAGCTCTACGAGGTCTGAGACAAGGCTAATACACCCATTTCTAAGCGGGGAGGAGAAACGCCGCTGATTCCCCTCGGGGCTGTGCCGCTGCGCTGCTGAGGGAAGCAGCCTGCCCCAGGCTCCGGCGGGCGGGAGGTGGGAGGCAGCCGTGTGCTGCCTGCATGCCCAACAAAGACTTTGTTTCCTGCTGGAATATGAAGTGTTTCCTGGTGGAATTTAAAGTCGGCTGCCCAAGGACCCTTCCCTGTGGCAGTCTCGGTTGTGCTGAGAGGCTGTGGGCCAGTTTCCCGCGATGCCAGCTTCCTCGGGTCAGTCATCGGCGCGTTATAACGGGGAAAAACAGACCAGAGTTTCGGGATCGTGTTAATCATCCGAGGGTGTCAGCTCCCCAGCGGGAACAGCGGAGGGCGGGTGAGAGTGCGGCCCGGGGCCGGCCCAAACGGCGAGCTCGCCTGGTCTACACCGCCGGTCTGCGGCCGCCATCTAGCGGCCTCGGTGAGGCTCTGCCCGGCCCGGGGTGCCCGGCGGTTGCTGGTCGGCCCGCAGGCCGGGGTAGGGTCTTGAGGCGCTGCGCGGCTGACTGCTGAGGGGCACCCCGAGCAGGGTGAGCCCATCGTACCCCCTCATGCACCTGGCCTCTGAGAGCATTGTGTGCTTGTCAGTGAGGTGTTGGTTGATAACCAGCTGAGTATGAACCAGCAGTGTGCCCAGGTGGCCAAAACGGCCAACAGCATCCTAGCTTGGATCAGCAATAGTGTTGCTAGCAGGGTTAGGGAAGGGATTATCCCCCTGGACTGGGCTCTGGTGAGGCCACAGCTCGAATACTGGGTTCAGTTTTGGGACCCTCACTACAAGAAAGACATTTAGTTGCTGGAGCATGTCCAAAGAAGGACAATGAAGGTGGTTAATGTTCCGGAGTTCAACTGTTACGAGGAGCAACTGAGGGAACTGGGGTTGTTTAGCCTGGAGGACACTCAAGGGAGACCTTATTGCTCTCTACAACCACCTGAGAGGAGGTTGGAGCGAGGTGGGAGTTGGCCTCTTCTCCCACCTAACAAGCAATAGGACAAGAGGAAATGGCCTCAAATTGAGCCACAGGAGGTTCAGGTTGGATTTAAGGAAAAAAATTATTCACAGAAAGGGTTGTCAAGCCCTATCCCTGGAGATATTTATAAGGTGTGTAGATGTGGTGCTTAGGGACATAGTTTAGTGGTGACTTGGCAGTGTTAAGTTAAAGGTTGAACTTGATGATCTTAAAGGTCTCTTCTAACCTCAATGATTTTATGTTTATACAACTTCACCTGTCATATCTAAAGACTTACTACTTTGCAAAAATGCAGTTAACTTCAGTACCTAAAGTGTATGGAGAATTAGGTGATATCAGTATTGCATCCACCATATTCAGTCAGATTAAGCCCAGTATTGTTAGTCTGAAACTTTTGCAACCTACACTTTAAAAATCATCATTGAATGGATGTTAAGCTTTAAATCATTAATGCAAATACATTTAGAGTGTTTGTCCTGTGAGTCTTGGAGCCTTTTAGAGACTCCTTGAAAACTCTGAAACCTAATGAGATAACTTGTGGTAATTGGAAGACTCCCAAACTTGTGCATTGGTCAGTTGGTTATTGCAGGCTCTCATTTGTAGTTGCAAGTGCTCACAACATACAGGGTCGTAGTGGTGGTAACTTTCAGCTCCACTGAAATGGAGGGAAAAGCAAATGCTCCCCACTCACTTCAATGTGTTGTAGTGAAACCTCAACAGGAGAGAGGGACAAATAAAGGTACCTTTAGGAATGCAACCCTAGTTAATTACTGTGGCAGCATTCAGTGATCACAGGACAGGGAATGCAGCAGGAGAAAGGAAAGCAGTAACACAGAGGCAAAGTCAATTCTCTAAACTATTGCCAGTTCAAGAGGTGGCAGTCCAGGAAGGTATGGAGCTCCTACAATTGGTGCAGCAAATTTAGTTCCCTAACTTGTTCTAGTGCAGAAACTTCAGTACAGGTAGGCAGGGTTAAATGTACATAACAGTCTGCTTAGCCTAGTAAATCCCCATAGGGAACTGATGGCTGATAAAATAAGCATAGCCAATGGAGCATGCTGGGGAGAAGAGTGACATGTACTCCTACTTTAACTGATGGGTGGAAATAGCAGTTCTGTTTTCATTCCTACCCCAGATTAGTGGCTAAAAATACCACCACCTCTCAATGGTAAAACCAGAATGTGCATAAAGCAAGGATAATGGTTTACAAAATGTACTGTGTTCCTTCTGACAAAAAGTTTAATTCCCAGCAAAGGTACAAGACAGTTTGTCTTTAGGTGGCAGAGCTAGTTGTGGTCACTTAGCATCTTTGTCTAAGCAAATTTACTGCTCATACCCAACTCCACTTAAGGAACTCATAAGCAGGAAATACCAAGACAGCAACCAGTAGCATTTTTGCCCAGAGCAACATCTGTGCTCCAAGCTGCTTACTGTAATACTAAACAGTACAAATCTGTTGATTTGATAACACAATGTCAAATGGTAAATCTGGATTAGCACTGCATATATCCAAGATTAAGCATTTCTGAGTCAAACCTTCAACTCCATTAAAAAAGAAATAGGCCTTAGTTGTAATCTTGGTATAGTGGTGTTAGTGCAGAGTTACTTTGCTGCTTTCACAGAGGTTTATTAAATTGCAACTGAGATGACTGAGGTATGTCAGCCTGAGCTCTAACTCCAACAGCCACAGTTGTCTTAGTTCATTTTTCTACCAAGTGACCCTTATAACTGCTTAGGAAAGACTGGAGGTGCAGACCATTATGGCACTGGTTCCCTTGCAAAGCAAACCTGTAAGATGACTGCATCTTTGAAAAATATTCACCTGTCTACAGGCTAAATGAGAAATGCAGAACAAAAGCTAGTAAACATGTCAAGACAAAACAATTACACTTAAATAGGAATTTTATTGCTAAGGGTATTTTGCTATAAATTAATAATGAGAATGAGGACATACAGTAAAAGCAGCAGTTAAGAGAGAGAATGCACAAGAACATGGAGGATCAGGGGGGGAGGAAACATTCACTGCATGCTAGCCTCCATGACTTACACAGATCTATTTAAAGTCATATCATGAGGAGGAAAAGCCACAAACACATCTGAGGAGCACAAGTGTGAATTTTCTCCTCTGCTCAACTTGCTTAGCTGGTTCCATCACCTGAAGAACACCCATCTCCACTGAATAACAAACAAAATGAAGGCAGTGTTGTGTGACATTCAGCATAGCTCCATCTAGACACAGCTCAGAATGTGCTTCAGGACTAGAAATGTATCTTTGCCAAAAGTTAGTGCAGTTGATCTGACTGCACAGTGCAGCTACCACCCTTTCCCCTCTAGTTCATGAGCTTTGACCCCACTCACTAGAAGAGGCTGGCTCCCTAGCCCCTCACATTCAAGCAAAGAAGCCAACAGCTATGTTTCCACCTGTAATGAAGATTTTGGGAGGGGACTCTGGTTCATCTCTTTAGTGTGCTCAGACTTATCAGAAGGCTGAGCATATCCACCCCACTCTCTGGAAGCCTGGCTCTGCCCAGCTGTCCATAACTGAGAACCTAAAAGTAACTAGTCACAGATGAGCATATAGACTTGTGACTTCTGCAAGCACTGACACTGAACTCTGAATGGACTTTAACTGCTATACAACAGACTTAGTCATCCTTAACTGACAGAGTACACTGCAAAAATCAGTGGCACTGTAGTGGCTGTGGACCTCCCCTAGCTTTAGGGAGGTCAAATATTGGGCCCCAGGTAGGAAAGCAGGTATAACTGGAAACACAGCATCCTGCATAGCACCATTCAGAAACAAACACCTATTTAGGACTCTCACTTCAATCTGTTTTGAAAACTATCTTGCCACACTCCCTGCCTCTTCCCACCACAATGGTATCACCTATCTGCAGAAGCTGGCATGGTACTTCCACCAAGCCCTGAAATGCACTCTGGCCCTGCTCCTTCAGCTCACCAGCACCTACACAAACTGCAGATCATGAAGCACTGGGCAGAGGAAGGCTGATGCTGCTGCTTTGTGCACCAAGACATTCCACTTCTGTTTCTGCAGTGAGATTAGAAAAACTACCAGCACCCGCAGTAAGTTAACTGCTCTCTTGATTTTATGCTCTAACACAGTTTTGTACATTTATTTTCTACCTTCTAAATGCCTATGCTACTGAGATAGAAAAGTAGCTCATGGCTTTTATATAAAAGCAGCCTACTGTTACCAAGATGGAACTAGAATATTCGGCTTCAATTTGTACAGCTTTTTCCCCTTGAGAAGGGGTAAGGTTATTTTTTAGGAGATTTACTTCCATCTGAACTTTTAAAAATATCATTTCTTGCTTGGAATTCAACCCAGGAATGTTTTGCAATCAACAGAGTCTTTATCTTATATGCTTCACTTGAAGAAACAGGGGATCTAGATAGTTATTTCCTGAAAGAGCAAGAGACATGTCTCCCTGCTTGATCAAAACCTTTTGCAAGAAGAAAAAGAAAAATCAAACCACCCAAAACCAACCCACACAATAAAACTCTGAGCTTAAAATCATTTTCTAGCTGATTCACTTTGTGCTATTCTTTCACAATTATTATGAAATTCAACAGAAATCACAATGATGTTCAATTGTTTTATTCTCCCCCAACCCTTACAAGCTAAATGTCACACAGGGAGGAGATGGAGGCATTCTGCAGACATAGTTATATTGCAAAGCATAAGCTAAACACCAGTGTAGGCCTGTCATTAGCTTCCAGGTTATCTCAAGGCTTGGAAAGGGTAGAAATGTCTGTTCACAGGAGTTCCAAACAGTCACCATCTCAGTCTGACCTCTAGGAGAATTACAGTAGTGTACTCCCATTTCTTTTGGTTTGGAATAGCAATAGGAAACATTTGCTTTAATCCTCTTTTGAAGCTCCAGCAAGTACATGCCACTGGGAGAGCATAGGCAGCTTATATGAATCAGTGAAAAGGACATGCATGCACATTTGGGTACTGCTCCAAGCTAAAGTTTCTTGAAAGAAGTTTACATTCCCCAGATTAGACTCACTCAGCAATACAGCCAAGATTACATCTCTGTTTGCTTCCAATGAGTTCCGTTTGTTAGGTTGGTCCTAAGAGTTGTAAAAGCTTAGTGCTTCACCCAGCTGCTACCCAAACTCTTGTCCAAGACCTCTATTGCTTAATTATGTGGCACAGAGCCAAGATAGCCTTTAGAAAGGTTGGAGCTTGATCTAAATTTATATAGGTGCAAATTTCTCCTCTACTTTCATCTTTTCTGACATGCCTGAAACCCCATGAACCTTAAGGAAATTAACCTACTTCTAAATGAAAGCGTAAGAAATACTTAACACATTAAAACAGTAGGCAAACAGGAAGCTGGAAGTGGAAGTATAAAAATAAGTCCTCTTACTGTAAAGAACTCAGGTACCCTTCCTCTTTTGCCTGAATAAGAAAGCACGTGAGTTTCTTCAGAGCTTTCCTTCCTCTGCCAAGCACAGCTCAGCATGGATTATAGCAGGAGAAGGCAACAGGCCACACAACACACAGAACAGTTGCACTCCACAGCACAGCAACCTGCAGGAGCACATTCTGTAAGGAACCAGACATACAAGCAAAGCCAGACAGGCTCCTTGGAGTGTTATCCTTAACAAGGCATGGGGGGGAAGAACAAAGGGCTGAATGTGAGGGGGGAGTTTGCATAGAACAAACCCAGGCTCAGCTGTGCTCAAAAGGAGTTGCAGACAATGAACCTGGTTCAGGAAACCTTGGAGGCTAAGACACAAACATTCTATCCTAGCTGTGCCAAGGCAGCTGGTATCAAACTGCCTTGTGTGCAAGGTCTACTTGTGCTGTTCTCTCCCTTCTTGACTATTACTGCCTGTAGAGGGCCTCTGGTAGGCCAGTTAGTTCTCCTCCTGCAGACTCTGCAGAGTGATAGCAGTAATGAGCAGAGACATTAGACAGTGGCCTCTTCCTTAGCCATGGGGTTGGTACAGTATCTGAGATGACTGTTCTACACACAAGGAAGACCATCTGCAAAGCTAAAGATCCATTACTTCCATCTGATCAGAGAAGAGTGCTTCAGGATAAAGAGGAAGGTGGAACAACAAACGCTGGTCTTTTTTTTTGCCACTGGCCGTTCACATTTCTGGGAGAATAAAACAACTGAGGAGTGCTGCTGCTTCTTAGTGGTTTTCTTACTTTTCTCAAAGACAACTTCACCTGGATGGTGTGACAGGTATACGACTCCATCTGAGAAAATACACTACCATCAGCAGGGGAGTTTGAAAACAAACAAATTCTCAAGCATGGCAGACTACATAATGCCAAGGAACAACAAACAAATTCTCAAGCATGGCAGACTGCATAATGCCAAGGAACAACAAAAAAATTCTCAAGCATGGCAGACTACATAATGCCAAGGAGTTTCAGCTGAGCTATATGTTTGTCCAGGGAATGTTTAAAAGCCAGTAGTACATACATACACGACTCTAGTAAACCTCCTATTTGGACCAGATTTTAGTTCCCCTCAAAAAATCCATTTTTTCTACAGTGTTTACAAAAACAGTCTGTTCATTAAGCTAGTGACTACTTCCATGGTACATTCATTGGTGCTCACATTGATCCTCATCAGTACAAATCCTTATTAACTCCAAATATCAGCACAGAATCCCAGAGCAGCACATGCTATCTCCAACCACTTAACTACATGATTCCTTCCAACTCTCCTTAAGACAGTTAAGAATCAGTTATTAAGATGTCACTACTGAAAAAGAACTATTGCATTTCTTAAAGTTTAACAGTAAACAACATTGCCAAGATCTTATTGCACACAATAAAGGTTTTGGGAACTACAAAGATAAGGAAGGGAGGAATCTAGAAAACCCAGAATAATGATCCCAGAGCCATTCCAGTCGCTGCTCCAGCAAGCATGCCCAGTGCAAGATCTCCATCGCTGTCGCGGTAACGCTCACGGATGATGACATGGTTTGCAGGAGGTTGGCCATAAGGTCCTGGAGAATAAGAGATTGTTAGGAGGAGGGCAAAAGAAATACATATCTTAATAGCACGTGTTCTATTTCAAAATATGCCCAATCTTTCACCCCCTTCCTTCCACTGAACACTAATATGATGGCAGCTGCAAAGGTACACTGCCTCTCTGCTTTGGATTTAGCCTCCACATTTGTTAAATCAATCTAGAGGCCTAGCAACACTTCTTACTCTGTAATGGGTTTAATATCTGGAATAAAAGCTCATGACAAATAGGACATTTCTCTGCACTTATATTAGCAAAGAACTTATAAATTACTTGTATCAGTCTATCAAACATTCAGTGGATTTAATGCAAGAAATGGGTCTAAAAATGTATTCAACCTTGAAGTTAAGGCAAATAGTGTAGCTCCCCCCTCAAAAAAAGTCTTTGGCAGCTCTTAAAGCCAGTGGTTTGTCATGAAACTGTATTAGTGTCACTGATACCTGTGTATCAGTGCTCTACCATTACTGCCTCCTACTTCAATTCAGCCTTCACATCCTGGACTGATCTGTTGTGTGGTGACAGCTGCTACATTTCTTTTCAGAGGAAGATTGGCCCAGTAGAAAGGACTTAAGCTAAGATTTAAGAAATCACCAGTTGAGCTTTGTTCTGCAACAGACCTGGAAAATCTCCACTTGTCATGTTTTGTGACTTACTCGGCTCCTGTCTGCTTTTCCTGTTATTTGGATTGAAAGCTATACTAATGTGAACAGAGCCTCACAATGCTGAATGTACTGCCTTACAGGAATTCCAGCACGTGGGGAAGCAACCAGTTACAACCAAGCTTTGGGAGTGGATTTACACTTGAAACTTGCATTTAGTTCTGAGCCCAGACCATTGAAGTAATTAAGCTAGGTATAGGGGTAACAGATGAATCAAAAGCTCTGAATCAATCCTGTTCTGGCTCTTCTATCTTTCCTTAGAAACCATGCTGCTGTAGTTAGAGAGTTCTGTGTGCTTCAAGAAGAGCTTATGAAGTAATTTAAATACGCTGGAATCACACTGGGAAGGTTAAATCACTTCATACAAATTCCACTGTATTTGCTTTGTTGTGAAAGGTTGAGGGGACTTCGTTCCAGTTGCAAGTCAGGTTTCTTTCTATCACTGTGTGTGCAGGAGTGGTGTGTGGTAAAGGATGGTGAGGAATAAATAGAATTAAAGCCAGAAAGACTGACTCAAATAGCTTCTGTAGGAAGGTGAAGGGTATGAGTGATACTGATTACCTTGGTATGGATACTGATAGGGAACAGCATAAGCTTGTCCATTGGAGGCATAGTAGACTTGAGGACCAGGTGGGGGATATGCACCATTGTATTGATCATAGCCATAGCCATAAACCTGGAGAAAGTAAAAATGACTGTTAACAAAAGTATTCTTTGCTATGTATCCAATGATGCACTTTGCTCAACTCTCCCTCATAGCTAATGCAGTTTAGTTTCACTAAAACATCCAGTCTGTACTGATACAGTCTCTGCACTCCTTAGAAAGCCTTCAGAACAGCTGCTTGAAAAAATAAGTAACTCCTAAGCAGCATTTGCTTTCCACACTTCCTAGATGGTGAATGGCAGGGGCAGGGCCTAGATCATCAGACAGAGCCACAGCAGCATTACCAGCTGCTTCTCTCTCCCCTCATGGCAACAACAGCTCTCTGGAGAGCTCAGAAGTGCCAGATAGGCAGCAGCTGATCCCTCAAGTTGCACCAGGGGAGGTTCAGATTGGATGTCAGGAAAAATTTCTTCACTGAAAGGGTTGTCCCAGGCTGCCCAGGGTGGTGGTGGAGTCACCAAACCTGGAGGGGTTTAAGAAACATCTAGATGTGGTACTTAGGGACATGGTTTAATGGTATGGTGGTGATAGATGGTTAGACTTGATGTTCTTAGAGGTCTCTTCCAACCTTAATGATTCTGTGAACAAATTCCAACCAACTTTCGTCTAGCACACTGCAAGTAAATGTCAGATTCAGGACAAATACTCTGTAGTCAGTCACATGTCTTGCAAGCACAGAGGATGCTCTGCTAACCCTGAGACAGCTCCCAGAACCACAGCTAGTTCTTAACATCTGTTTCTAACAGCAAGGGGCTGGAGCAGAGCACCTGTAATACCCCTCCAAATGAACCCCTTGTGTATCACTGCACATCAGTCAGAACATCCAGAAAGCTCCAGGGTATACTGGTTCAGCCCCAGTGTTGCTCCTTTTCCACTGCAGAAGTACTGCGCATCCAGGAGCTAAGAGTTTTTGTGTTGCTATGACATCTTGGATACAACAAAATCCTTGTGTGTTACAATTGACAGCTCCAATCATTAAATCCTATTTTTATAACTCCTGATTTTAAATCCTTCCAGTGCTTACACAATGTGAAAGTGTAGTCACACCTCCTTATGTTAAAAGCTGCATGGCCAATATTTGTAAGGATTAGCCAAATGACTTCTGCCTTGTCTCTAAGAAGCTTTATTTTCCAAGTTCACTGAGCAGCCATGCCTTTATATACATCCCAACCAAATCTGCCTCATCCCTTTCAAAGGAAATCCATCTCAAACAGGACTGATGATAGATTTTTCAGGCCTTACTCTCACTCTCCTTTTGCACAACCCTTAAAGCTGGATCTAACCCTGAAACACAGCACTTTGGGAGCACAGTTTGAGTGCTTGGAGGATGGCCACCTCTGCTACCTCACTTACTTTAATGCTTCCCAACTGCAACTCTTACCTCAGGGGATGGTGTGGCATAAGCTGTATAGGGAGGAGGTGCTGAGGAAATAGCTGTCTCATCATACATCACATCAGATCCCACATAGCCCTAAACACCATGGAAAAGTAGCAGTTAGCACCTTTTCAAACAGCCAGCCAGTTAGAGTAGTGCAAGGATTAAAACTTAATGACCCCAAAGAAGGATTAACCTTTAGAGGTGCTGCAGGGAGTACCTCATAAAGCACTGTAAAAACAAACTGTTGGGAGAGCAGATCTGGGAGAATACAAATGCCTCATCAACCATAGAAGGAGCCATAAAAATTTCTTACTTGGGTGTATGCACACACACATGCATCCATGCACAGGCAAGCACACTGACTCCTTCCACCATTTCATAGTCCTAGTTTTAGAAATTACCCTCTTGTTCATCTTGTTTTCAGACAAAAAAAGTCTTCACAACTAAGCTAGCTGCTTCCTGGCACACTAGAGAATTATCAAGTTCTGACAAAGCAGATAAAGGAAATAAATACAGTAGCCAAAAGGGGCACCTGAACATTTTAGCAGAACACTGGCACAGTTCTTAGTCACCTCTCACTTTCTGCCTGTGAGGAGACTTTAAAAACTAAAACCCAGCAAGACAAGTTTAACTGTAGGGATTTGAGGGGCTTGGTTGGGTTTAGGGAATTCCTTAGCCACCATTACAAATGCCACAATACCCACAGGTGGATGGATTTGGTTCCCCAAAGATAACAGTTCTCTAGAGAACTCCAATTCTCACAGAGAGGTTTTTATTATTCCTAACTTCTTCAGTCTCCACAGCTAGGATGCTGATGCAGAGGTAATATACTCCTTCCTACCATGGCTGCACTCCCCTCCAAGCACCTCTTGCTCCTCCCCTAGTCTCTGCCACAAAGCATCCCATCATGTAATGGATCTACATTAACAAAACAGCTTCTTTGCAGCAAGCTATCTTTAGCATTGCACCTGGTAGGCACACTTACTGTGTTTGTCCTGGCATCCTGGAGAGCAATTTTCCATGCCCTGCAAAAAAAACAACCCACTGTTTAGTGGAACACTGATAAAAATAAATGCCACTTTTTAGGACTATGAAAAAACCCAAGGTTAGCAACTACAGATACTGCAGGAGCAGAGTTTAAGATATGGCATATGTCAACACTAAAATGAATACACAAAGGTGTTACACCAAGATTGAAAAATAACTGATAGCTTTCTTTGCAGAGCTGAAAAGGAATGAGGAGGAACATGAGAAGGAGCACAAGAAAGAACAGCTGTGATTTTGAAGGCCCTCACTGCAAGTACAACAGGTAGGTAATATGCAGGCATGCTCAGGATAAGGTAATAGGAAGAGATGCACCAGGGAAGTTTTCTCTCCTGCCTCAACAGCTGCATCTATGCTGGCTAGAGAGTGTGGGTCTCAACACTGTTAAGAGTTTGAACAGAAGGTACATACACTCCACACAGATACTTGATGCACCGTGCACACTTAGCAAACACTGATAGAAGTTATCTAACTACATGTAGCCAAGCTCAGTTGAGAGTTCACAGTAAAGGAGTATTCTTCCTTCTGCTACAGATTGGGAGGTCTTGGGGCTATGCAGGGCCATGTACTCCTTGAAGAATGAGAGAAGTGAAAAACAAAACCTGTTCAGCAAGTCTTGCATTAACCATATTAACAAGATTCTTTTACTGCTCCTCACCCTTCAGTGTTGTCAGTGACTGAACTTGCATTTAGTTTGCATGAGTGAGACAACTTCTGATAGGAGAGCCATGTATTTTGTCACTGACAGCTTACTGTTACTTGCTTGCAAACAAATTACTTGTGTCTCTGAAAAGTCTGAAGAAAGGAAAGCAAGCAGGGAGAGGGAGAAAAAGAAAGGTAAAAGAGGACCAGACAGCAAACCCAATGTTCTCCAGCAGGCTTACAGGCAGTCATCTGCACTCTCTGCACAGAGGTTGACTGTCTTCCCATCCCGGCAAACAATCTGCAGTAAACAGTCTCTCTGTTTCCCCTCTGGAGGCTGGAAATCTGAGTCAGAATAAGGAGATGAGTTATGAAAACATATACTACCACAATTTCATGATCATATTTACAAGGAGAAAGTTTATGCAAAAATCCAGACAAAATAAACTAGGGCCAGTTGTAGCTGCTTTCTACGGCATCAGAACAAACTACAGAAGGAAACAACTTGCTCCTGATCTTTAGATGTCCTGAAAGAAGTAGCTCTGAACATTTTTCGTAAGAAATGCCTTACAGCAGAAGCAATCCAGACTTGGAGAAAAACACTTGTGACCTTCACTTGTGTCAGCATCAAGTGGAGTACTAACAAATGCTAGAAGTGAACTCGGTAATAGGTGAAAATAAATCTGCACAGGTTTCCCATTTCTGGTCTTGCCACTCACTCCAGTCAGATCTATAATCACATCTGTCATACTACAATCAGACATGCAAGTCTCCTGGGAACATTCTCATGTGCATGCCTGCCACCTGCATATAAGGTACACTGTCCTCACTGAGTTTTAAAAGGAAGTATCAAACTCTAATATGGTGCTACCCACACCCTGGTTATCTGCAAGGGAATTTAGTACTTGGTTAGGCTCGAGGGGTGAGGGGAGCTGGTTTTAACAATGAAATTGCTTCTTGGACATGTTTATTTCTGCAGTAGTGTTGTAAATATTATGCTGGGCAGGCCCTGAAGTTGTAAAGAATCTCTGAATAGACAAATGCTGAAGGTTTGCTTGTTACCTCGACATTCATTCCCCACTCTGAGGTTGATGCAGTGGATTCTCATGTGGATTTTATCTTCCATATCATGGCGATTTTGATCATCATAGAATATTAAGCGGCCATCAGACCACAGATCAAACCAGTTCTTCTTCCAGCGCCGTAGAATAGTACCTTAAAAACCAGATAATCACTTTTGAGGGCACCTATTGGGAAGTATTTGTGTCCTAAAGTTTATAAAAAACAAACCAAGAAATCCTTCACAGTTGCCCCAGACATCCTGCTGTGCCAAGCAAAATCCTGTACTACACACCCCCACTTCACAGAACCATGAAGGTTGGGAGAGACCTCTAAGATCATCAACTCCAACCATCTATCTATCACCACCATGTCCCTAAGTACCACATCTGTTTCTTAGACTTCAGAACATTACAGAATTGAGTTCTATATTTTATCTAGTATCCAAAGTCACAACTGAATTTATTTTAAGTGCATAACCTGGTGCTTTAGTTCTGTCTTGCTGCAAGAACAAGCACAGGACATGACTAATTGAAGATGTTAAGGTGTCAGGTAAAGCTTCCCAGTTTCCACTTATACAGCACGAATTACAGAGCAGCATCTGAAGCTGAATGCCAGTCAGACACCTCAGATATGGTAATCCTGTTTCCCACTGGTATACCCAAAAGGTCACGTGGACGTGTGACGTCATTTTGTGACGTGTCCTAAAGGAGAGGAAAACAAACAAACAAAAACCCAACAAAAAAAACCCCCACAACAAAAAACAACCCACAGAGCTAGAGATTTGTTTTAAAAAAGACCTGAAAATTGCTAAACTGCTGTAATGTTCTGAAGTTAGACACAGTGAGGAGAAGATGAGGTAAAAGAGCCATGACTTACTTTGCCGGAGCAGCCACCCACTCTTCACAAATGCCATTGTTGCTTAATCTAGTGGATGGAAGAGGAAGGTGAGGGGGAGAAAAGCAGTCTTCAGTATTTATAATATGTTATAAAGAGTCATCTCAAGGTATAATATCATATATTATAGCTGTGTGTACTCAGTATTGCAAAGAAACACAGTAGATCTCAGCTGAAGATACTCAGGCACAACTAGTATTCTAGGAGTTCACAAATGGAACAAACGTGCAATTGGAACAATATAATGTGACTAGCAGAGACCACTTTTAAGCTTAACTGGACAACACACAAACTTACAGCTACCACTTCTGCAATATAAGGAAGAGGCAGGCTGGAGTCACAGCTCCCTGACTCACCAGCAGTTCCTTTCAAAGTTGTTCTCATGACATACACGTGCTTCCTGTATTCTGCAGCTTCAAGTTACCAAGCACCCTCACCTCTTCCCTATCTCCCTTTCTATATTCTTCTGTTGTGTTTTTTTTTTATCCAGTGGCTCAAAGTCCAGCCAAAACAAAAGCTGAAACAGTTTAATCTTTAACAGGGAGGAGAAAGCTGGTTTCTGGCCTTGTATTTCTTCCAAATAGCTCTCTCCATCGCCAGCTCCCTCCAAGATGAATTGAAACACGTAAAAGTTAAGCCCATAAAGTGAGATCCTTGTTTCTCCTCAACTTTTAAATGAAGCTTGAAATGGCATAGGAAGGACTCTGCATTCAATTCAGGTTATCATACAAGGCATTCACTGCACTCTCTTTTATGAGCCTGCCTAAAGAAAAGAGATCAAGCATAGGATATATTGGAGGATGAGGTTTCATTTTATAGCATAATGGTGTTCTGCCTATTGTTCTAAATGGATTAATAAAAACAAAACTACCTGGATGCAGTTGAACAAGAAAAGCTAGAACAGAAGCATTTTAAGCCTCCCTTGAGAAGGCTGCCTTTTTAAGAAATTATTTGTGGGGCTTGTAAGGCAATATGAGAGAAAGATACTTAAACCTGCCAAGTGACATTTTACTTGTCACAGCATAAGAAGGTGGTGATGGGGGAAGGTGGCATAGTAGATTTGATAGAGGACCTCCTCCCAGACAAAGAATGTGTTTAAAGCTGAGTGGGGAGGGGCGAAGAGAAGAGAGTTTGTCATCTTCTAGTAAAACACAAAGTTAGTAAGTATCCACTTATTATCTGGTAGATGTATATGTGCCATGTATTGATTACTGCTTGTAACTGTGTTCCCTTCACAGTACTGGACAAATACTGTAACACACATTAAAGACTATAGCCATCAGGATTTCATATTGAGGAATAATACATCCAGCACAGGCTCAGGTGTGATGGTGAGAACTACCTGCAGGGAAAGTTTGAACTCCAAGATAAACCCTTTACTCCTCACTTTTGTGGAAGCATGCTGTGAAAACAAATATTTAGCTGACAGCATACTGAATGGGAGTGTCAAACTCCTGTCCTGCTTTAATCCTGGTCACCTGGTCCTGCTTTGAGGTCTAAGTATGCTGTTGTCACCTGTCTACAGAGAGAGAGCTTCAAAAATAGAGGCCAATTTATTCTTCTAAAGTAACAAAGTGGTGCAAAGGACCTTAGCCTTATTCTCCCACCACCTCGGTATATGCTCCTCTCCCCTCTAGATTCTCCTTTACACAGAAATAGTCTTCTTGATCTTTGTTTTCACAGAAATGTGAAAGAAACAAACAAGAAAATGTTTCTCTTGACAAATTAAGTTTTGCCTGTGATTACAGAATGGTTCAGCTATCCAGGACTAAAACAGCAAAAGAGGCTTCAGAAGCTGCACAGCACCTAGCATGTAATCTCAGGTGCAAAAGATGTAGTTTCCCAACACTGAATTTAAGAGCCCAAAACTTCAGCTCTAAATAGAAAGCAAGGAATCACACAGAACAATCTGTCAGCAGGCAAGTAGGAGGTGCAAAACCAATTAGATATTCTTCTCTGGTCCTTTTTAAGCACAAGCACTCACTTGAAGTCCTATACAGCATTCACAATCGACCTACATTATGTTTAAAAGAGTACTTGCAGAGTTAGAGGATGGCCTGGCAAGATCAGTTGCAACTGAGTAACATTTGCTTGTCAAACGAGCTCAGTGCAAACCAACATGGGAAATGGAATTGAAATAAAGATAAATCACTTTATCACCAACTTCAGTCGAAGTTCCTTGGTAAGGAACTTCCTGGTTCCTGTACTCTGCAGTCTCAAGTTTCTAAGCACTCCCACTTCTTCCCTATCTCACCTTCTGTACATTTCTGGGTTTTTTTCATTCACTTGTTCTAAATCTAACTAAAACAAAAGTTTACTCCTCAACACTAAAATCTAAAAATAGTAGCAGTCTAAACTGAACAAAATTTAAGAGTAAATGCAGCAAAGAGGTGGAGCTTCCTGCTCCCTGCAACAGCAGTTTAACATTTTTTTCACAGAGTATATAATGTGGAATATCCAAATCTATTCCAGTTAACTTCTTGTTCTCCAACCCAGCTGGCTTGTAAGAAAAGCAAACTTCAAACCAAATCAACTGTTTTTACACGCAGCTTGTAATTCCTAGAGCAATCTTTATTAACTGACAGTTCTGCAATCCATCTAGATGGACAGGGCTTAGACATACAGACCTAACTACAGAGCTGTAGTGCCCACTGTCACCTCACTGTTACTTTACTCCCAAGACTTCGGGTAGAGAACTAACCAGAGCTTAGAGAAGAGTTCAAATGTAACCCTGTTTGCCCCCCTTTCCCTCCCCTCCCCCTTTAAACAAGCAAAGTTTCTATTTTTGGAACTTTCTGGCTGCAATTAGCTACGTGCAGGCCTTTTCTTTCCGTTAAGTTGTGTTTATTTTTTACTAGTTCTGTTGAGAGATGTAGCTCTCGGTTCAAAACCTGGCGATAGGTGAGGGGGTCAGTGATCAGGAACAGGCGGTTTGGAGAAGCACCATCGCACCGGGGACAGCTCCACCCGACCCGCTGCCGGGGCAGGCTGGCCCCAGGCCCGGGCTCCCGCCCATCCCGTCCTGCTGTGGCGGTAGGCAGCTCGCCTACAGCTCCGCNTAAGCCGGCAGCCGCACAGAGCTATGTCCCCCTCCACTGCCGCCGCGTCCCGCTTCCCTCTCCTGTCGCCCCCCACCCCGTGGCCAGACGGTGGCAGAGCACTGCCGCACCTACCTGCCGGCCCCGCTCCTGCCGCCGGTCCCACTCCGCCAGCGGGCAGCGCCAGCCCCGTCCTGACGTCAGCCCGACGCGCTGCACCGCCCCGGCCCCGGCGACCGCACGGCCCGGGCTGTCCCCGCCGGCGAGCTTTGTGGGACACGCTATGCTTTCCGCGGGACCTGCAGTGCCTGTTCCTGCTCGGATCTGTCCGTGGAGGAAGGGTGTGGTGCGGCACAGTGACCCAGCTACGGCTAACGTCTTCCTCCCCGCGGCACATAGACCCTCAGTACTGCGCAGGTTAGCACTTGGCACAGTCAGCCCCAGAGCACTAAGACTCTCGGTCTCATATTATTTATAATTATGAAAAGGCCTTTTTCTAATCTCATGCCATGGAACTACAACAGAGAAGGGCAGTTACTGCGTTCAAACAGTCACACAGGCATTCAAGGCCAGCAAAGGACAGCTAGTCTGTGACCTCTTAGATAAAGCCACCTGAATATGCATCTCAGTGGTTCTTTCATGACAGCTCTAAACTTTTGGGTAAGTGCTGCTGCCTGCACACTGCAAAATCTGACCTGATGGAGCATGTGCTCTGTCACTAGTTCATTACCTTCACAATTTAGATTCTGTTTACCATTTCTGACTTAAAACACATGAGATACAGTTTAAAATGAGGAAAACCTCTTAGGGAGATGTAATATTTCCCCTGGATGATGGAACTTCCCCAGGCTTATCCTGGTTATATAGGAGGACCATGACTGCTGTCATCACAGTTAGTAAAAAGAAGAAAACAAAATCATTTATTGTTAGATTCGGCCAACCTCTTTCTGTTTTAAGCCTGGACAGTACAGATGTAATATTCATCATAGTTACAATTTCACTGAAGCTATCAATAAGGTCCCAGACTTCCTCCTACTCATCTGTTCTCTCTTCTTGAACACAACAGCAATTCTCACTAGAAATTACCTGGAAAGCCTGTGATAGTGCAGTTCATGGCTGTAGTGTAGCCCATGCTTTGATAGATCTGTGAAATACCATACAAGTGGTGAAGGCAGAACAGCAGGGATAAAGAGAGATCATCTATCTGTAAACAGAACTGTGGGTTTCAGAAAACCTGTGAATGAGATTTGTGTAGATCAGATTCCTTTCTCTGAGACTAAACCTGTTCACCTGTCATTACTGAAGAAGTATTTTCCTAAACTTGGGGGTATTGAGTTAGAAGTGGGAGGTAAGATAATCATCAGACTGAGGGAAGGAGCAGTTTTCATCTGGAATGAAAATTATTCCTCTTGAGGATTTGGGAGCCTCAGCAGATCCTATCCTTGGTGAGCAGTCACTAGGGGACAGTTGCCTTTTTGGCATGTTTGGTGCTGACTGTCTGGGTTCATATAAAAGTTTAGTTTTCACATTGGGTTTAAAACCATTTTAAAATACATTGAGACGCTGTCATGGTGCTTCCTGAATCAATTAGCTCCTTGGACACAGACCATTTAGTAGATTTAGTAGAGTTTGGGACCATGTCCTATAGTATGTTGACCTTGGGAACTCAGGGCTGTGAACCCCGAGTCAGGGCTGTTGTCATGGAAGTTCTGTGGCACACAAGTCCTATCTGAGGGTGCACAACAGGAGCACAGATCCAGGAAACACCAGGTCTTCAGTTTGCCAGAAACTCAAGTGTATGCTGGAAACCCATGCAAACATATGTTAGGCTTATCATCTCATTAAATTCTGTAATGTTTTGAATTAAATATATTGGGCTCTGTGTTTGCTGATGAACCTTGCATCAGGAAGTTTCTAACTAGCTGTGCTGCAGAGCTGAAGGCCTGAATCTTGGTAACTGAGCAAAAGAACTAGAATATTCAGATGAATGCTGTTACAAATGTGGATTGCTGTCAAAGAGTTTGCCAGTGAAGGCTTTTGTTGAAATTTGCAGCCTATTCATAACTACACCTTCAGTTTGGTCATGTTCAACTTGAAATAAAATTTTTGGAATGTTTCAAAGTTACCAAACTCCCTTTTGTTTGCTCTCAGAGGCTGAATTTCAACCTGCCAGTTGTAGTTACAACATACCAGTTAGTATTCAATTGGAAAATTGAATTTCTAAATGCCTAAGAAATTGCTATTTGGAAAAATTAAGCCATATGGTGACTTTTAATTCTTTGTCATTATGCAGCTGACATAATGTGTCTCTTCAATACATGCTAAATTTTGACTGCCACCAATGCAAGCATTTGAATTTCCACAGTCATTAGAGGGTCTTCAGAGATTTGTTATATGCTGCTGAAATCTAAATTTCAAATTTGCTACTTTGATTTGTAAAACAGAATTAGGCTCTAAAGCAAGCAGAATACACATTTTCATTGAGCATAAACAAATTATTTTAAACAAAATACATGCTAGCTTTATTAATGTTGTTAATTCTACTGCCACTAATACAATGTTTAATCAGGCTAAAAAAATCATATTAAGAATCAGCATTGCTTGCAAGTTAATGAAATGAAAAATATTAAAATCATTAAAAACTTTAATAACTGGACCAAACAACTTCAGTTGCCACAGAAAGATCAGGAGAGCTGCTACTGGAGAACACCTGAATAAGGAATGACAAGAACTAGCACTCAGAATTATTTATATGGTTTTCACTGTATTTATTAGCTTTTTCAAAGCTTAAATATGAAGGTTATGGGCAACTTGACAGTAGTTGGGCATTAGGTGAGAATAGCAGAGTAGAAGCTAGATCCAAAAGTAAAGCAAACTTGATTGAATGTATGTGAAATTAAGCAATGCTGCCATAGTTTCTACATAGCCTATGAAGTTTTCCTGATGAGATGGAGATGGAAAAGAGTATATTTCTAGTTTTCCAAAAGGTTGGATTGTCTTAGCTGTGTATATAGTAGTCCCAAACAGAAAGATAAATCATAGACTTGGACAAAAATCTTTTTCCAGACTGCCTTTACCCAGCTTCCTTCTTCCAGTGGAAAAGCCTCTTTGGCTCCTACCATTCCTCTGGGCAGTTGACCTGCACCCAAGATTAAAATTCCTTGGTACATTTACCTGCAAAACTGAGTCTGTGTGACCAGTTTTAGTTGCATTGTCACATGAGTGTCTACTCATCAACTGAAGGGGGTTCTCATGGTGTCATATGGAGGTCCTGACCAGGATTGCAGTGTTCTGGCAGTGCAGGAGCCTTCCCTCTGAAGAACAACAATCCAGACAGGTCTCCTAACAGAAGTATTGTCTTACATGTGAGGAGATGAAGTGAAGGGCCCAGATTTTTAAGTCACTGTGTTTTGTTCCACTCCTATTTGCAAAAGAGAGAATATCCACACAGCAAAACAGAATCTGTAATTGCAAACCATGGCATATCTGTATCACATATCTGGAAGAGGAAGGTTGCTTGCAGACTGCACAAGCATTCTGCTCCAGCTCAATGCAGCTAGTACTAAGAGCCAAGAGAGCAGACTGTAGCATGTGCTAGCAGCCAGGCTCCCAGGGATGGTGAAGGCATATTGTCACAGCATACACACAGGAAAGGCTGTGCCACTTGTCTTCCCAGTTCTTGTTAGCCTTGAGAGCTGGATTGTGCTAAAGGTGATGTGAGCAACTGTGTTGACAGACCAGATAAGCAATTCAGCCAACTCAAGAACTTAGGCACCTTTGTCTAAGGAAAATGTGTGGGCTAAGGCTTCAGAGCTGAGAAAAGCCTCAATTGCTTTTGCAAATGGGATTTGCCTTTAAGCAGAGCAATGTCTGATTAGCTCTAGCATACTGACAGCAAGACTTGCCCAAGTGCATGGGAAGGCTGTGGCAGAGGTGGAGAGTGCTGCCTCTTGACCTGTAACTGAATTTGTGCTTCTTCTCATTTGCCTCCTTCTGGCCTGTGGTGTGTGGAGCACTCCAGGCACCTCAGTATGCTTCTTCAATGAAGTGACATCCTTAGATGTTTACTCCAGAGGAAACAGTATGGAAAGTTATATGCAAATAAGATGCTGTCTGCAGCTTCTCGGTGTGAGGTCAGTGCAGCAGATTGCAAAGTATACTGAGAACAACAGAGAAAAAAAAGTCCAGCCAAAAGCTGAGGAACTTTCTGGGTGACACTCTGGGATTTCATTGTCAGCTTCTATTGTTCAGATCTGATTAAAAACAAACTAGCAGGAGAAAGACCACGCGCTTGTCAGACATCCCTGCAGGTCACACCACTAGAAAGCCATTTCACTGTTAGCAATGTGGCCTGTTTGGCAAGAACAGAGTTTGGGATTTCATTTGTATTCATAGGCAGTTTTGAAATGCACAGGATTATCAGGGATGGGCTAGGTCCTCTGCAACTTGCAGTGAAGTTCCTGCTTCATCACAGCCATTCTGAAGAGGAAGAGGCAGAAAACTTGTACAACACATTTCTGGTTTCCAGTAATAAATGTGTTTGGACCTGACAGCCACCCAGCATCAGTGGGAGTGTTTCCTCTGAATTTTCTAGGCTTTGACTCTCACCTTTACTTTAGGCTGGCTATACTATTTTATTAGCTATTAAAGGCAGTTCTACATGCATAAAGAAGAGGATTTACAGAAGAAAGGCATGGCAAAGGAAGAGCTCAAAAGAGCAGTTACATTTCGTTTTCATTGAAGAAACTAAAGCACAGGCACAATAAGACTTAGACACAGTCACTCAGAAAATCTGTGCCAATATAGTGAAACAACTACACCTCCCATTGCCAAGCTACCATAGATTTGTGTTCTCTCATCAGATATCCATAGCCCAATGTCCACCAATATAGAAGATGCTGGTCCATATTCTAGTCTGTCATTATATTTTAACCTAGGTAAGGCAGCTTTACTTACATGCTGCTTGTTAGTGAAGATTTGGACTTAGGGCAGGAAGAACTGTTGATGAGGGGGCATCTGTTTTGCCTAATCTTGAAGCTCACTGGAACTGGTGAGTTAAAAATCAATTCCTTCATTTTGCTCTGAAGACCCTGCTCTGCATTGTCTTCAAGCACATATTGAGCCTGCCCTCTTAAACCTAGCCTACCAAACACAGGAATCAGTGGAAATCATCTTGTCTGCAGAAGACTTTGCTTTAGGGCCTGTATTTTTTTTCCCTTTTCCTCCAGCAATCAGACATTAAACTATCACAAAGTGGAGGATGACTATCTGCTGTTTGTTGGGAGTTTGCTGTGTATAGCTACACTGAAGGGTATAGGTTATGTTTGTGTTTGATTTCTGCTTTTCATAGCAACAGACTCCAAGATCTGCCTCTCCCCAAACCCTCTGCATACTTTTTGATTAAGCAGAGGATCCCTGGCTAAGAGCAAAACTTCTTGACTGACTATTTTATTTCTACAGATGAGACCTGCTCTCCAGTCCTGAGGTATTCTGCTTTTCTCTGAGTGAAAATAGCAAGTCTGACAGCTACTTTTCAGATACACTCCTGAAAGAGGGCCAAGCACATTCTACACACCCGAACCCAGGTACTCTGAATTCTTTGCTAAGAATAATTTCTGCCAAACCGTATATTCCCACTGAGATCCTCTGACTGTGTTGCAGTACTAAGGCTACACAGCATAGTGCCATTTCTTTTTGTTAAGACAAGCCAGAAGCAAATTATCTCCTGCCAGAACAAGGAAAAGACCAACCTGGAAGTATGCCTCAGAAGTGTCTCACTTCATCTACCCCTTGTATTTTGGTCTCCTGAATGATTATTCTCACTTAGTTCTCATTCTTTTCAAGCCTCCACTCTAAAAGCTATTTGAGATGCCAGATAAAGAATTTATTTGAGAGGGCACCTCTTAATTGGTCATTTTCCAACAAAGGACCTAGACATTTTCCTTAATATCTCTAAAATAAACTTAGGAAGTTTGAAGAGGTCAAGGCTTGCTTTGGCTAGCCTAGGGCACTTCTGGGACTGAATATTTATCTTGCACCATACCACAGATCTTGAAGCAGAAATGTTTCAGGCCTGTGGGCTGCAAGAGGAGGAACAGAGAATTCTGCACCTGGCATTAGCACTCGACTTGCAGAGTTAGTAGAAAGAGGTGGGCATCTGAGCAAATATGCAGGGAAATCTACTCTGATGAAGCAAAACTATAGATTGTCTATTAAGCTGGAAAGTTCCATAGATGAATCTGACTGACATGCAGAGTAGTTACCTTCCAGCCTGCACTTAGGTCTCCCTCTTGTAAAAAGGCTGCAAAGGATGGAAAAATATGCCTTGGTTGAACTAAGAAACATCCCTTCTCTCCCTTCCCCACTAACATGACAGCACAACGGTGCTACAGAGCCTGGCACCCTAAACTTTGCTAAGATAATCATATTAGGTTTGAGTCAGAGCAGAAATGTTATCTCCTTTTGTTTCCTTATGGTGTTAGGTCTGGAAGTGGTTGCTAGAGAACACCATCAAAAAGAAAATGGTAAAGATTTCTATGTGAAACACTGAAGATATTTCCCCTGTGTTTATGTGCTGAGCCAGCACTGGAAGACACAGCCCTTCATTAGAATCTAGGGAAAAATACTGCAGACAATGCTTGTTTGTGCAGTAGTTGATAAATCTAGAGAGGATCATGCTCTCCATTTTGTACATCCTTTGCATATACAAAAGCTTAAGAGACAATTACTTGACCATTTCTATGTACCTTGCAGAAAGCATTCACCAGAAACCAGTGCTGGGAACAATCAAGCTCCAGGCAGGGTGCCAATATGCAACTGGTTTTTACAGGGTGTGGATCAATTGCTGAAAACCTCATCTATATAAAAAAGGCTCTTTAGATGACTTGACCCATGATCTAACAACAACCAGAAATGGAAAGTTCTGATGTTGTTTGTATCACAGTAATGACAGAAGCTTGGGCATCTCTGTGCTCTGTGTGTGTATGCAAACAGAGAGGCAGCCCTTCCTCCAGCAACTTACTATTTAACAGACATAGTACAAAAAGGGTTAATACAACCCATCTCTGAGACCAGCTCAGCAGATAAGGTGCTGTTTACTCATGTTGAACAGGTTGATAAGTTGTCTCCAAAGCAGAAAGCTGTTTGCCAAAACCATTCAAGCAAGAAAAGCAGATAAAGTGATTACAGGGATTGTGGTTTCCCTGTAGTGTTATTGCTAGCTCTGTCTATATTTCAAGGTGCACTGTCAGGTTTCCAGCTCTGCTATAATATTCAGCCAACATCCATGTCTTCAAAGAAATTATTTCAGCCAAAGACATAAGAGTTAAGGCAATATTTCAAACATCATTTCATCAAGTGTCACTCAACTCTGAGAAAGCTACATACCTTCAGAGAAGTGTTAAGATGTGTGGGACAGCAACTCTTCCTGCTAGGTTTTGCGTGGTGCCCTACACAATGAGAAATAAATAAAGAGAAAAAACTATTGCAGAACAGGCATTTATAAAGCTGAAGGCATGGCAGCAGAGTTCATGTTCCCTCTGAATTAGCACAATTTGGGATCCAGTAGTCCTAATTCAGTGTATGAAAGGTGTCTACTTCAGGCATTGCCTCCCCTGGCACTGTTTGCATTGATAGGCATCTGTGCTGAATCAAAGCATTAGGCCAGGGCAGTAAAAAAACCCCAAACATATGCCCAGCCCTCATATTTAGCAAGGACTGGCACTGGACAACACCTCAGAGACTTGGAGACAACAAGGGAGGTCCATGGAGAAAATCCAAGTATCCATTTATTCATGTTCCTTCCACAGCATTTCCAACAAACCCATCCGCATATCATCTATACAGCTAGAACTCTAAGGTGTTTGTACCTAACCATATCAAGCTTTGAAATGACAGTATTCTACCTCTTAGATAAAATTTCTGGCATGACAGAAACCTGGAAGCCCTTAAGTTGATGTTGAGATTCTTGCACTGGAGTGTTTTAACTGCGATTTTGATGGAGCGGCATTGTAATTCCTAAAATTAACTGCTTGTCCTCACTGGTTATTCTTTAAAGTTTTAAATCCAAAGTGGGACAGCTTTCTGGGAGATATGCTGTAAAGGTGAAGGAAAAAGTGCTGCATACATGGGTGAAGATATAGTAGACCTGGTGTGTGGAAGTTCAGATTAAATGAGTGTGGTTTTGGCTTCAGACTCAATGAGTCGATGAAGGTAATCTCTAATGAAGAGACTTTTCATTTCTGAGTCCCTTCATGGTACCCTTTTCTTTGCCAGCCACTGAGCCACTGTAATGTGATAATTCCACTGCTGACAGAGCCCAAATGAAGCCAGCCAAGTTATTTTGTGTAATAGGATTTCCTGGAAGCTTCCTCAGGCTGTCCCCATTTGTAGAGGTAGAAGTCCAGATTTGCCAATTTATTAGTTGCCTAGAATTAAAGTTAGGAATCAGATTTATGAATGATCTAAGGAGGTGCATCATCTTGATTCTTAACCTTCTGAGGCATTTTCAAACACTTCTATGGTGCCAATTCATCCTCTCAAACCTCAGGCACTTCATTTAGACATGGGGACAGTGATATAGGTTCTTTAATTCCCAGAACACAGAAAGGCTTCTCAAGGGAACTCTTCAGCCCATCTTGATTTCGTTCGCTCTTTAAGGGTGCCATTATCTCTGCTCTGCATAAACAGAAACCCTAGAGTGATCCTTCTCCTAATTTAAGTATATGAGGGGCCTAGTGCTAAATAGGAGAAACTTAGATCCAGGGTTTCTCATTCTGAAAATGTGGTCCAAGATGACTCCTCCCTTGAGAAGCACAGAGCACAGGTGTTCATGCATTCATTTTGACTCAAAGAGGACACTGGCTTCAACTCAGACAGTGGCTCTACCATTTGTTATTGCTCACCTCAGGTGGCTGTACTGCATAGTAGTAGTCATTTCTCCAAAGCTTGTATAAAGATCTGTTTGCTCTTCTCTTGGGGAAGAGGGAAAGGGCTTACAACTGTAATATAGAACTCTTGTTAATGTTGCATTGCCTGCAGTAGCACTGAGCTCTGCTCTATGCCTAAGTAACACTTGTCCCATTAAAAACTACAGGTGCATTGAAAAAATGCTGGAAGGCATGAATATTTATATTACCCTTAAAATGAACAGAAGCAGGTGATGACACCAAGTTCTCTTTCTGAGTCCAGTATGCTTTCCTTTTGCTGAATTGAATCCTCTAGCTCTTGTGCACTGTAATAATCATTCTTGGGGGTTTCTGTCTTTGAGGGCTGGCTGCTCTCATTGCCAAGTTGTGCTGCTAATTGGCTTACATGCTTCCCTTTTGTTTTTAGCCATTGAGCCTCTGTATGCCATTAATGTTCTCACCTCTGTATGTCATTAATTCTCTCATCTCCAGACTTCGTGCTTTGAATTCAAGAGCAGGTGACAGCTGAAAAAGCTGCAAATTAGCTGACCTACAGCAATGTCCTTTCCTTACATGATAGGAAAAAGCATCCCCAACAATTTACTTAGGAACTTGTCAGTTTTCTTTTAGACTTCTTTCATGGAGCATGTGTGGGAATAACACACATCATCTCCACATCTAATACAACCATAATAGAAATAAACCACAGATGTCAGGTTTTGCAAAGGGATTTTTTTTCCCCATTTACCTCCATGCACTTGCCCTCATCAAAACTTTCCTTGACCTCCTAGAAGCCCTTTGCTTTCACATAAATGGGAGGCAAAAATGTGCCAAGTCAAAATAGGAGTCCCATTCTGTCCTTGGGTCGAAAGACTGCCAGCTAGGGAAGAAGAGGCTGTCTGGTTCCTGGTGTCACTCTTTATACCACAAAGAAAAAGAATCATCACTACTGGAATCATCTCTGCCAGCCTCAGCTGAGAGGACTGGCAAGGAGTGAGGAACACAGTGAAGGGATGGAGACAGTAGCCTAATTATTTTCATGTCAGTAATACACTAAGTGCACTCAGTTTACCAGGGAATAAACAGAGCTTTCAAGGGGATGGGGACAGCTGAGGAGAATACTCTTTTGACTTACACCTTCCAGCACTCTTGTCACATGCATAAGTGCTGTGAGAGCAGCATGGATATGGAAGATGCATATTGCAGCTGAGAGAAGTCATTACTGATTTCTTTAAGAACTCAGTTTCACAGCAAGAATAGATCCAGTGTAACAAAGCCCATCATGACTCACTTGTGCAGAAAAAGGTTCTTGCTCTGGGAGCTGTTATTATGGTGAGACAGAGTTGTTGTAAGCCAGCAATACTTCAAAAATGCCTGACTGCCTATCTAAAGAGAATACTTGTGGAAATGCAATTCTCAGAGGATATGCAGGCTACCAATCAGTAGTTTGTCTGTGTTTGCTTTGGGCTTGTTAGAAAGTAACAGTTTAGGGAGATAATTGACTATTTTGTTTCAGTATTTTCACAGAATGATAGGGGCTGGAAGGGACCTCTGGAGATGATCTAGTCCACCCCCCCTGCAAGAACAGGTTTCACAGGGTGGCATCCAGGCAGGTTTTGAATGTCTCCAGAGATGGAGACTACACCAGCTCTCTGGGGGGCCTATTCCAGAGCTCTACCACCCTCAGAGTAAAAAAGTTCCTTCTTATGTTTAGATGGAATTCCTATGATCAAGGTTGTGCCTGGTACCTCTTGTCCTGTCACTGTACACCACTGCAAAAACACCAGCACCATCCTCCTGGCACCCACCCTTCTCTAGGCTAAACAAACCCAGCTCTTTTGTTCAATTTAAAACCTGTACCCACTTTAGGCCCTGATTCATCAAAGCTCAGCAAGGTGCCCTGTGGCTGTAACATCAGAACAGCTCTCATTCTTTCTCCATCCTACCCTGCTTGGTGTCTTCACCTCTTTGTACCCTGGTTGTAGTGTGGAGAGACCCAGCTGGCTCTCAGGGCATGCACATGCAGGCATGGGCAGATAGACTGCAGCTGGTCACAGTCATGTGGCTCCAGGAACAGGAGATGAATTAAGAATGAACCAACAACAGTGTGGCTGTAGCCACTATAGCTGTAATGAGGATCTCACTTTGGGGGTTTTGTTTTGTTTTTAATCAAAGCTTCTGTATTAGCAGAGAAAAAAACATCTGTGAGGCTGAGTTGAGCCAGCTGAATTGAGAGGAAGTTCCATACAACTGATCAGACTTGCACCACAAGGTTGTTTAGATAGGGAGTATCTGGCATTTTCTGGATACTTGCAGATATGCAGTGAGCTCATGATACTCAGAATTATTCATGTGGTGGGGAGGGTTTCTGTATGTGTTTGGTTTTTTTTCTTCTCAAGCAGAATGGAAATCCATGTGAGATGTGTCATAGTTTTGTCCTGTGTTTTCTCTAAGGGATGGGTTACATGAGAGAAGAAGGTTGTTAGAAAATACCAGACATAATCCAGTTTAGAAGAGCTTTATATAGTCTTTAACTAACATAAACTAACACAGATTCCACCACAAGCATTGTCCCTATGACCAAATGTGGGACTCAGAAGAGCAAGGCAATACAGAGAGCTGTGAACAGCATATCGTGTGCATTCCTATGCAATACTGGATTTATTGCCTTCAATTCCTTAGTAAAATGTTTACAGAATTTTAATGATGATTGTGAGTCACATTTCCATCAACATGTGATGCTCAGAATTGCCTTTATTTAGGTTTCTGCCTAGCAAATGAAATGTAAGTCAAAGTCACTTGGTTTGTTCAGCCTGGAGGAGACTGAGGGGAGACCACCCTGCAGTCTATAACTTCCTCACAAGGGGAAGTGGAGGGGCAGGAGCTGATCTCTCTGGTGACCAGAGACAGGACCTGAGGGAATGACCTGAAGCTGTGATAGGTTTAGGTTGGATCCTAGGGAAAAATTCTTCACCCAGAGGGGTGGTGGAGCACTGGCACAGGCTCCCTAGGGAAGTAGTCACAGCACCAGACCTGATAGAATTCAAGAAGCCTTTGGACAAGACCCTCAGGTACATGGTGTAATTTTTGGGATTCTCCTGTGCATAGACAGGAGTTAGACTTGATGATCCTCGTGGGTCCCTTTCAACTCAGGACATTCTGTGATTCTGTGTTGTGTTATGAAGTTGATATTGGTAACACTTTTTTGGAACTAGATAATACCTTCTTAAACTGATAGTAAGAAATGAAAATGAAATAGGTTCATCTGAAGTTCAGCATTCAATATTATAATTTTAGAAAATTGACTTCACAAGAAGGGATCAGTTGTTAAATTCTATAAACTACCCACACTGAAAAGTTAGATTTTCTTAGAGACAGGCAGGGTTGAATACTTACCATTAACCCACCAGCAAAGCAATTATGCTACAGCAAACAAAGAGTCACCTAGTCCAGAATTCAGTTTATGGAAATCAGGTACTTCTTTCATCCTAAAAACAGTTTACAAAATTCAGATACTACAGAAAAAGAAACTAACTAACATCATAAATCTAAAAAAGTCTTTGTTAAGATGAGAAAGTTATGAGAACACCCAACAGTTGCAAACAAATGTGAAGGATTACATCATTTTGCAGAAGTTTGCTAAAAACAACCTGTAAAAAAGAAAATAATTATAACAGCATTACATACTCCAGAGGTTTAAAAAAAGCTTAAAAAATTATAGTTGATATACAAGCCTCTTGTTGCTAGCTGCAGGCTTCACACATTAGTTATTCACATGAAGCCTCTGGAATAGCAGTAATGTTCTGTTCTTATCTTGAAAATGTTACATATTTTACTTGGTAGGTTGAATTGTGTTCTAGGCACTTCTTAGATCCTTAGCTATAGGAAGAATTTCTGCTTGAGATTTTTTAACATCTCTGCTAGCAAATTCAGAAATTCAAATGTAAAATGCAAGGTACCATGACAGTTGGAAATAGTCTTAATTTTATGTGGTAGTTTAACATCAATTCCCAGAGAAAAGCATTGAAAACAGTACTTATATCAGGTTAAATAATACAGTATTATATTTAATTGGTGTCTTATGGATCAGTCTCAGTGAAGGGTCACTCTGTTTATTCACTAAGCAGAGCTACAATTGAAAACAGCATATTGTACATGAAGATATCAACTGAGAACTGTATTTTCCTGTGTGTCCTAGTTTGAGTTAGAGCAAGGTATTCCATTCCATACACATCATATTCAGTATTAAACTGAGGGTCAGTCCCTGAAACTCCCACCTCAAGCTTGTGTCTTGGGGTTTCTTACATAAAGCCTAAGTCCCAAGTAAGGCAGGTGCATCGTTAACCTATTTAGCACTTAATTAACAGCAAATACTAAAAGGAGAGGTTTGGGCCTCTCCCCTGCCTGGGAGTTGAGCACCTGAGCCATCTGAGGTGGTGGACTGATAACTCTCCTGGTGAGGATCAGCAGCTCAGCTTACCTCTGCTCTTGCAGAACTCTGTTCTTCCTTTAATCTTCATCCAAGTTTTCCTGAATCCAGGATTCTGAGTCTGAGTCCTGTCTGCTGCTAAGTTCTTCTGCCATAGCATCAATGGAGATGGTTGCCATCAAGGAGGGGTAGGGTTTAGTATTGGTTTTGTATATATTTCATTTTCTTCTTATTATTTTCACTGAAGTAGTTCATGTTTTCATTTCCAATCCTTAAGTCTCTCTCTCTCTCTGATAATTCCCTTTTCCTTTCTGAAGTGGATGGAAAGGAGGATATTATAGAGAGCATCTGTCCATTTCCTTGTGCTTACCTCACATCTTCAAGGCTATGGTCAGCCTTGTGGCTACTGTCAAATTAACAATGAAATAATTGACTCTTGTCTGTTGGGATGGGTGTTACATGAACAGAGGCTTGCTCTTCTCAGGGTTTGTCACAGACAGCCCTTGCATGCCATGAGACCTGGCAGTATAGGGGACTAAGGAAGCTTGTAGGTACAGGCTTGATAGAGTGAACACAAGGAAGAACAATTCAATCATTTTTAGTGAATATCATGTTCTCCTAATAAAGTTCTGACAGCAGTTCCTAAGAAATGAGTTCCCTGTAGGGCTTTATTATTGTCACCTAAATGTCAGCATTTGGCTGGATTACTTGAACTTTCCAAGCAGAATATATTGATAGGCAAATGGAAATCACTGGTGAGCATTAGCACAGAGGAGGTGCAAAGAGCACTGAATGTTCATTTTTTTTTCTATCACACGCCATGGAAATGTCTGGCAGATAATTATAATTTGCTTTTCTGCAGTAACTACTCAAGGCTTTTGTCTCTGCCATTATAAGCACTTGGACTGGGAACTGTCAAGCTGAATTTATTAATCTTAGTGCTTGTTTCTGCTTTAAAGTGCCTCAAATGTGTATTTGAGTGAGACAGGTACCTATCAGAGCAGAAGTGTAGAATCATTACCATCTGGAAGTGTCTCAGTGCAGTGTCTCACTGTTGTTAATTTTAATAATTTGAAATAACTTTAAAAACACTATGAAAAGTGACAAAGCTGAAGGGTATTCAGCTGTCAAGCAGCACAGCTGTTAGAAAGGAGTTTGTGCCCTAAAAGAAAAGTAGCTCAGAAGTTTTGCAAATGGTATTTCTTTCCATACAGCAGTAACAACACTTCTTCCCAATGAAATGGTTAAGAGTTGCAGCTGATGTGAATTGGACTCTGTATGGCCATATAAAATGATCTACTGGCTTGTAAGCTGGTGTATAGAACAACAGGAACAAAATTCTTGAGTAAAAGAAGAAAGAGTAATATTAAAGAGTTTTTTCAGACTCATCCTAAGGTTTCAGTGTAATCCACATGCCTGCAGCTCCTGGCCTGCTGCCCCTCTTTGTGGGACAAGTGGAGCTGGTTCTCAACTTTTACCCCCCAAAATGAAGATGGGAATAGAGGTCAAACAGGTGCAATTTTCACTGCATTCAAACTCTGGAATCAGGATTTAAATCATATCTTTAATGGAACTTCCAGTTGATGGTGACAGATCATTTCACTCACTGATTGTCTAGCTTTGGCACATTGAATGTGTCAGCTCCATTTGTGTATGGATACCTGACCAACATTAGGGATCCAACACAACATTGCCAGGTGTAGCATGTGTGTCTGTTAGCAAACACTTCTGTAGCTCTGGGCATTTGTCTCCAAAGGGGTTTTGTCAGCACCAGAATGATTCCCAGAAGACAGACAGATGGTACCATCTGTGTAGTCTTCTGATTTCCAGCTTCAGTGCTTGCTGCAATCTCACTAGATACATCTTTTATCTGGGAATAACTTGTTCAGTTTATGCTGCCAACTAATTCACATTTAAAATTGTCCTAAATATTTCCAGGGCCAGTGGTCATCTCCCTGCCTCTTTTGTGGTTCTCAGGAAGGTTGTTTTGATGGAAATGACTCACATCCTTAGAGCATGCTTCACTCATTATATTGTCAAAGTAGAAATACAGATAAGCAAAAAAGGTACTTAGAGGGAATTACCAGGTCATAACTAAGATGTGACACAAAATCATTTGAAGTAGACTTAGAGAAAATGTTTAATAGGGAACATTTCAGTAAAGAGCACGGCAAAATAACAAATCAACACATATATTTGTTATCCTAGCCTTATCTTCGTTTGGTTGCAGGTTTAGAACTTTGCATAGTAGCTAAAAATATGGAGAAACATACTGTACATTCTTTAAGAGGGAGCAATTATTCTCCTACTGCAGGAATGTCAGATATTGTTTTCCTCCCAATCAGAGCAGTTTCAAGATGAAGCTAAACTGGCTTTTTATTTTCCATCCCAAGTTTCCATGGTAACAGCATGTAATCATATTTGTAAATAGCAACTACCCATTTAACTTCACTGCCACTTTGAACATTATTTTTGCTATGATTTTACCTTCAAATGTCTAACTCAGTCTTCTTACAATATTACTGCCAGAATACATAATTATTTGGAGATATTTCTCTTTATGAAATCTTCAGTGATGTAGTAGCACTGTAAGATGTCTATTTGTGCATTGTATGTGTGTACAGGCATACACACATGTATTTATGATGAACATTGGCAATGGCACAGCCCATGATGAATCTTTATTTGTCAGCTTCTTACGACTTTGCCAAGTTGAGGCCACTCAGGGTGGATGCCATTCAGCCTAGTTTACATTCTTTTGAGCTGATAATTTGAAGTTTCAGCTAACTTCTTTTCAATTGTAGCTTAGAATGTGGCTAGGGAAGAAAACAACATTTTTGCTTCATAGAGAAGATTCTTACAGCTTTTTTTTTTGCAAGCCCTGGAACAGACACAGCTTTGAGAATCAACCCAAATCTGGTCAAGTTTTAATCCTCTGAAACATTTCATCTCTTGTATGTGTATTGTTGCCTTCCTACAATCCATAGCTTAAATTTGCTAATGTTTCTCTCTGCATCAAGCACTGTTTGGTCCCCGAGAACTCCTTTTTGCTGACTGACTGCATGTGCACCATCTCCAACACACTGAGCATGCATCACTGCTCCAGGGCTGGATGACACTTGATCTCTAACTGCCTTTGCCTGGGTTCACTGCAGACTGGGGACAATAAGTGAGAGCAGAAACAGCAAGAATGGGAGGAGGAGTCTTCTGTGAGACCTGCACATATGGAGAACATTAAACAGGCAATTAAAGGCTTTGCACAGTAAGGATGCTGTGCTTGTTTCTAACAAAGCAATCTCTTAAATTGCATTTTCCCCATTTCCACACTATCCATCTTACATCCCCAGAACACTGCTTCATGTAGAATTGTAAATCAAGAATATAGCTTTTGGGTTTGAGCTGATTGATTCTCTATTGGAATCTTGTCACTTGTTTTCTTTTAGAAGAAACTGAGAATGAAGCAGAGTATTACTTTGAAGCAGCCTTTGATGTATTTTCCCAAGAATATACAAAAGTCCATTTCCTTGGGCACAGGAGGAATTAAGGAAAGACATTCTCTTTACTCACAGTATCTAGTCTCTTCTAATTAGCAGTTGGCCAGACAAGTTCATTCTGGCTGTGATCCTAAAGCTAGTCTTTACTGCTGCTTTAGCTTGCTTTGGCTGCTCCTGCAAATCCTCTGGTGTTGTAACTGCCCTGGCCAGATACACACAATGCTATCTAACTGTATCAGCCTGCCTACTGCTGCACTTGCAGGCAGCTGTCAGTGAAATCCTTTCACCCACACAGCTTGCATTGCTGAGTGCTCTTGCATGCAGCCTTGTATTTTCAGTGGTGGCACTTAACATTTCCATGGTTTATTCCCTAAAGAAATGTGTGATTCCTACATTTATCCAGCATAGAAGACAGCTGTTTCTCCCCATGAATCCCAGAACATAGTTCTCCCTCACAACAGGACATCATTTTTAAGAAATAGAAAGAAAGAGCAACAGAAAAATCCTTGCAGGTAGGCCAAAGTTAAGTTAAACAGTTGCGTTGTGCAACAACAAATGTACTGTTAATGAGAATTACCAGCACCAGATACATTTGAAACATGCTTTAAACTTAGGAGTGACAGAAAAATAGTCACATTTTTCTTCCCTTCCTTCCAGATTCTCTGAAATAATCCTAGATTTTGCAGACTTTTGAACTGAAGCAGATACTTTTTGGTGATTTCTGTGTTACATAGCTCCCAGGAGGCTGCAACATGGACAACACAAGCCAGGATCTGTCTGCTAAAGACTCTGTGAGGCTCCCAATTGTTGCTTCCAACAGTATTCAGCAACACTGTAGCTGATGATTTGCATCATTAAAATGTCACAACAGTAATGAACATTACTAAAGCCCCACTAAATGCCACAAGTGGTCCTTGTAAGCTCTTCCTAATAGAAACATAGGAAATACATGTTTCCTTCTTTTTTGCTCCACCTCTGAGTCTACAACAGCTGTCCCCATGTTTACCAATAGGACACAGGACCCTTCACAGCTCCACTGTGCCAGTAAGTTTTGCTTCCTTCAGAATTTGTATTTGGGTAATCAAATACACAGGCAACAATTCAAAACCCACCAACCAAAATATTGAGAAGACAGTAAATAATTAACTATCCATCTATTCATATACAAAACAGTTTTGCAGTAGCTTCCAGTTGCCACTGGGTGGTGGCTATCCCAAGTCAGTTATCCATCTCCTCAGGGCAAGTCCCTGGCTGGTGTAGATGCAGAGATTTCCCGAACAGTTCAAGCAATTCCAGATTGATAGCAAAGGAAAATCTTAGCAGTGCAGAATAGTGAGGGGCGGAGTGTTGGGTGTTTCAAATATTATGGAATATTCCACAAAACATAGGAATTCATTTTGAAGCAAGTATCATCTCCCTGTAGATGGTATCTTCCCCTCTAGTGCCTTTATTGGCTCTTCCTCATTACTAAAAACTGAGTCCCCTCCAATAGATATCCTGAAGTGTCTAAGGCTACATCTCAAGCAATGTTTGGGGTATCATTAGTGTGGTTACAGCAGTCATGACCTCTCACTCCCCCAGACAGTTCTCTCTCCTCATACCTGAAATTCAGAGGAAAAGTCTTGCATTGTAGTGCTGGAGACAGCATTTCTGAGTCACCAGTATACTCCTTCCTGTCTAGATATTAATGGTACCATTCTTTTCATAATGTAGCTAGAGTCAATGCTCCAGCTCTCTCTTTATGAGAGGACTCCTCTGTGACTGACCAGCATGACTGATGAATGTCAGTTCACATTTCTGGGAAATGTATTCCAGTAAGAGGAAGACATCCGAGGATAATTAGAAAAGAGCAAGCTGTCCTACCTGTCAGAAATGTCAGCAAGCTGTGAATCAATTTGCAATTCTGCTACAGAGAACATTATCACTTCTACATTTTACTGCTGAAACTATGACATTGTACGAGAAATATCAGGTCTTTAGTTTTATTATTTTTTAAAAGTTATTTCAGTAGTTTTGTAATTTTTTCCAACTACATTTATGTGTATTTTGCTGGTTAACAAGGGTTGTGCACCATACAGCTGATATGTAGTTAATACGTAGCACTAATAATTGCACAAACCAGACAGTGATTGGCTTACATATGTGCTGCCAGTGTGTAAGAATTCAGATTGTTGCTTTGTAACCTCTTCACAGAATGTTAGGGGTTGGAAGGGACCTCTGGAGATGATCCAGTCCAATCCCCCTGCAAGAGCAGGATAACCTAGAGCAGGTTTGGTATCAGATTTTTGTTGTGGCTGGATATTCTCCACCATGGTGTATGGTATTACACCACAAGACAGGTTTAAACTCACAATTTAGGCCTATCTTGCAGAATGCAAGCTCAGCATCTCCTCTCCAAAGCTCATCTCCCCATGTCACCAAGACACAGAGGAGAATGTCACCCTTCCCTTGGGCATCCAGGTAGACCCAACAATCACTAGTTCCAAGCAGTTCTGTGGACAAGGCACGCTGTGGGGCTTGAAAGTGGCCAAACCCCACGGGACCGGAGCTGTCCCGGTGCTTGGCCCAGACTCTTTCGCCGGCTTCGTAGGGTGCCTGACCCCGCGCAGCCGGGAGGGCTAGCCGCAGGCAAAGCCGTTTCTGAGGGGAACGCGTTCACAGCTGCAGGGCAGGAGCAGCGCTGCTGGGCACAGCAGACGCGACACCCGGAACCGCAGCACCCAGAAGAAAGGAGCACCCCGTGGCAGCCCTGGCCGGTGGGAGGGAGCTGACACCGCTGTAATACCCTTCGCCCGTCCCGCTGACGGCTAATGGCAGCGGGGAGGCGGGTCACTTTCTGCGGAGGCGGATCGAAAGGCAGCGCTCGAGGACTTCCGCGCACGTGACAGCAGCTTCCGTCCCCTCGGCGAAGTGCGCGCGCGCCCCACCCCCCAGCGGAAGTGACGTCTCCCGCGGGATCGGTGCGCAGTTGTGCGGAGGGATCTGGCGCGGAGCAGCCAGAGTTGCCTGGGGACCTCTTCTTCCCTCACCGCCCCACCCCGCGCAGGGCTCCGCCCGCCGCCCCGCCCCGTCCCGCCACCACCTCCCGCACCCGCGTACGTACGCACGCACGGACGCGCGCACACACACACATAGAGACACGCAGCAAGACAGCCAGCAACGGCCGGGCCGCCACCACGAAGCACCGCAGCCCGGTGAGTGTGAGGTGCTGAGGCCCGCTGGGGCCGCGGGTGGTGCTGGCTTCCGGAGCCGCTGCTTCCTCTCCGCCGGGCCCGTTATGTAAGGAGCCAGGGCCCGGCGCCTTCTCTGCGGCCTTCTCCTCGGCCTCTTCCCCTCAGCCATTCGGGCGGCCCCTTCTGCGGCGGCGGGGCCGCGACGGCGCCATCCCGGGTGCCGGCGGGGGGCGGGCGCCGACACCACCGCTGTGGCGCTGGGCAGCGCTGCGGCCGATGTCTGGCAGAGCGCTGCGGGCCGCGGGCAGCTGTGCGCCGCTGTCCGCCAGGCGGGGCAGCGAGTAACCTTCGGTGGCGTTCCGGACCCGGAGGGCTCCGTAACAGGTGTCTGCAGTGGCCTTTAAGGGGCGGCAGGTGATGGGCTAATTGAGGTAGGAGCGTCGTGGCACCGGTACAGGCAGGACCTGCGGCCGTACTAGGTCTTGTCCCCTTCTTGCTTTCTTGTCGCTGCTGGGAGCTCAGGTTACCTTTATGGAGTATAGGTTGGTCTTGAATGCACGGGACGTCTGTAGTGCTGGTTTGTTGATGTAGGCTGAAGATTGTCCAGTTGATAACTTCATAAAAATTCAGTGTAGCGTCATGAGAGGATCGGTCAGATGGATTTCCAAATAAATAATGTCACTGAGCTCCAGCTGAGTGGAAGAGGCTGTGTGTGGATTGCCTGTTGTGTCCAGCCGGTTACCTTTATGTCTGTGAGCTGGAGGAAGGAATAAAATTTTAGTTGTCTGTAGCTTCTAGAGAGAGTTGTAACGTGAAAAAAGGCCTGGTGCAAACTGTGCTTTTAGCGCTTTTCTGGAACGTTTGGGGCCAAACCATAAACACAGCCAAGTGATGAAATCTGTGCTCTGAGAAATGTAAGAAGTAAGGTTTTAAGTAAGGGGAGGTATACAGCATGAGAAGAGCTGAACTTAATTTCTTCGTAAATGCTCAGTAGTAGTGTGCATGTTACCTAATTTGACTAGACTTTCTGTCTGCTCTAATAGAGTTTTACTGTAAGATGTGTAATTGTTAGTGTCATAAAACTTCCATGCTCATAAAACACATGCTTCCCAACCTGTATGGTTAGAGTAGTAATTACACACTTCTTTCAGGTTAAAAAGTAGGAGGAATTAAGAGGTTTTTGAAGACTGTCTCAGTTTGGAACTTGTGATGGTTTCATCTTATTTCAGAAAGGAATGGGGAATAAACTGAAAATGAACTTAATGAGAAAATGTTTACTAGGATGAAAATTTACCAAGAAGCAGAGCTTCAGGATTTAACTAAAAGGTTGTGAATATGATTCCTTCATATAGTGAAGTTTTCTTCTTCCAGTTTGTCTTCTCTTGTTTTTCTGTTTTGCATTGTTGATGAACTTCCCTTAAGTTTGGCAATAGACAGGCTTTTAAGATTCTTGCTGTGTGGAACTGATACACTATTCCACTTCTTTGAAATAAGAATATACAGGTTTTGGGTTGTTGTGGGGTTTTTTGTTTGTTGGGTTGTGTTTTTTTTTTTGAAGAACAGAGCAATACCACAGTGTACAAATGAAGGTAGTTTGTAAACAGGATCTTAGTATTAAATGTTTGATATATGTTTTCTTATTGTGAATTACATATAGAACTAATTCCGTTGAGTATTTAATATATAATCATATTGTCTCTGTCCTTGCTGTTCCTGGGTACAAGTAGTATTGGTGTTAATGTGTATTTATTTTGAGACCAAGAACATAACAAACCAGTAGTGGAATAGGCTTACAGATGAGAATTGCGTTCATTGGAAAGGATTAAGAAGTCAAAACTGCTCTAGTCTTTTGTAGACTTAATAAATTGCTTGTACACAAAAGAAAGAAGGGTGATTGCAGGTGTCTCATTCTTTCTTTTGTGACATGAACATCTTGTAGCTGAAGCAGAGGAGGAAGGCTTGCATGTGAATGATGCAGCTTTGTATTTTGCTTTGTGTGAACTTTGGGCAAAGTTGTTGTTCTTTTCCAGGCTGTGGTTCTGCAATCCCAGGCTGTGTTGCCACTGTCCAGTCCTGCTCCCTTCCTTGTGTTGGAACTGGTGCTGTCTTAGCCATTTGGTGATGTGTCTCAGCTCTCTCAAGCTGGTAGGAAGAAAACTTAGCAACCCTCTGCCCAAAAATCTCCAGCAGAACCCACAATTCTGCTAATGGGGTTACCTGAGGGGTTAAAGTGCCCATGCTGTCCCAGTTCAGGAAGTGGCATTGCTTGCCAGAAGCATGGCAGTTCCATGTAAGGGCTAATTCCATCTGTCTTCCATCATGGACAAACCACAAAGCCATGGCCTGTAATACTTGCTTCCTGCTAAAATTCAGTGACCTTTCTTGAGCTCTTGGATGAATTAATGGAAGAAATGAAGTATGTGCTACCTGCAAATACCAATGCAGTGTTGTCTTAGACTTTATGAAGTCTTGAATACTTGCTGATATGAGCCTCCCTCTTTTAAAAAGCAACTTTGATTAAAGGATTTTATTTGGCTCAGCATTTGCATAAAAAGACCTATTTTGGTGGCTGGTGTTATAACAGAGTATAATGCAATGGAGACTTTTAGTCATTGTCACATTTGAAAAGCTGAAGTGTCTTTGTTACTTAGCAGTGGAAATGAGTACTTTTTTTACATTACAAATGATCAGGCATTTAGGAATTGTATTTTACTTCTACTAAGCTTTGACTGAACATCAAATGAATGAAATGGGAGAACATCACTAAGATGATAATAAACTTTGTTAAGGAATTGTATGTAAGTGGAATCTGGGTAGTTAGTACAGTTTCACAGCAAACAGCATTCTAGAAGTATTCCAGGATGGATAGATGTTGAATACTGTAATGCCTTAGTGTGAGTCTGCTTAAGTTCCAAGCAAAAAAAAGGCATTAGTTGGCCACAGTAGTGTGCTTTAGGCAAAGTACTTGGAGATTGCTCTCCAACTCTTGTGGAATTGTCGTAAAAGGAGCACCACGTGACATTTGGGAGATGTCCTGATGGTGTTTGTGCACAACTCTGAAGATAAATAGTATGAAAATATCTCTGTTGCAGAGGAATGTGCAGTTTGTTTAACAGTATTTGCACTGATCTGTGGGGTTTTTGCATGTATTGCTGTTAAATGTTTTTTTGAAAGCAGAATTTCCTAGAAACATGCTCATTCGGAGTGCAGCAGGAAGAGCTATGTGCAAAAGCATGTCTTATTTGGCGTGCTAGAGCTTCAGCATGAGTAGCTGTTGGCCTCTGTGCTCAGCTTCCTGAAAGGTGGATTTGAGAAGAGGAGGAAGATTGTCCTGGTATCTGTACCAAGATGAGATTTAGCAGACCTGATCCAAACTGAGTTTGCTTGTTAGGCTTTGGCAAGAATGAAAGTTGAAGCATTTGTGCTTCCCAAGCATGTTTGCATAGTCTTTAATTGAAGCATCTTTAATAAGTAAGATTACCTTCATTTTAGCTGAAAGAATTAGTTGATTGTAATTTATATACGGTTGACTCTGTGCAATTTATATAGAAGATGATGCACAGTAGACACTTTTTTAACATATCCATTAACATGAGAATGCTTTGGACGGGATGCCAACAAAAAAAAAAAGTTGAAAGCCACTGTTCTTTGTGTTCTTTTTGAATGTTTTCCCTAATGTTTGATGTGGACTTCAAGCATTACAGGAAAGTGGACTGCAAGGTTCCATACTTCAACGTAATTTTACTTGGAAGGGAATCTGTTATGAGGAGAGTGAGATGATTGCAACCACTGGGTAATACTATATAATTATACTTACACATGTTGGGTCCTTCAGAGAAGACCTGAAAATAATTATTTTTAATTAGAAGCAAACTGAAGTTTTGTCTGCATACAAAAACTGTAAGCACTTTTTTGTAGGCTGGTGGATCTCTGCTTGTATTGCAGTGGTGAAAGCTGGAGTGAAAAAGCAGGAGTGTTGAAAGTACGTATCTGTCCAACCAAAGTTGACCTAATGTGTGTGTGTACACACAATAATGTTGAAGTATGGATGCATTTGAAGCAGCAGTTGGCATTGTTTGTAGTAAGAGGCAGCTTGCAGGCTCCCAGTGCCATAGGTGTTTTTTTTTTGCCCCCCTTACTTAAGTGGAATTCCTTTATCTGCCTTTCCTTTGAAATGAAGTCTGATGAGTGTCTGACCTTTTGTATTCATTTTCTGTACCTTTTCATCTTTGTATGGCTTCTGTTTAAAGTCATCCCCCAGAATGTATGTCCTGTATTCTTCCACAGTCATTGACTACTAACACTTCTAATAGTTGGAGTGTTTTATATTTCAACTAAGTATCTGCAGAATGCTCTTGCAATTTTTCTGATCCTCTGTCTTTCTTCCCACTGCTGTTCAGAATGGTGAGAGGGTTACAGGGTCTTTTTTCCTCCTAAGTACTCTTTACTGCAAGGTGGAGCAGCATATGTGGAGGGATATGAGTGCTGTTTGTTTTTGAGTGGAAGGCTATATCCACTTCTCTTAAGACTTTTACCCTATAAATCAGAAATTCCAAAGTGAAGCTTGAACCTCCTGTGGGATTTTAAGTTTAAAGATAAAATGTGACAAAATTGGCATTGAAAGAGGAGCAGAGATGCAGGTGAAAAGGAAATGCAGGGAGATACTAAGGGAACAGCTGAAAGTTCTCAAGTAAACAAGTCCTTATGTAGAAAGGAGGATACACAGAAGAAAGTATGGGAGAAAAGAACAGTCTTGCTACAATGAAATGCCAGTCCAGCAAAATGTGCCCATTGGTTATGGTGCAGCAGAGGTAGTGCTACTAAAACTCCATGGAGCTTCAGTGGAAAATAATGCTTTGTGCTTGAAGATGACTAGTTTGCTGTAGAACGTTTCCAAAGAGATTTGTGTCAAACTGCTATTTTGATGTTGGTCATGCTGCTCTGGGGAACTTTCTTCATACTAAGCAATGTAAATGGCAGGTTATTTTGTTTTTTAACTCATTCTTAATGGATTCTGTTGTCTTGATATGTAATCAGCTATGAAGCTGGAGAAAATAAAAGCAATTTTATTAAGTTAGTGTTATTACTGAGTGTGTGGGAAGGTAAGTCCAAGTAACTGGTTGTAATTTTCTTAGAGTTTGAGTGTTTTGTGAAACCTGATGGTAAACTTTCTGACAGCACTTGCTTTCTGATTTCTTAATTTTGCACAAATGGTTCTTTTACTCCTATTATGTACTAAACATTGCTGAAACTTGCACAGAGCTGTTTTTAGTATTACTTTAAAAAGCAAACTACTTAATGCGTTATACAGCCACTTAGCATTGGTTTATCAGTGCAGCTATACTGAAATTCAGGTTCCTGCTGTCATGTATTTTGTAACTAAAGCAGTGAATATGTAATCATGACTCTTGCTTCATAAACTTTATTTACAGAATACTCTTAAACTGTGTTTAAACTGCTCAACAGTATCACAGTACCACAGTATGTCAGAGGTTGGAAGGGACCTAGAAAGATCATCTAGTCCAACCCCCCTGCCAGAGCAGGATCACTTAGACCAGCTCACACAGCAATGTGTCCAGGCAGCTCCGCAATGGCTCCAGAGAAGGAGACTCCACAGCCTCCTGGGCAGCCTGTTCCAGTGCTCTGGCACCTGCACTGCAAACAAGTTCTTCCTCGTGTTAATACTAAACCTCCTGTGGTCCAGCTTGCTCCCATTCCCTCTTGTCCTACCATTGGATGCCATTGAGAAGAGCCTGGCTCTCTCCTCCTGACACTCGCCCTTAACATATTTATAAGCATTAATGCTCAACACACTATTCATTTAAGTAAGAGAGCATCTCAAGGTGTAGAAGACTAAGTGATTCAAGTATCAGATATTAACAGTTAATGAAGTCTGGCTTCATAGTGTGCCCTTCTGTCTTGCAGTCAAAGGTTATTTTGTAGATATACAAAAAATGAGATGATGGAAGATACTAGTGTTAAAAGATGGTATTTTGTTTGGAAAATACTAGAAAAGTAGCTGCACACATGTAGGAGGCACATAGCAGGTTTGGTTATCAGCTGTGATTTATATTCCTAGAAGTGCCTAGGCCTACTAGAAGAACTTGAGAAGCATCTTCAATGCTGGTTTGTTTTCCTTGGTGTTTATATACAAGATCCATTTTAAACCAGGAGATTTGGGTTTGTTCTTGCCAATGATGCTAGTAGATGCCTTTTTGTTGTGTGACTACATAATTCAGAAATGACTGGACCCAATTGTCAGCTTGTCATGGGTTCTGAAGAACTTAGTAGCAAGTAACCAAATACATATGAGGTAGCTGTCTGATACAGAAAGCTTTTGCTGCTTAGTTCAGTAATACTTGGGCTGTTGACAGTTGATGAATTGACTGATAGGAAAGGACTGGAATCCCAGGCTTGACATGCCAGTAGTAATAGACCAGAAATATTTGCATCCCCTGGCTACATGCTCCAAGAAAGAAATATGAAGAAACCAAGATGGATAGATGGTAGATATATGAAAAGTGGTTGATGATATGAGGAGAGAAATCCAACACATGAGAACCCCTGCAGTGGGTTATGGATTTGTGTGCCATGGGGGAACTCTTTGGGATGGAAATACTTTGAAAGGATGCTCTGCAACAGGGAATGTTTCATTCCTGAGATGTTGTCTAGCTGATTGAAGGTTGTGATGCTTATTTCTGCAGCGACTCTCGCTTGTAGCTACGGTTCCAGTGTTGAGGAGTGGTGGAATTGCTGCTTTTTCCTCTGTTACCTTTTCTTATGATACACTTTCCAGTCCTCTTGTAGTTGATGAGGTTTCAAGCTTTCCCTATACTTGAGTAAATACTTTTTGTTTTTCTTTCCCCTCTGATTTAGTTACTGAAATCATGAATCCTGTGTATAGCCCTGGATCTTCTGGGGTTCCCTATGCAAATGCCAAAGGAATTGGTTATCCAGGTAAGTAACTCTGATTTTGTTGGGTTTTTTTAATGAGTTTCTGTTGCACTAATATTTGTAAGCAGAGAGTCACTTCTGAATAGCTTCATGTATGGTAATCTGTTTGGGGATTTGGGTGGGGCTCTTTAAATTTACAAAGTGACATTTCAAGAGTGATGTTAGTTGTTCTGTCATATTTCTAACTTCAGTATCTCTTCCAAAGCAGCTTATTTTAGGAGCTCTAATAATTGCTCCCTGCAAGAAGAGGAGTTGGTCTATTTCTGCTGCTAGTTGACTGGTGCTGTTAACCTTTCTGTGCTCTAATTCTTGTTCATGTTATCAGTTTTATGACTGCCCAAAGCGCAGCATCAAAGATGGGACCAAGAAGATGATGAAAAAATATTTTAAAGCAGAAATTAAATGTATTTGTTGCTTTCTGTTTTGCATTTAACTTCAAGTCACTCACTAGGATCTTTGAGCTCAGATTTTATGTCAAACCAGTTAAGCTTTTATAGGGAGGCCATTTGGTGATTTAGCTGGTACCTGTGGTGGGACCTAGAAATCATTCTGTGCCATTATTGTTTATATTCTTTTTGTAGTGATGCTGTATTTTCTTACTGGTATTTAGAGTGTTTAAATTTGGTTTTTGGCTTAGGCAGTGTACTGGAGTTCCACTTTTCTCTGTTCCTTCTTCTAAATGCTGGTGCATAAATGAATTTCCTTTACTGTTGACTTGATTGTCTTGACAACCTTTTAATCTTTATTTTTGCTTTTCAGGTACTTTTAATTTTTTTCCTCAAACTACTGCACCTTTCTTGATTTCTACAGTATCTATAAGGGAAAAATAAAGTGTTGCAGTGTTTTTAAGTCTATTGAGTTACTGAAATGGTGCAGTAATAAATAGTGAAGCTGATGCTGTGTAACTGCAAGTCCTGCAGGATGGGCTTATTCTTTGTAACATTCTTAGTTATATGGGTACAGTAATTTTGTAAAAGGACAAGCACCAGTGGTTTACTGATTAATATCAATTCCAGTACAATTATTTCTATACTCATACTACCTTACCTTTTCAAGGCTTTAGTTTCCTTTAGATAAAGATTATTGTGAATTATTTAAATATACTTTATTTTTAACTATTAGTTTTCTAGGTTTATATTAACCAAGATTTCATTTTATACAGTGCACTGAAGCTCTTATTTATACTGATCTAAATGGTACCTTAATTTGCTTAGGAAGATACACTATTGTAGATTCAAAAATAGCAGTTTAAACAACATTACAACTTCTAATACTTTATTTTACTGTTATACTTACTACATGACATATTGAATCGTGTAAGTACTGTATATTTGCTGCTCTTCACTTAGTTGTGAATTAGCATAACTAAGATATATGGAATTGAAGTAGAATTGACGTAGAAGTGCCTTAAATGTCATGCTACAAGTTGATCACTCAAAGTTGTTCTTGACAGCAGTCACTTTATACAGCTGTGACCCTTAAATTCAGCTTAAGGTCTACAGTTTTACACTGTTACAGGTATATTGCCAAGCTGCCTGGTTCAGGCTTAAACACAAAATATTCTCTAAAATGAAAAACAGATTTGCATTTCAGTATTTTCAAAAAAGCTGTTAGATGACTTAATCTCCCTTCTTTACCTCCTAATTTTAAAGCTATAGATTATCCATTCAGAATCAATGAATTTACATAGGTTGCATGGTAATAGAAAGTAATGAACATATAGCTAGGTGGAATGTATTATTTAAAGACACTGTGCTGCATTTTTAAGAGCTGTTTATGTAATCCTGCAACTATTTGGGGTTGTTGGATGAGTTTACAGTAGCAAGGAATCAAGATCCAAATGTTCTCACACTAATGAAACTCCTGTGTAAAAGTTAAAACTGCTGCTTGTTGTGGTTAAGTTATCCACAACTGTTTCTTGAGTAGTTCAGAGTGCTCTGCTGTGAAGTTAAACCTGTGAAGAAAGACCAGAGGACTGAAAATGTGTACAACAAATAATGCTGCAGATGAAGAGTTAGTTTCAGTAAGATCTGAAGCTGTACTAAAGCTTTTTCACCAGCAGCTTGTGAATTTGAGAACTGAACAGTTTTTCAGAGCGTATATAGCTTTTATGAATTGGATATGTTATTTTTACCTTGGGGTTTTAAGCCTAGTGCTTTTCTTAGTCTTTTCCATGCTGACCACCTAATTGTAGTGCCAAGTGTATGTCACTTGACATGTTTACAGAGTGCTTTACAAAACTAGGTTAGCATATATAGTCCTGAGCTAAGGAATTTTTATTGTTAGGAATAATTGCTAAGGACTCTGGGATTTATAGCAAAATAGAAACCCTTCAAATTTGAATAGCAGTTTTAGGCCTGACAGTGAATATGCAGATAGCAATTGGCTTTTATCTGGAGAAGCTGAAGTCTTTATATGTTGATAACAAAATTCAGTGGTAACTCTCCTAAGTACAGACATTGGTGAGCTTTTAAGTTGGAATAATGTAAGTAAGTTCCTGGAAAAATTAATAGTTATGATTAATTCAGAAATTTCACTTACTACAATCTAAATGAATGTTATATCTTTCAAGAAACCACCATTTGCTAATGCTGCTTTTTGCCCTGTGTTGGAGACACACTGTTGTTCAGCCACAGTGGTGGTTTTATTCTGGTGTAGAAGTGTTTTACCTGCTGATACCTCAGTGAATCACTTGTTACTGTTAACTGTCACAGTATGTACCTGAAACTATTGTGTTTGATACCTGAGTATAATAACAAATCTGTGTCAAATGCAACAAGGATTTTGGACTATCTAAGGTTCCTTCCTACTGTCTACCTGATAGATCTCTGATCAAGGAAGTCGTTCTGACTTTAAGAGGTTTAATTCTGTGACAATGTCCCTTTTCTTCAGATAAATACTTTATGTACATCTGGTCTTCACCCTCGGGGTGCGAGGGCAGGAGGGTTGGGTAGTTGCACAGAGCTTTGCTGTCCAGCCTAACTTAAGAGTTACGTGACAAACTTTGAGAGTTGCTGAGAGAGGGATGTAAGGGAGAATGACATTTGCAACAGCTTGGCTCTTCCTTTCATGTAGCATTCAGGTTCAGGTAGATTTGGAGGAGCGCAGTGTGATTGAAGGCCATCTGTTAGCTTATCTCAGTTAAAAGGTGTACAGCAAGAACCTTTGAGAATCAAGTCTGGTTAGACCGTGTAGTCAGTTTAGAAAATAACTTTGACATATTCTTTCTTCCAGCTGGCTTCCCAATGGGCTATGCAGCAGCTGCTCCTGCCTATTCCCCTAATATGTATCCTGGAGCAAATCCTACCTTCCAAACAGGTATGTGTAATAGGGATATCAAAGCATAACTTCAAGTTTGGAAGTTGTTAGAACCACAAATGAGGAAAAGCTGTAGGGGCTTACAGTAACACTAATACTGTGGGACAAGTTTTACATGCCTTTGAATATGACTCATAAGGAATCATCTTGATAAATTAAAAGGAATGTAATCTTCTCTTAAGTCATACTGCTTTCACCTTCAGAGAAGGGAAAAGCTCAGGGTTTAACTGTTGTTTCTGTATATCAGGCTGATACTTGAAGATTCCATCATTTTTCCCGTCACTGCTTCCTTTGTGATACTGTGTGCTTTGCCTCTTCCTGGTTCTTTCCAGATTCCTGATTTTTCTTCTGTTGTCTTCAAAATTCTTTTGTTAAATCTTGTCTTTCCAAGTTCAGCTCGATGCCTTCTTTCTGCCCTTAAAATTCTCTTGCACAAACTAATTGTCTGGATAATTGTTGCTGGGTAACTGCATTTGCATGCTCATTATTTAAGAGAAAGAGTGATGAGCCTAGGAAAAGGGAGATGGGGGGAAAACAAACACAAGAGGAACCAAAGCACTCACCTAAGTTGTTTTCCTTTCACTAATAGGTGATTTTGCCATGATAATGCTTGAAACAAAACAGAAGCTGGTAGCATTTAATTTCCACTTAAACTAGAATTGTATATCTGATAGAACAATATTCTCCTTGTGGTTATTTTGCATACTAAGGAATTCCTTACATTGCTTTTTTTAATGTAGATCTGGGCTATCTTCTGAACCCTTTTAGCTTGCATGTATTATGTCAGTTTTTCAGAGATGCACATGGCACATAACCAAACTTGGTCCTGAATGCCCTTGTGTAATTTACAGGGATAGGAAAGGATGCTGCTTGAAATTGGGAAGCTGATGTTGTGAAGTCTGATTTAAGTTCAATGTTTGTAATGTATGGCATCTCATTAACTACAGGAGGCTCTTAGAATGGTGTGGTGACAGCAATTACTAAGGCAAGAGAAAGTTATCTAAAATGTTTGCCTGCAGCACCTGTTAAAAGTGTGTAGCTGTGCAGTTGTCCTTGGAACTGTGGAGTGTTCTGGTTGGTACAACCTGTGTTACATTGCTGCTTAGAGGCAGAGCAAGTCCAGTATTGATTTTGGCTTGTCTTCAACCTTAAATTTAAGGTAGGGAAATATATATTTTAAGTTCCAGTAATTTAAAATAAATACAAGAACTGTGTGCAGGAAGATGAAGATAAGCTGCATGTACTCAATTTACCAAATCATGAGACTGATGATTTTATCCAGTTGATTGTTTTTTTTTTCTTTCCCTCCATGTCACTTATGTTGTAATAGAAGATCATGGTTTCTGGGGAAGATTTTTTTACCTATTAGACTTGATCATGATGTTTGCACTGATTAAGCTAGGAGTATATCTCATGCTTTGTAACAAAGTTAGAGCAAGAAATTTGTCACTTGTGTGTGAAAAAAAGACCTATAGATGTCTCATACTATCTTGGAATGGCCTTAATTTTTTTAAAGCTAGTACTGTTAGTCGTTGTTGCTGTTGAATAGGAAAGCAGCTTTTTTTCAGACCTAAGAATAGCTTTAATTTTTAGCTACTTTTAAAGCTATGAAGTAATGTTTAGAGTGTCCAAATCTTCTCATTCAGGCAGATAAACAACTTGAAGTACCTTTTTTACAGATACCTAGCTTAAATTTCTGTGGGTTTGAATAAACATGTGTTTTAAGGTCTTTGAGCTCCTGAAGGAAGAATAAAAACCCAAGTGGGAAGGCAGAATACCTCTTGCAGAGATGTACCACTTTGCAAGAATGGGAGTTAAATTGCTTGTGCAGCTGTCTCAGTGGGTTTTTAGAATGAGGGTGGACTTGACCTGAGGATATAATTGTAGTTCAGTAGTGATGCTTCATGTGCAGCATTTTGTAGCTGAGTTTATCAACACAAATAGCTCATCATATTAGAAATAGAAGTTACTTCCTCAGCATGCTCCATTTGTCAAATGCTCAAGGATCTCTAAAAAGAGTTCAGAGCAAGTGCTGTGGTATCTTTCTTCAGTGTTTCTAAAGGTGATAAATTGTGTTTTATAAAAAAAAGAAAAAAGGAAAGCATAGTAATCCTATTTCTTCATTAACACGCTTTTCAGTTTGAAGGGTGAAAAGAAATTGGGAAGAAACTCAGACTTCTGCAGAAAGAGTGAAGGTCATCTGTCATCACGCTCTCTGCACAGACTGATCTTTTCACAGCAGAAATGCCAGTGTTCTCTCTGCTCTGTGGCTTCAGATCTCTTCTTTTGTATTGAAGTCAGCACATTCTAGACAGTTTATAAAGTCAACCTCATCTCTATTCTGATACTTACATCTTTTTCTGTAATTACCAAGTGTTTTTTCTTCCTTGTGTTGCCCTAGTGCTAGTTGGTACAATTCCAACTAAATAGAAATCATATCTGTGAATGTTGCATCTCCTAGTGTGGTGGACCTGCATGACACCCAAGATCTTTTCAGTGTAGCACAGGCTACATTGCCCAGAGAAGGGCAATGAGGCTAGTGAGGGGCCTGGAGAATAAGTGTTATGAGGAACAGCTGTGGAAACTGGGGTTGGTTAGTCTGAGGAAGAGGAGACTCAGGGGAGACCTTATCTCTCTCTACAACTACCTGAAAGGAGGTTGGAGTGAGAGGGAAGTAGGTCTCTTCTCCAGGGTTAACAGTGAGAGGAGGAGAGGAAATGGCCTCAAGTTTAAGCAGGGGAGGTTTAGATTAGATATAAGGAGGAATTTCTTTCCTGAAAGTGATGTTAAGCATTGGCCCAGGCTGCCCAGGGAGGTGGTGGAGTCACCATCCCTGGAGGTGTTTAAGAAACATATAGATGCTCTACTTAGGGACGTGGTTTAGTGGTATTATAGTGATGTGTGGTTGGACTTGATGATCTTAGAGGTCTCTTCCAACCTTAATGATTCTGTGACTTGAAAAGGAAATTGTATAAAAGTACAATTAACTTCCCATGCAGAGTTGACACAGTCAAGCATTATTGTCAGACTGATACCAGAATTATCTAAATGATAGAACTTGTGCTTGGATACTGAAACTAGCCTACTGAGTACTCACAGGAAGATAAAGGAGTTTGGAAATGAAGAAAATTACTCACCCTGACTTGAGCAAGCAGTGTACTGACATGTGTTTTTCATGTTTTTAATGCAGATTTACCTTTGTTTCAGGCTATACACCAGGCACTCCCTATAAAGTATCCTGTTCACCCACCAGTGGAGCAGTGCCACCATACTCTTCGTCACCGAATCCCTATCAGACTGCTGTGTACCCAGTTCGAAGTGCCTACCCACAGCAGAATCCATATGCACAGGTAAATGAAACAAACCCAAAACCTGGCTCTTTGAACTGTATTTTTACTTTCTTATATATACTTGAACTCCTTAACTTTACATCACATTTATTTCTTCATTGATGGTGAGAATTTTTAACTACCTACAGTAAGAATTCTTAATGTAGTGATTTACAGAGTGTGTGTGTGTAGACATTTTACATGCTGCCTGCCATGGCGGGTGCCCTGCATTTACTGATGTGTTCAGTCTTTGAAGGGGCACTAGATTCCAGATGTCCAGAGAAGGGCCACGAGGATGATCAGAAGGCTGAAGCACCTCTCCTATGAGGACAGGCTGAGAGAGTTGGGATTGTTCAGTCTGGAGAAGAGAAGGCTCCGAGGAGACCTTGTTGTGGCCTTCCAGTATCTGAAGAGGGCTACAAGAGGGCTGGTGAAGGACTTTTTAGGATGTCAGGTAGCAATAGGACTAGGGGAAATGGATACAAGTTTGAGGAGGGGAGATTTAGGTTGGGCGTTAGGAAGAAGTTCTTCCCCATGAGGATGGTGAGACTCTGGCCTAGGTTGCCCAGAGAGGTGGTGGAAGCCCCGTCCCTGGAAGTTTTGAAGGCCAGGCTAGATGGGGCTCCGAGCTGCTCTAGTGGGAGGTGTCCCTGCCCACGGCAGGGGAGTTGGAACTAGATGATCTTGAAGGTCCCTTCCAACCCTGACAATTCTATGTTTCTGTAGTTTTAAGAATGTGTGCTGCTGGATGCTACAACTGCCACATCCTGATCTCATTTTGTCAAAAATGGTCATAAACTTCCTTTTTTTTGTTCTTGTTTTTTTTTTTTTTTAGGAAGCTCTGTTGTGATGCAGGGAGTTACCAGGTTTTCATACCAGGCAAACTGTTGAAAACTATTAGAAAGGACCGAGTTAAGAGACTTCAGCAAACATGATATTTTGGGGAAGAGTTGTCCCTTTGTTTGCATAGAGGAAACTTGCCTGACTGACACATGTGCAGTAGTTGAAGGAATTAATAAGCACATAGCACAGTTCCAGTCTGCTTAGTGTGTTTGGATTTGTCAAAAAACTTTGGTTCTTTAACTAAAAGCAGCTGAATAAAAAGTTGTGAAAGACTGAGAGAAAATCTGTCATAGATTAATATATGAAAAGATACAAAAGTAAGGGAATGCATGACAAATAAGTCCTTGTTGGTGAAGGTACAGCCAGTACTGGAGTTCTTCAAAGGTCCCTGCTTTGACTATTACCTTAAATGCCTTCAGAAGAAGCTAAATGTTAAGAAGTTTTCCAGAAAACATTAGTGGAATAGTTGAAATAAATGTTTTGGCTTCTGCTCTGTAAATACACTGCATCTTTAGAACAGTGCTTTTATTTTATGACACATTCATGAGAGAAGACATCATTTATCTTCCCCAGGAGATTGTCTGTAATTACTTAATTGACTCTTTTTCCTCCAACAGCAAGGCACTTATTACACACAGCCTTTATATGCAGCACCACCCCACGTAATTCACCACACCACAGTTGTGCAGCCTAATGGCATGCCAGCAACCATGTATCCTGCTCCCATTCCACCACCAAGAGGCAATGGGGTGACCATGGGGATGGTGGCTGGGACTACTATGGCAATGTCAGCAGGTATGTGAACTCAAAACCCTTACTTTTTCTGGATGAAGCTCTTCTTTCAGGTCGAGACAGAACACAGCTGCATTGCAAAAATGTGATGCCAGAGGTGTACTTGGCATAGTCACAAAGTTCTTTAGATTAGAAGGGACTTCTGTAGGTCATCTAGTCCAGTGTCTGAAGTGGGTCCAGCTAGGTTAGGCTTTGTATATTTGTTCAGTGATATCTAAGGGTTGGGATATCACATCCTCTTTGCAGATATTAGTATTATGGTAAAATAGTTTTACAGGTTTATAACTCTATGGAATTTAACTTACTTTTGCCTCCTTTACTTTTCATCATACCAGGGTCAGGAGTCTGGCTTCCTCTGTTCAATGCAATTCTCTGTGCCTAGCTGAAAACAGCAACCTCTTGGCTGAGGAAAATGCAGTGTTCTCAGCCCACCCCTCATATCACTGACATATAGGATGCTAACTAAGATGTAACACTTTATGTATTTGCAGTACCTGGAGGTCTTCGGTGTCATTAGCAATGATTAGGGAAATCTTCTTCCTCCTGCCACACTCTTGTAGTGGTTTGGAGAAAATGTTGGTTAACCAATAATCTAAGCTCATCTGTGAGTGTTTTCTGAGGGGATGTCATGAACTGCTGAAAAAATGTCCACATTCACTCAACAAACATTCAATTCAGTAATGTGAAAAACAAGAGCCATGATCTTGTTTTCAGATTTGGGTTTTTATCTTGTCAAATTTATTATTTAATTTGAGGAATCTCAAAACCAGAGAAGTTATGTATCATAAAGTGAGCCAACACTGGTGGAGTTTTGTGCATAGGCAAGCTTCTCCCAGGTGTTTGTGGCTGCTTCTACAAAGCCCTTAACAGGATCTGAAGTCTTACTCTCTCTCAGCCTGTAAGAAAAACTATCTGTAATAATGCAAACAAGAACCAATTTATTCTGCTTTATCAGTCAACTTAGCTCTACCATTAAATACTCTTGGCATCTAAAGCCTGCTGTGGGGGGAAAAAAAATTGCAGTGAATACTGCTTATGTTGCAGGGTTTCTGCTAGAGCTATTTTTGAGTAATGAGTATCTGTGTGTGCATTGGACTAAGCATCAAATTTATTCCCTTGCATAAGTGTTTGGAGGAAGACTGGAGCTGGAGTGCAAAATAACACTGATAATTTTAAATCACAAGATGAGCAAGATGTAGTTGTTTTTTAAGAATCACTTTTTTCCTCCCCTCCCCCCTTTTTTCCCTTCCTCTGTGCTAGAACTTGTGCTTACTGACATCAATGTTCTCTTCATCCTAGGTACTTTGTTGACAACTCATTCCCCAACTCCAGTAGCCCCTCATCCAGTTACTATGCCCACGTATCGGGCTCCAGGAACACCAACCTATAGTTATGTGCCCCCACAGTGGTGATCATCCTGGCAGTCAGTGTAAGTTACTAATTTCAATTGAAAACAGGTAATCTTTCTTATAAATGGCAGCATTGCAGGTTCTTTTGGGGACATCTCTTAAAAGGTAAGCAATCTGGAGTACTTCTGCAGTGTTGTAATTGAGTAAGAAGACACCTAATTTATTGCTTATGTAAGAAGTTTTCCCTGCAAAGGAAAGAAGCCTAGTGAGACTTCTTCAGTGATCATGAATCATGATTGTTGAATATTGAAAGAATGAGCCTCATATTTACCTTACTAAAATAGATTTGGGACAAACTATATTCAGTGTTTTGGAATCATTAGCAATTGTTGAGTTCAGCTTCCTGAATGAAGCAATGTGTGTCATTTTGTAGTCTTTTGGTTGGCTAAATATATAAGCAAGGTGAGTGCTTTGCTTTGCTCTAGGAATGAATGAATCTCTGTTGCAAACTGCTGAAACAAATACATAGCATTGAGTTAATTTGATATATTCACTCTGTTCAGGCAAGCATCACTTCGTACTTCTTGCAGTCAGCATGGAAGAATTGTTTCTAGTGTGAACCAGAACTTAGATTGTGGGTTTCAAGGAAAGGAGTTAAATTTTGAAATCTGCTGTAAGGTGGGATGGATTTTGGGGGTGTAATGTGTGTCAAACTGACACAAAGCCTTATGTTTTTGAGATTCTCACTTCTGTTTCTTTTGAGAGGTTAGCATAAATTGAGAACAGCTTCTTCTGAAATAAGGACCTGTCAGACCAAGTGAACTAGAAATTTTCACTTTTAGTCAACTTTTATGAAAAGTTAACTTTTTTGGTTTTACTTTATCTGGATTTCTGTTTCAGTAGTTAGGAGTCCAGAGTTTTGTGATGACAGGTGATTGTCTTCCCTTTGAGTTAGAAAAGCAGCAGCCATTTCTCATTTTGCTATGATAGCAGTGTGTGCAGATCTGAAATGTTTCAAGTATATTTAATCCAAGAGTGTCATATGACATGATTAGAAGAAGGGAGAGTTTTACTTGACCAAACTCATGACTGATAATTAAATTTAGCATAAAATACCTCCTTAATATTGCACCTTCTATTCAAGACAAAACTCCTAGTGATGACAAAGCTGGAATGGACATGACAGGAGAAAATCAGTGGAGTGAATTTTTAACCTAGAAGCCTATAGGCATCAGTTGACTGGATAAGTGCTAGGGTACCATCTGTTGTGTGTGCATATCAGTGTGGTGCATGCAATGTTAGACCTTTCTGCTATGCTTAAATACTTCACATAATTCAGAACATTTCCTACCTTTTATTTTCCCCCCCTTCTTACCATAGGTTTGAAGATGGGAGATATGCAATCAAGAAATTGAGGTTTAAAAGTTGGTGCTGAAGCCCTCATGCCTCCAACCAGGACTTTTCTTCTGAATGCTTTCAACACTTGGCTAAACACTACTAATTCCTGATCACTGAAGATTTTCCAGTGCTGCATATCTTACATCTTGGAACTCCAGCAGTTAGTCTTAAAGCAAATCCTGTTTTGTGGACTGTCTTGCAATTTTTTAGCTAATTATAATGATAAAAAAAAACAAAGAAAAAAGGGAGTATAAATTTATTCTGATCCATATCTAGTTGAATGCATGTTCAAACACAGAAACAAAAGCTTGCTCAATCTACCTGCAGTGACTGATGCAAAAACCATCATATGCAAATCCAAAGGAACCGAGAAGTATTTGACAACTTGTATCACTAATGCACTGTTGTAATGTATGCAGGGTCTTCAAAGGTAGAACCAGCCAGTCAGTTTCTTTAGAGAATACCATAGTATCCATTAGCTCTGGGCTTCAGCCTCTTTCAGGTTGAGGGAGTTGCCAGTTTCCAAGGGGCATATTTTTATTTAAGTGATGTATTCTTCTTTTTTTCCAATTGAGCAAGGAAATCGGAGTGACTGGAAAATGAGTCAGAGGAGCTGTAGAAATCCCACACACAATTAGTTGACTTCCTACCTTTTTCATTTTCATTGTATGGCTTCAGTGTTACACAGATGTTCTTAAGGATCAGAATGAAATGACAGAGGTAATGCTGTGTGTGTGTATGTGTGCCAGTAAATAAAGCAACCTTCCTTGAGGCAAAACTGGCTCTTAGGAATAGTAGGAGGTGACATCACCTGCGTAATGAATTGCATGTCCTGGGGAGATAGATATATATCCAGTACTACCTTTCATATGATGCAAGATGTGTCAAAGTGAGACTGCCAGACAGACTGATAGAAAAAACACTTTCTTTTAGTTCTCAGTTCAGGAAATTCCTGCTGTTTTTCCTAAAGAATGTTGTAGTCAGTTGACAAGGTATGTGCAGTTGCTCCAGCTTGCTTTCCTGAAACTTAGGGCTTTCTACATCAAACAGGAGGAGTTCAGCTGCATGTTATTTTGAGGAAAGTTTGTGTGCCTGATGAGTATGTTAAAAGGGAACAAATCATTTTAACACAATTTCCTTACTAGCTACTTGCAGTATGGACTACAGATATGCTGTAGTAAGACTGCCAGAATATAGAGGTTTCAAATAGCTATTCTTTTTTTCTTGAGAATGTTTGTAACTGAAGTAGGAGACATTTGTTGGTTACAGCATTTTGATGTGTTTTCTTAGTGTTTTCTTTTTTTTACTTCCTAAATTGCACTTGGAAGCATGTAAAAAAAAAAAAAAAAGACTTGACTGCAGATTAGCATTTCAGTGCAAGGAGTCATTTCTGGATATTCTTTCTTGCAACTTCAATTTTAAAAAGTACCTCAAAGCAAATGCTGTGGGGATAAAAGGGCTAGCCTTAGAACCCATTTGTATACCAAAATTGTTATGTGGGAGGTTTTAAACTTTTAAATTTGAACATTGCACATCAGATCAGGATTTTTTGTTGTTAAACCTGCTTGACTTAATGACTCTAGAAAGATGCCATTTCCTTTTTTTTGGATACATTCTGCTTGCAATAAATTATGCAGTAAATGGTTATAAAATGTTGTTCCCTTTTAAGTGTTTCCACAGAGGTGTATCAGGCTATCTTGTTCTTGAGGTTAGCTTCCATTCAGAAGTGTAAACAATTAAGTTGTGTATCTAGTTAGGCTTTGTTTTGGGGTGTTCTGCTCCTATACAGATTTGGCAGCTACTTCAGGGTAGCATCAGTGTTGGTTTAATGCTGCCATTCCAGTAACTCTGCCCTGGTGGGAGGCTTACAGACCTTCATACCTAACCCATAGGTGGTTAGAGCCTTCAGTAACTTTGTTTTACAGTAAGCACTCTCCATATTTTGTATTTTTATTTTTGTTTAATAAAGTTTAGGTTTATTTTGCATGAATCACTGTCAGTGGATGGTCCCCTTATTTCTAATGCCTTGAACATAACTATATTGAATAAGAAGTACTTTAATCCTTACTCACGAAGCACTTACTGCAGCTTAGGGATTTCCATATGTTTTTATATGGAGCAGAAAATTCCCCTAGACAAACCTGTTTGAATCTGTTCTGCTTTGTTCAAGTCTGTTTAAAACAATTCCGTTTTGTGTAGTAGATTTGCAGCTTTGGTTAGTCAGGTGTGCCAGAGAGTACAGTGAACATTTAATAAAGGCCTGTTGTCCATTTCTGCTAGTAGAGAGTGGCATTTTGTTGTCTTAGCCTGATTTCCACAAAAGAGATGAGGTAGGAACCAGTGCTTTGTTGGGGAGAAGCTATAAAGAACAAGCTCAAAGCTTTGCTGTCTCATCACCCAAGAAACAAAAGCTTTGAAAAATCATAGGAGATAACTTTGATGAATGCTGCAATAGAGAAACAATTAAGGAATGACTATAACCTCCTCTGTTATTTCCTCAAGTTCCAGATTCCTAAATGCCATCTTGGAACTGGTCTCTGTAGAATACTCTGTAACAATTAGGCAGTCTCACTTCCTTGAGCACTTTTGGTTTGTTTTTTTTTCTCTAAGTTGCATTATGGGATTCATCCACAAGAGGGAAACTGTACCTTTTGGAAGAGGTATATATACCTTCCAGTTTGATCACTTCTCATCTGCTGGGAGACTGGAGCCTGTCTCCAGTAGTTGATACAGAAAGTAACCAAAAGCACAGTGCAGGGGGAAGGGGGGAAATATGTGTATATATAACTATCTTAATGGTATTTTGTTGCAAATAGTAGAAAGCATGGATATAAACCTGAGGTGGGGGAAACTGTACATCATTAACTAGGTGTTTACACAGTGAGGGTCTTATCAAACATTCTCTCCTGCTTTTTATACAACATTCCCTATTTAGAATTCCTTTCTAGGTGAGTACACAGTGTGTGCACTAGAGCTCCTCAGCAAATGAAATGAGCTAGTGCAGTTAGAGACATTTCAGATCAAGCTTCTCTTAAAAAACAAAAACAACACAAAAATCACACAAAAAAAAACCAAACAAACTTTTATGGCAGCTTTATATGATACACAAAAAAGTACTACTTCAAACCTGGAACTGAAAATAACTGTTGCAGCAATAACAAAGAGAAGTCCAAGAAAGATGTTTGTTTTTTGTTTTTTTAATTCAAATTTCAGGTCTCAAATTTAGACAAAGTATTTTTTTTCAAAACTGAGGTATTCCCTATGTCAGTAACAACTGATCCAAAATGGCTTTGAAATGTAGCAGCAGCAAAAGAAAAATGGCTAATCCTTGGCACCAAAACCATGTAGCCCTTGTCAGTGGTGTGGTGGTGATTAACTAAACACTAGGAAGGAAAACAGAGAACCTACTAGTAAATCTTGCTAATGCTTGTAACCATCTCCTCTTTGAAGTTTCTAGGCAAGGTGACAGAATGCTGTTCAAGAAAGCTGCTCTTTGAGTGTACTATGCAAGTTAAATGCTTGGATGCAGTGGTAGATGAAAAGAAAATCCTTCATCTTAGTTGAAGTCCTTCCTTGTATTGCTTCATCCACTGGAGAAAAAAGCAAACCTCACCACCACCACCAGTAAGTGCCACCATGTCTTAGTGTTGTCTGAGAATAGTTCATGGTACAGAGTTGCATACCAGGGTACTCAACATTGACTACTCTTCATGGAGGGGTCTGGCTTCACTACTACTTGGGTAGTAAGGGCCTCTTAAGGTATGTGAGCAAGAGAGGGTCAGAATTGACTTGGCATCACTCCCCAGTGCATAAACACAGTATTATACACCATTCATTTGTGGTTAGAACATACTTCTGCTTGAATAGGTCAGCACAGCAATCCAATGCCACCACTTAACTCTAGGCTTAAACTTGTAGCAGAGAGTAGTAAATAGCATGGATGTGAAACCTCCCATCTTAGGAATGTGGATAGTAGTGATGCTTCAGCTGCAACTGGTGGGAAAGAGGAGAGATGCTGTGGTTGTTGGTTGGGAATTGGCAGTTGGCCAGCATGTGGTTTGTGCAGTGGTCTGTAGGAAATGGGCATGAGCTGTAGCAGGCCTTTCTCCAGCAGGTGTCACTGGCTGGCCTTGGCATGTGCTGAGGGTCAGAAACCATCCATTCATCCTCACCTTCAAGTGCTTGTGAACACCTGTTCAAAAGACATAAAGGTTTTAAGCTCATTCAGATTCTTCTCATTAATTAGTGTCAGCTTTCTAATCCTGTGTTTTATCAGCTCTAAGCTTCCTGCAGAGACCCTCAGATTTGGTGAGGTAGAACATCAATTAACAGGAACAACTGCAGAAAAGTTAGGATGGTTTTGGGCATCAGAACCTCACTAGGAATCAAGTCCATCCTGAGATGTTCTCTGAGGTAGTGAGGACTCTCAGCAGGCTGTGTACACCTCAGTTTGGGGGGTGTGGAGAGAAAATAAGGTGTGTTTTGTAGACAGAAGAGACGGAAAAGGAACAGTGCTTAATGTGGGGACAAGGAATCCTTGTCTTGTGTGGGTTGACTATAACACTGAAACATCTGAATTCCACAGGTAGTAAGAGTCCATTTGTGAGTCTAACAAAATACTCTGAACACTTTATGGGCTCTGAAGTTTCAACATCAAGACAGTGAACGTGACTTTCCTAAACTATTGTGACTTTTGGGCACTTAGCAGGCAAACTGGGAAAGCTTTTTTTTAGCTGGCTGCTGTACAGACTTGTTTTAAGTAGAATGGATTTGTTAGTGTTTTGGGGTTGTTTTTTTTTTTTTTTTTTTTTTTATTGTAATGCTATTATTGGCTGCCCTCCTGTCTTAAGATTTGAAAAAGTGAGTGCATGCAATGGAAGTACAAGAGGCCCCAGTAATAGTTCTCCATGTTTGTTATAAACTAGACACAGGTTTCCTTTTTATGACTTTTTTTTTTCCCAAACTGTCTTACAAACAGTTGTATTGGTACTTTATTTTTTTAAGTTTAGGTCAATGTTGTCTTCCAGACTAAGTTTTAAGGCATCACTCACTCCTGCATTGAACTATTGCATCAACACCAAGAGTGGAGATTCCATTCTGAGCCAGTTCAATTGTGAAAAATTCATACCTTTTGTTATTTTTTATGCAATTCAATGAGTAGATGAGCTCAGATTTCAATTCTTAAAAGCACGTTTATTGTAACAAGAATTGTTATGTATTAATACTTCAGTTTTCAATAAAGATTGACTTGTGTTGCTTATTGTGGTTTCTTCCTATTGTCCTTGACATCCTTTTGGAGAAGATTTTGTTGCTGGATGGAGCAGTATGGTATATTTAAGCTCTTTAAAATAATGAAATCTGACTGAGCAAAGCATTTAAATTGGTTAAGTGCTGTTCCTTAGTAAGGATACAGTAGGAAAGGCTTCCCAAGGGGGCATAAGTTGTCCTGCCTGAGAGTATGGTAAAGGTGGTGCAACCCTGCCTAATTCTCTTGCCACACTAGAATACTGGGTTCAGTTTGAGGCATCTCAGTATAAGAAGGACACAGAGGCATTGGAGTGTGTCCAGAAAAGAGCAGTGAGGCTAGTGAGGGCTCTGGAGTTCAAGTCTTATAAGGAACAGCAGAGGGAACTGGGGTTGGTTAGTCTGGAGAAGAGAAGGCTCAGGGGAGACCTTCTCTCTCTCTACAACTACCTGAAAGGAGGTTGGTGTGAGGTGGGGGTAGGTCTCTTCTCATGGGGTAGCAGTGAGAGGACAAGAGGAAATGGCTTCAAGTTGCAGCAGGGGAGGTTTAGATTAGATATAAGGAGGAATTGATTTACTGAAAGGGTTGTTAAGTGTTGGCCTAGGCTGCCCAGGGAGGTGGTGGAGTCACCATCCCTGGAGGGCTTCAAATAAAACATATAGATGTTGTACTCAGGGCCATGGTTTAGTGGTATGGTAGTAATAGGTATGGTTGCACTTAATGATCTTAGAGGTTTCTTCCAACCTTTGTGATTCTGTGTGATTCTTCTGAGGCAATTCTTGGTGGTTGAGTGGTTTTATTGCTTTATTTTATAGCTTAAAACAAAGAACGTGGAAGAGATGTAAAATTTTGCAATGCTTTAGCATTTATTTGGTATCAAATCAATGTTGTGTTTCAGAGGTGACAGGCCTGGAGCAGAAAGCTGTTCTAAAGCAGTGTCTTGAGAAGAAAAAGAACTGAGGAGGTGTGAGGTGTGGGTAATTATCTTATTTCTTTAGAAAGTGGGTGGCTGTAAATGACATCTTGAAATGGAAGTATGTATTTTGGGGAGAGGGATAGGACTATATTGGTTGAACTAATCAGCTATTTTCATTTATTGTAGGTCTCCAAAAATACCAGTAACTTACCTGGTAACATTCCTGTGCAAAGCAACATGTGTGGAAGAGGAAGGCATAAGCACATCAGTAACTGCATCCATCTGCAGAAACAGCATTTGGTGTTTGAGATGAGTGCTACAGGTGGTGTTTGTTGTTCTCCCAAGTAGCTGAACTTCCAAAATAGGAGCCAAGCACTAGGAATCCCATGGACAGATTTACTTTTTCCCCAGTGTGTTTTACCTCCAGCTAACTGCTGATCAGTTAACCTGGAATCACTTTTATTTTACAAGCAGATAGGTTTTAGGGTTTTTGGTTTTTTGCAGATCACTGAAGCTGATGAAAATTCTAATGCCAAAGCAGTGGGTTACTGGAATCTGGGAGGATATAGAAGGAAGATACTGTTCTTGAGAATGATGCTGATCATTCTTGGCTTAGAGGGATGCTGGTGTAGCTGTTCTTGTGGTGGTCTGTTGAGAAGAATTTCTTTGTACTGTGCCTGACACTCCTAAGAATGTGGTGGCACTGAACTTTGAAGTCTATGTATGGGGTTTCTTTTCTGTTTGTTTGAAGTGGATTTTTGGAACTACCAAAATGGTGGGTCAGGAATGGTTTTATTTTTCCCTCTTTCCAGATCCACTTTACATATTGCTCTCCCACTTACTTGCTGATGAGTGGATGTTATTTGTCTGCTGTGAAGGTTAAATGTATTGATAAGAACTCTCCTCATATTAGAGGCAGCTTTGAACACTTGCTGACAACCTGAGCCTGTTCCAGGAGAGTGACCACTCAGTTAGCAGTTGTCAGAAACAAGGCAAGGAGTTTTAAGCTTCAAATTTTCCTCCAGCTAATTATGGATGTAAAGAAAGTTTGCATTTCTACTGTCTTGCTTTAGATTCTAAATTCTGTGGCTTGCTGTAGGCAAAGTCAGGTAACAGAAATAGTGTTCTTGGTGATCTCCTCTGGAGTCAGGCATGCTGTAGTGATTATTCTTTAGCTGGGGATTTTCCTTTGTAGGAAATCCCAGTCACAGTGCTGGGGTAGAAAGTGGTGCTGTACTGTATGGATAAAAATGCCTGACTTGTATGGGGGAGGCTAAATGCTCTCCTGAGTTTTATTTCCAAATCCATCAGGCTATAAGCTATCCTGTCTTCATCATTCAGAAGATGCTTTAAAGAAGACTTTTGCAAAATAATACAGCAGTAAGAGGTCTTTGGTAGCTCTGGGAACTTGTGTTGTCTGTGTTGCAGAGAGAATGGCAGATTTACAGGGAAGGGTGCTGAGTCTCGTGGCTACATAACTATAGACCTTGGTGGACTAAAAGATACCTTGAACACAAACTTGGCACTGAGCAGCCCAACTGTCAGCTGAAATGAATGCATCTGCATCTTCATTTGGGGGCTGTATTAATCTATTTTTGTATTGTTTTACAACAGCTTGTTCTCTTCTGGGCAAGCAAGGTGATGTACATGTATATATTAATGCCTTGGAATGAGGGAGGGAACACACCTTTCCACAGTTTTGCCTTTGCCAACCTTTTTATGAGGACTGTGATCACTGGAATGTGACAGTAGAGAGCAAATGCTGTGCCCTCTCTCAGTCCTGAAGCTGGGGTAAGGTTTTGCTGGGTGATGAGATTCAGATAGCAAGTGTGTTTCAGGTTACTGGAGGTTAATGAATAAAACCCAACACAAATTATTACCAAGCCTAATAATGGATGTGTAAATGGAAGTGCACATCCAGTAATGGAAGCTGCTGCTTCTAAGAAACAGAGGAGGAAGCAGGTATGGGAAGATGGAAGGAACTGTTAGGCAGAATACTGTTACATAGCTCCATTTGATGATAGCATCTGTAAAGGCTTGTTTTGTATTCTCAGTGGTTAATGTTTTCTGAGAGGATTACAGAATTGGACAAGAGTAAAGTTGGTAGCTGATTTATTTCCCATCTCACACATGTGAACAGTCACACACAAAGGTACACAAGTCTGGGGTAGGAATCCACAGGTTATTTCATTTGCACAGGCTGTAAAACAGGGAGCTGCTTTGGTAGCAAAGTTGTGCAAAAGAGAAGCTCACGACGTGCAGAGAGGAGTGGTGGAATTGCAGGGAGAATGACAGGAGTGGTATGCAAAAAGAATAGGCAGCTTGGATTTATCCTAAAAGCACCAGCACTGTCAAAGCTGTGGGGTTGTAGTAATGCAGCTTATTGTTAAGGAAACCTGTGGCAGAAATGGTGGGAAGTGAAGTGTGGTGTGAGGTGTTAATGCGAAGGCAGCACAGGCTGTGATTGCTGTGTGGGCAGGCAGGAGTGCCCCGTGGCCTCTTGTGAGCCTGAAGCTCTGTGGCTGTGAATATAAAGGCAAGTGGAATCCAGCTTGCTGCTGTTCTTCAGCATGCAGTAGGCTGTCCTCTGATACCCCACCTGGATTTGTAGAGCACTCAGCAGAAAAATGCAGTGGTGCTTTCTGCCTTCGGCCGTGTCCTGTTTTTGACTGCCTCCTTGCACTGGCTTAGCTCTGAAATGAGTTGGTTTGGTTTGTCTCTACTGCTTTGAAGGTCCCATTCCCTTCTCTGCACTACCCAACTGAATGAATTTTAACACTGTAAAAATCATCTGAAAATGGGGGCGCAGGTGTGTGTGTGTGTTCAGGTTTTTTTTAATCCATTCCCAAAGCTTTTATTCTTTAACCCATTACTTACCTGAAGACCTGATCTTACATCTCTGCTTAGGCTGGCAGCTCTGGGGACAGGGACTCTCTACTGGTAGGCTCTTACAGGACACCATAGTTGACCTGATGGTTGTAGAGATGAGGTACTGCTGCTTTTCAACAGCAGCAGCAAATCCTGTTAACTTTAGCAGACAGCTTGAGTAGCAGCAGGTAAAGGCTGAGGATTCAGAGGTTGAATGAAGTGTGAACAGCTCCATTTTAAAGCTTCAGGAATTCTTGCTCTACCATACTTTGCTGTCCAAAGGAGCATTGCAGTGCTCGTTAGCAAGTATGAGCATCTTGAAAACAGTTGAAATAACAACAGTAAAATAAGACAGTAGCACTTGCTGGAAGCTGCACCACCTCACAGATACTGAGAGAGTTCTTAAGGAGTCTGTAGTGAGTGGTACAACTGCTGCTCTAAAGACTGAGAGTTAAAAATCATTGGCAAGGCTGACAGATTTCATTCTGCTCTTACACAAAGATACACTTCAACTACAGCAAATCTGGAGGAGCACAGCCTGACATTTTGACATACATTGCAAAAGGTGTATTACTTGGATTACTTCTATGATTAATTTCTGTTTTTTCTGGGATCAGTCTGAGGCTGAGTTTCTCTTGGATTGTCTGTCGCTTGTAGATTCCTCAATGTTCCATTGTCTCCATCAGTGGTGGAGAGGTCTGGCTCTCTGGTGGCCTTTCAGGAAGCTCTTTGGACACCCAGGTGCATCTTGGGCTGGTGGATGACAGACTGATGTGCTGATGTTGTGGAGCAGTGTCCCGGAGAGCTGGAATTACCTGCAGTGTATAGCAGTGAGACAGTGGACTAGGCCAGGCAGAAACAGGGCTCCTGCCCACCCTACACTCCACTCTTCTTTAGGTGATGGACAAAACAGATCTTACAGGCTGCTTGATGGGGACTTGTAGCTCCATGGGGATTGATCTAGTTGTTGTTAGCACAAAGACAGTTTGTCCTGCTTTTGATGCTATCAAAACTTGAAACATAGGCATTTTTCTAGTGTATACACCCACCTTGTCTGACTCATTCCAAACTAATAGCTCAGTATAGAGGGTTTTTTAGTTTGGTTTGGTGTTGTTTGTTGTTTTTTTTTTGTCAGATCACAGCAGTAACCAGATTATTTAACAGCCACTGCTTCAGCAAATCATTCTTCCGATTAGTTCATATGCTTTACATAAGTCTGTGTCTGTCTTGTCCAAGTGAAATCTGGGCAGATTTTACTCAGTAACAAACATGACTGACTGTTTTTCACAAGAGATACACAGGTAGCTGCAGGAGGAAGGGAACAGATAGAACCAGAACCCCTACAAAAACCCAAACCACCCCTGAATCAAGTCGTCTTGTCCTCTTTATGCAACTCAGTGCAGAAGTAATTTTTCTGAGTAGTTAAGTAGGTTTCTACCCTGAAATCCAGAATGATTGGTACTGTTCAGACTCATGTCAGGAGCTTCAGTTGGTTTTGCATGCAGAGATGCATTTCTGGCCATGTGGAAAAGTTCATCTCCAGAGGAGTGGGTTCTGGAGTCTCACACCTCTGCTCTTTCATGCTTGAAATGGAATCTTCTTGGGCATCTGGTAAGATGGTGTTGCCTCTTAAGCTAACAAGCTTGACAGAAGCTGTACTTGACCTGTTCATATACCAGAAAACTCCTTTATTACAAGTTTAGATGATGACCTTGTGTAGTGCACCAAGGTTTTCTGTCCTACACACACATTATCCCTGATACTTTTGATTGACACAACACTGTGAGTAACTCCATTCAAACTCCAGGTGCCAGGGTGAAAAGGAGGGAAGTCCAATGCTGGTTAATCTATTACCACTGTCTAACACATGTACATTTCACCATTTAGTCAGTAACTTAGGAGATGAGATGACTTTTGAGTGTCTTAATCATTGGGAACCCATGATCTGATACACAGTTTGTTCAGGAAGCAATAGGTTTTGTGGGACTCAGGAATTGGTGCTGGGTAGAAAATGAAGGATGGCATTTTGGGGATGAAATCCTTTTCAGGTTTATGAAGTGGTCTGTTTCCATGCCTGTGCATGGGTAGGTATGTTGAGCAAAATGAGTTTGATCCTTACCTGCTTCTCAGTGTCACTGCTGTAACTCCACTGCCTGTGTTAGAAAGGTTTCCACCTCTTTCAGCATGATCAGCTTTTATACCTGGTTGCAGGCTTGCATAGGGGAAGGGATCCTAGCTCCAGATGGGTCTTGCAAGACTAGAATCCAGACTGAAGACACTTTTTAGGAAGAGTACTGATAGGCAGGCAAGTAGAAAATGCCTCTCTCTCTACCAGCAATAAATAACTTGCCATCAACTGGTAAAGTGTCTGGCCAGAGAAGTCTGTTTGGGCACTTAGATTGCTATAAAAAGTTTCTCTTCATAAATGCTTTGTGTGCACTGATCAGATGTGAACCGAGTTCTGGAAGAGGTGGTAAATAATCTGATAACTTAAACAACTTGATGCGTATTTACTGTTCAGAGTATTGCTACACAACTGATGATGTGTGTTTCAGCATGAGGAGAGCAGGGGCTTTTTGTTATTGCCCTTCCAAGCTGGCACACTTCAGGATACTGTGCCACTGTCACCCTGTTGGTTTGATTCAGTAGCATAGGTCAGGATTTGTACTGGAGTGACTTCAGTGTAGATGTAAAGCTGAGTGTATAAAGCAACATACAAGTTAAAAACACATCAGAAGCTGCAGCAAGGGAAACCTTGAATAGATGCAAGAACATTTTTTTTCCCATAACGTGGACAGTGAGGTATTGAACAGGGACCCAAAAAGAGTTTTGGGGAATCTCCATCCCTGAGCACACTCAGACAGCAGCTGCACAAAACCATGAGTGTGACCTGATGGAGTTTCACTGTTGGTCTTGCTTCAGGTGGGGGTTGTGTGTGTGTGTGTTGGGAGAATTGTCCCCATGGTCCCTTTGAGCCTAAGCTCCAGCATTCCACCTGATGATATGCTCAGAAAATTGATCATTTCTATGCCAACAGATTTTTTTCTTCCTGGCCAATCAAAACAAACATGCCATGGATAAGGATAGGAAGGTGCAGACACTGAGGGTAAACACAAAAGTGACAAGTGCCACCTGTTCCTGAAGAATGTTGGCTACAGCTGTCTGACCCTGTTCTGGCTGCAGCAGTGCAGCCCTGGGAGTGCTGTGAGGGCTCCCTGGTGTGTTGCTCTGCTCAGGGTGAGTGCAGCAGCACTGCCTTGGCTTAAGCTGATGCCAAGAGTCAGGCAGTTAAGCACTGGGTTGTGATCCTGAAAGAGGAGTGTGTGTGTCTCTGTGTGTGCAAAGGCTTAAGCTTGTTGGAGGAGTGAATGGGAGTTGTTGCTGATGGTCTCCCTCTCTGCAGGGTAAAGGGCAGACTCCTGGCTGCAGCCTATGGAGTTGGGTAGAGGCCATCCTGTGGACAGACAGCTTTTAGTAGCATTTAGATCTGGGGTGGGGAATGTCCAAACTGTGTAATGCTCATGGCATCCAGAGCACTCAGTGACCTGGCATGGGCCTCGGAGGTGTCACTGTCAATTTTGGTGCTTGGCAAGTAGTGGTGCAGCCTGCTCTCAATGGCTTCTTGCAGAATCTAGGTTATTGGGGGTCTTTTGTTTGTTTAATTTCTTTTTTTAGTTCCCTCCAGCCCCTTTTAAGTATTGACAGGCTGTTCTCTCAAGTACAGAGAGCAAATGTTCTGTATCTTAGGTCAGCCTGAGAGACCCAACTGGCAAAAGGGCATCATGGTGGCTGCTGAAGCTTAGACTGCCACTGTGCTCTAGCTCATGAGAGGAGCTTAGCCAGGGCTTGTGGTGTGTGAGGCTGGGCAGAGCTGGGAATGCAGTTGTCATGTGCAAATAGGCTGATTAATTGTTGTTGTTGTTGTTGGTTGTTTTTCCTCTGCCCAGTTAAGTGGCCCACATCTGTTTGGGCAGTGTTTGAAGGCCATTCTTGCAGTGTCCCACTGGTTTATTTTCCCAACTGCTTCATGCCATTAGAGACACTTTTGACAAATGACAGCCCAAGCCTGTAGCTGTTTAGGCTGGGTCAGGTCTCTGAGGCAGTCAGACAGCATCATCTCTGCTGCCACTTGCTTGGGAGGATGAAAGGGGGAAAGTGGGGAGTGCTAAACCTTCCCTGGGCAGACAGCTCTTGTGCTTCTGCATGAGAGGGAAGTGTTTGAGGTTTTGTTTGTTAGTTTTTGTCACCTTTTTCTGTAGGACTGTATTGACTAGTGATGTCACATCTGCTTCTGCCTAGGAGTTGTGTGCTTTCTCTGGAAGAAGGGCAGGGGAGCAGGCTGCAGGCTGTGCAGGTCCCAGGAGGAGAAGCTGGCTTCTCTTTAAAGTAGGTTTCTTATTTCTTGGTGCTTGCTATTCCTTTTTAATTCTATATTGCTCCAAGTGGACACGAGCAGCCCCTGAAGCTTTTCTGATGGTCCTAGTTAAATGGAAAACATTTAAGCAACTAGCATGGATTTGGGAGCTGGTGACTTGCTTGCTAACCTTGATCAGTGTTCAAAGTGACTAGCACATCTCCAGTATGGTCTCTACGTCCCAAGTCTCCTATCCAAAGGATAGCTTTGTTGAGGGTAACCTTCTAGCTTGGCTTCTAGGGATTAGCATTCACTTTTTAAGCTGCAAGAGCACAATATCTACAGTGACTTGGAAGAGAAACAAGTTCACACAGACAGATTGGAGACAAACACAGGCTGAGAGTCACTTTTACAAGTTTCTTTATGAAATTAAATGTTGCCCCTGCTCTGGGGGGGAAGATAGTGCAAGAATGACTTTGTACATGCTACTGAATTCAGATATCTCTGGATGACCACCAGCCTTTGGTCAGCTACAGCATCAACAAACACTGGCTTTCTGAGCTCTGCAGGCAGTTAGTGCTCACTCCCACTAGCATCATGTTGGAATGAGCAGGTGTCTTCCTTCCAATGTCCTAGGATGATGTCTCCTAAGCTAGGGAATTCAGTCAGTATGGCTTCTAACTCTCACTATGGTAAGGCAAATCTTTCCTTTTGCTAACCAAGGTTTAACTTTATTTTTGGCCACAGTTTGAAACTTGGGTGCTTAAGGTGAGGCTCTTAATGCCAAATTTAGGCCTTTTTAAAGTGGCTTTCCACTTATTTTTGTAAAGGTATCAAAAACCTGTAGTAATACCCCTTGACTTGAGGGGCTATGGGAGTTTCCATGACAGTCATGATTTTAGTTTTGTGGAGTTGAACTGTAGAGTCTGACTTCTGGGAGCTAGGGTTTGCAAATATTGACCTTTCTTTTAAAAAACAAAACAGAACAGACAAAACAGGCATCGAGACAACAACATCTGACAAGAACAATTACAGACTTACAAAATACACAGTTCTGATTCTTTTTTTTTTTTACCATAAATAAACACATTACAAACAATGAGCATTTTCATTGGCCAGGAAATATGGCAGAATGATGGAGAGACTAAGGAATTGAGAACAGTATTCATTAGGCACATTTTTCTCTAACTGAATGTAACTCAAAAACCCACTAGAGATTGGTGAGCTTTACTCATGCTGCTGCAGGTTGATTGGCACAGTTGGATGCACTATGGAGTTCATCAGTGGTGTTGGAACTAAAGGAAAAGAAAAGGTCACAGTGCAATACTCACTGTTGTCTTGTCTGAGTGCCTGCAAAGGCTAACTGAATTAGTTAGAGGTGTGGAGGAGGATCATGTCTCTGAGAAACATGGGGAGTGGGCAGAGAGGAGAAGGGTTTATCCCTCCATGGAAAATGGATCATGTCAGTGAGTCGGAGCTGTTGTTCTGAGCGTGTCAGCGGACACGGAGCCAGCAGGTGGCTCAGCTGCCATCCCCTCTCCAACAGCTGCCAGACAGCAGCAGTGTTCACAGCAGGAAGGAAGGAAGGAGTCCAAGCACAGCTGAGAAGCAAAATCTTTTCAGATGAAACATGTCAGGCTCCCTCCTGTGAGCTCTTCCTGGAAGTTTGTCTCTTGGGTGCTGTGGGAGGCTGGCTGGATGGCACTGGCATACCCCCTCGGAGCCGGTGCGGGCAGTCGGTCTGCAAAAGAAACAGGGGAAGGCAGGAGCACGTGTGCCATCCTCTGTAAACAAAGGAGTGGAAGAACCTGGGCTCCAGCTCCCAGGACTGATGGATAAAGTGCTTTCTCAGAAGGGGTTCAGGCACAAACACAGGGCTGCCCTTATTTCCTGAAGGGTGTCAGCCTGCTGATGTTCTGCCAGAAGTTCGAGGGCTTGCGCTTGGGCTCTGCCAGCATGAAGACTTGCTGCTGAGGGAGGGTGGTAGGCAGGGTGGGGTGCTTCTGACGCATCAGAAAGTCATAGTATGGCCTGGTGACAGCTGTGTGAGGAGGAGATGAGAAGCAGGTTAGTTGAGCAAAGCTCCCAGTTTCCCTCCCCCACTGCCCAGTTCCCTGTTGAAGCTGCAGGGGAGTGAACTGAGTTTGTCTTAGTCTTGCCCTTTAGAGTTAAGAGTTGATGCTCTGGGAGTCCCAGAAGTGTGAAGCATAACTGACAGGTGTTTCTTCTCTTGAGCTAACACAGTAAGAGGACAAGAGGAAATGGCCTCAAGTTGCACCAGGGGAGGTTTAGAAAGAATTTCTTCACTGCAAGGGTTGTTAAGCATTGGAACAGGCTGCCCAGGGAGGTGCTGGAGTCACCATCCCTGGAGGGGTTTAAGAAACATACAGATGCTCTACTTAGGGCCATGGTTTAGTGACATGGGGGTGATAGGTGTGGTTGGACTTGATGTGATCTTAGAGGTCTCTGTGTTCTGTCAACACAACAGCAGGGCTAACTAGCTGTGGCTTATCATTCATGACAAACTTCACTGGTGCCTTTGGTTGTGTAGGGAGAAGCAGCTGATGAGGATGTGCCTCTGCTGCCTGTTACAACTGCCTGCAGTGGATTTCTGAGTGTAATGGCCAGGGCCTAGCCTGTGGACAGGGCTGCCTTGTGGGGTCTCCCTTATGATTCGTCCTAGGGCTCTGCACTGTTGGAGAGGTCTGGCTTCCTTCCAAACTTCCTTCTGGTTGTTTGCAGCCAATCCTTCTGACAAACTTTGAAATTTAGCCAAGCCTTCTTCCTGGAGACTTGCCTAGGATTTAACTCTTGGCTGGTACCACCAAGAGGAAGTGGTTGCCTCTCTGTGGGTCCAAAGGAAAGCAAGTGACATCCCTTCCTCTGGATCTAAAGAGAGGTAGCAGGAATCTTCAGGTGACAGTGCTGTGGGCACAGGAAGCTTCCTTTCCTCTTCCTTGAGTTCACACTCACCTGGCTGCTTCTAAATCTTCCTCATCTCTTAAATGTTTAACAAACAGCTCTGTCAATGAGCATGGTACCTACCCATGGCCTTCTGCCAAAATCACAGGTTTCAAAGCATCTTCCACAGGCACAACTGCCCAGGCAGGGGTAATCCCTGCTGCAGTGACCTGTAAGACCCTTTTACAAGACCCTTGTATGTAACAGTGGTTTCTGGCTCGGTGATTAGGTGCAAAGCAGCTCTCCTGTAGTTAGGAATGGTTTCCTGACTCCAGCTGTCTGAATCTACCAGGATCTATGCTGCAGATTCTCACATCAGAGCTCACCATCTGGCCTTCTCAAGAGTTTGTTAAAGCCACTTCATTGAGACTGTTCCCATATAGTAAATAGAGAATCACACATAGACACCAGCCCCCAGTTCTAGCAGCATTTCTGTGTTCAGGTGTGACTCACCCTTAGGCTTCCCACTCTGGTGCTGCTTACTGGCATTCAGCATTGCCTGCTTTTTCTGCATCTCTGTGATTGAAAAGCCTTGAAGATAAAACAGAGTTTGGTCAGGTCATCACATAGAGCAGCAGATCAGTGTTTTGTACCTCAGGACAGGACACTGGTATAGACAGAAAGGGAAATGCAGGGGTAGGAAAATGTCTGAAGTGAGAGGTCACAAGCTAAAATTACTCTCAGAGCTAAAAGGGGCTCACACTGCTCCCCTACAGCCTGTGCTGCGCTGACCAACTCTACCTGCCTCTGATGCAAGCTTTACTGCTTGCCTCTGCCACCAGGCTTTGCTGGGTGAACAAGTCAGACCAGGGCAATGATCGTTCACATCTCATTAGATCACAAAAGTCTGAATTAAGCAGGATTTGGACGAATCAATGAAACACCTCCCTCACAAGGAGAACCCTTGACTGAACACGTTTTGTATAGCTATTGCCAAGTTGGGCACTCATACTCTACTGCAAAATAATGGAAGCTGTCTGTAATGCAGTGACTGTTTTGTCAGCCCTGCCTCTGAGCACATTAAAGACACAGCAGCCTCCCTGAGCACATGGAACACTGGCTGCTCACAGCATTTTCTTTTTTCCAAGTGCACAGATTCATTCAGAATGTGCAGTTAAGCAGCCCAGAGCTGGACTGGGGCATGGGACTGGCTTCCCTGCCCTTTCACTCCAATGCTAAAAAGAGAAAAAGAAGAAGAAAAAAAAAGGAAAGGCAGACACCCACCAAAGCCCAGTGCCTCCCAGCATTGCTGTTTCCCTACCAGTCTCCTGGTCGAGCTGAACCTGTCTCCTCTCATTCTCAAATGCCTTCAGCCAGCGCTGTTTCTGCTCAGGCTTTTTTGCACAGAACAAGTGAACTTCCTCAGTGGCTTGGCAGTGCAACTTAAATGCATTTTTAACACTGATATTGAAGTCTTTGTCCTTCCCATCTTCTACATCCAAGATTTCCATATCATCCATGTTGATCCGACTCTTATAGTACAAGATGTCCCGGCGCAGGAGGTCCTGTAAGAGACATCACACAGATGTTACTCTTTCCTCTCCTGTCCGTTCCTTAAACAGTCATTTTCTGTGATACGATGGAGTACTTCATTTTCTTGGCAGTCATTGCACTTGAAGAAAGATCCTGGATTTGAATCTGTGGCATTGCAGAATGCTAAGCTCCTCTTGGCACTGTTGGCAGTGAGGCAACCTGCATGGTTACTTGCATCAGGATATGCTGGCATCTGCCACTGTGGGATATCAGCTGCCCTGAAGAGCTCTTAATGAGAAGCAAGCTTGTGTTATTACACATGATCCCAAAGCCTCATTAAGCCTAGGTCAGCAAATAGAATTTGAATTCTGCAGTCCCAGTTAGAAAGCCCCAAAAAATCCTCATTAGCTTTTGGGTTTTGTGTTGATAATGAAAAGTAAATTTGAGAGCACTGATTAAACAGTGAGTGTCATACGTAAGTTACCTGGAGCTACCTGTATGCCATGGATTGTGCTAGCAATAGGTATGGTTGGACTTGGTGAGCTTAGACATCTCTTCCAACCGTAATGATTCTGTGAGAATAAATTGGCATGTTCATTTCTGACATGAAAGGAAGATTTCTTGTATTACTTAGGGCTTGAAAAATAGCATGGGCTGTATTAAGAGACCATTTTAATATCATGTTTAAGTCTTACTGGCTGTCGGGGCACACAGCTCTTTATCAAAGCTGTAGTTACCTTCTGAGTATGATATTAATCTCATGTGGAAGAGCAAATGAAGAAAAAACAACCATATTTAGAAGTAGAAAGTGGGTGAGAATGCTCATACTTGAGTTGTAAAAAGTAAACCCATACCCTGCCCCTAAAAGCAGTGCAATGCCTTCCTCTCTTGCTATAAGAGTTGGGACAGTAGTTAGTTCCTGTGGCTTATTGCTGTGGTCAGGTGTACAGAACACACCAGGACATCAGAGAGAACACTACAAAGCATGCACATCAAAATCTCTGTGCTAGAAGCACCTATGATGCCAGTAAGTATTAAGGAAACAGAGGAGTTCACTGCAATTCTTCAGTGTTGTAATAGACAGCATTTGTGCCTGGCTTGGGAGCTTACCTTCTTGCAGCAGACGAGCTGGTGGTCGAAGAGGAAGAACATTCTCTGTTGGCTCTTGGCTTGAGGGTGGGAGATTTTGGTTAATTCCCCAGAATAGATGAGTTCTGAGCTTCTGACTAGGACATCTTCACCCTGAGAACAGCACAAAGAACAGGTTGGTCTCAGCCATCTGCAAACAGGGGAGCAGAAATCAGCCCATAGTCTCATAGGGGAATCTCTGCTTTGCTGAGGGGTCTGTGGGGTCTGAATTCCTGCTGAGAAAACTTGTGGGAAAGAGTGGAAGCCTCTGTGCTGGAGGACAGTCCCTGTCACATCAGGGAGACACTGTGTCCTTGGCACCTAGGGAATAGGAACTGAATTTGATGAGAAAAAGTGTGTTAAATGGAAGAATCTCCTTTTCCAGGGATTCTGCTCAGGGCAGCTGAGCCATCCCTGACATTAAAGAAGATACATAAACAGCTGAGCATGTAGCCTGATACCCTTGGGGAGGGAGATAGGCTGGTTGTATTGCAATTAGGGTTTAGAAAATTAGTAGGGTTTTTGTGAGTTAGCTTTTCTGCAAGAATAATGTCATATTAAGCATTAAGAGGCAACCCTGCTCATCTTGAGAATCTGAAATCACTCCAGATAAAATGAGGGGTGAGGGGAAATAATAGGATTTTATAACCTACATGCTAATTTTATTCTGCAAGGAAAATGGGGAAGGAAAAGATCCCAGGGAATGTGCAAGGGCAGCCAGTCTGACTGGGTTAGCTGCTAGATCTTTTCTGTTGTACTAGAAGATCACATCTGTTTAAATAAAAACAAATAAGCAAAAAACCCAAACAAACCAAACGACACAAAGAGGGACACCATAGTCAATCCTTATGAAGATCTTGCTGAAGGCAAGAAGCTGTTGGAGTGGGAGAAAAGAGAGGAAACACTGACCATTCCATTCCTGGGGAAGTCAGTCTCTTACCTCCCAGTCCTCTATGGAGCTCTGCCACTGAGCAATTTTGTCAATGTTCTCCAGGCGCCGCTTTCTCTCGTTGATGAGGCGAGCAACATTCTTCATGGCATTTAAGGCAGCTTCCACATCTTTAAAGTCCCTAGGGAAGGGAGGGCAGAGGTGTCAGACATGACAAAACGACAGATGCTCATTGTATCTGTGCTCCAAAGGAGTGCAGTCTAGCATGGCCTAGGGCACACGAGTGCCACTAGCAGTTCTAACCCAGCTGTTTCATGCTGGAGGGCAGCGTTATTTGTCTCTGTTGGGCAGCTTTGCAGATGCATGCTGGGTTTGAGGCACAGGTTATAGTCCTGTAACAAATCCAGGCCCAATCTGTGGAAGGAAAGGGGTTAAGCAATCAAGTTCAGCCACAGAGGTGTGAACACACGTTGCTGGAAGGATCTCCAGGGTTTTTCCCCACAAGACAATACAATGTACTCCTAACACCACTGTTTTCATACAGGAGCTGATTCTGTCATCGACTGCTAAGGCAGTTCAGCAATAACTGGCTTCATTTCAGATAGGAGCTGATGGTTTATCTGGAAGGGTAGGAGAGAAGCTGATCAGCCCTTCCACACATACCATCTGCTGCCACCAGTTATTTCTGCTGAGTTTAGAGTAGCTAGGAAGGAGCTGTTCTGCACAACTTGTCTCTGACATCATTTTCTTCTCAGAGGTCAGCTTCAGAACAACAGGCTTACACATTTAATAAGACAGGCTTAAAACCATTCTGAGAAACACCAGTGCTGTAGTTAGGAAGCTAAAATAACATCAAGCCACCATGGACCAAGATCAACACTTTACTGATCTTTCTCATGTTTTATTTGTGTAGCTAATTATTTCAGATGCTTGATTAAGTGACATAGCTCTTTGTGCCTTCACCCTGAAACTGAGCAATGGCTTTGGAGGTTTTTGAGCTAGTACTGAAGAGCATGCATGGCTTGCCTGCTATAGGCCATGCCTTCCCACTGGGCAAAATCCATGACTACCACTCAGCTCTGTCACGCTATGGTGTAGTTAGATGGACATTTTTGGCTAAATTCAACAGGTGCTTTTGGAGGCAGAGTTTTCAAAACCATCACCACCAGCAGAAACGTTTAACACCAAAGTATGTATGTGCTGGGATCACAGATATGCGGGTCAAATAGAATAAAGTACCGTTATAAAGTGGACCTTGCAACTCCAGATCTGTGACAGAAAAGCCCAGTGCTACTGTAATGGAAAATTATGTATTTGCTAAAAAAAAAATATACTTCCTGTTTTTTATAAGGTAACACAGAAGAATTGTGGAATCAAGTGCCCTTAATACATGACTCTGCATGAGTCCGTGAGATCAGTCTCACCCCTACCTGTGCTGGGGGTTGGTGTATTTGAGCAGTTCAGCCAGTTGCAGTGGATATTTGCAGATTTTCTGCACAGGAGTCAGCAGAAAGCCATCCAGAGAGATGTCAATCATCTTCTGCAGCAGGCGACAGGCTTCGAAGAAGTAGACATACTTGTTGACTTTGGTGAGGCGAGAGAGCTCCATGCAGGCGTTGGGGTGGTTGTTGCAGTACTCAGAGTAGATCTGAAACTCTGTTTGCTGCAAGGGAAAGGAAGGGATTTACTCTCCATGTTCTTTAGGGTAAGGGCCTGGCTTGAACTGCTCTGTGGGAGTTCCCCAGGTGGGTCCTATCCTACCAAACAGCTCCATGTGCTACAGGAGTAATTTGTGTCCTCCAGACTTTGAAGCCCAGAGAGCTGGAGGTGGGGATGGGCAGGGTGTAGAACAAGTTACAGCATGTGCTGTTTATCCGAGAGATTGAGATGTTTCCATGTATTCTGACCTCTGCTCAGCTGAATGTTTTTAAGGACCAGATCAGCTGTTGCAGGTCCAGCTTGAGATTCTGGAATCTTCCTACATTTTTGCCTAAAGTAGCAGAGTCTGGCAGGGAGCACAGTGCTTAGAAGCTGAGGTGCTTTGAAAATATTCTTTCCACAGCCACAAAAGCTAAAGAATGTTCTACTGGAAGGTGAGTTGTGGCTGAATGGGGCAAGGGGGGTGAGGTGATGGCATTTGATTTGGTTGGGTGGGATTTGTTGTTTGTTTTTTTTTTTTACAGAGGGCTTCAGTTCTGTCAGATCCATTTCTAAATCCTCTGGTTTAATCCGTGCTCACTGACCCCATTCCTATGAAAGCAAATTTACTTACATATTCCAAGAAGCAGGAGCCAACCTCACTTAAATGTGGGTAGTCTTTGTTGAATTTCTTCTCTAGGGCTTTAACAAATTTCTTCTGGCACCTGTAGATGTCCTCAATATTCCCAAAGATTGTCTTCAGCTGTTCTTCTGTAAACATGTCAGCTCTTTTGCGGCACTGTTTAATGTAACCCTAGGAGGAAAGCAAATTGGAAAGCTTCCTGAGCATTTGCTCTGTTGCCTTTAGTTATCAACAGAAAAACCCCATGGACTGCAGTCACTTGTGCACCAGGTTCCTTTCGTGCGTAGGAGCATCCATGTTTTAGCGATTATTTTCTTCTAGTATCACCCAAACCATGCTAGAAATAGAAACTAAGCTACAGTTAGATGGCTGCCTTAAATAGTTCTGTAAATCCACACTTGAAGTAGTCCCAGAGCTGCTTTCTGTCCTGTTAGAAACACCTTTATCTGGGTGTTCTGACCCCAGCACTGAGCCACTGGTAGAATTAGGCAAATTAAATCCAGTTTCAGAGCTGATCTGAATGCTTGAGTTAGGAAATGCCTGCTTGGCTTGAGGGGGAAGGAGTGCACGCAAAGGACATGGGAGGACCCTGCAGGTTGAAAGGTTTGTTTGGTCCATGTGTGCTGCTTAGTCCCAGTTGACTCTCCTGGATGGAACTATGTTCCTGCAAAACTCTTTCCAATTACCTTCATTTATCCCAGTGCATATGACAGCCTCTCTCATTTAGCAGAGGTGTCACAACATTCAGCATATTTGCAAGTGAAAGACTTAATTGGCTGAACATCACCCAGTTGTTTTGATCTGTGCATGGCTTGCCTGAAGGCTGGAGTTGCTGATTATATTACCTCAAAACAGAGATTAAAGAGGACAGCAATGCTAGACATTTATTTTTTTCTGGCTTGGGAAATTCAGTTAATTCCATTTAATTGGTGCCCAAGTGGGTGCTCCAAATACAGAGGCATCTGGGATATTGCTGTACTGAATTCTTCCGTTTTCTGAGCATACAGTGCTGTTCAGCAGAGCAGTCTCTGGTAAAACAGTGTCTCATGTTGACAATTTACCTGCTTAGGACCACTGTCTAGGCAAGAACTTGAAACAAGTTCTTCCGTTCACTTCCCTCTTTATTCTGTTACCTCACAAATGTCCTTCAGGTGCTTGATGTAGTCTCTCTCTGTGCTTATGATCTCATTGATGACATTGGTCCTCATTTGGTCTTTCGTGGTCTGCCCCATGCCAAAGCGGCGAGTGCCACTGCTGGAGTCCTCCTCTTTGTCACCCTCTACCTTCAGGGGATAATCTTCCATGGGTTCATCCTGGTTTACTCGAAGCTGTGCCAGACAAACAAAGATGTTCACCCTTTGTATTGCTAAACACAACCCTTCCAAGGAAAAGAAGTTGGGCACAGTTGACTGGCAGACAAAGATTGAACTAGAGAAGAGTAATGAGGCTGCTATGTCTAGATTACTTCTAAACAGAGAGTCAGTTTGGGGAGGGCACTTTCAAGCCTCATGACAGCTGCTCCCACTGTGTAACATGGGTGGTTTTAAGCAGGTATCTCTTGTGGACAGAAATCACAGGAATGGTGTGGGAACCTCCAGGAAGAATACGTACAAAATCGGGATAAAAATGCTTTATCGAGTGAAATCTGCTGAGGTACTTGTGAGGGGGTGCTTAGGGAGGGAGGGGGGAAACCAGCAAATAGTTGCTTTCTAGAGAGCTTTCTTTTTGTTCTCGTGCTATAAAGAACAGATGACCTCTCACTATCTGCTTCCCCAAGATTGTTTAAAGAGAACTTAGTGTTACTATAAAAGCAGATACAGATGCCAGTGGGCATCTAATGTGGTAAGGAATGGCATTACGCTACAGGGCTCTGTGTGAAACTCCTGGTCTCTTCCTAGTGCCCATCAGATGGCAGCACAGCATGAGCAGAGAAAAACACCAGGGGTTTCTAGACACAGTCCTACCTTCTCAACAATAGCCAAGTACCTTAGTTAATAGCAGGTTCATTGTAGTTCATTTCACTTATGAGCTTTCTTTTATATAGTAAAAGTAGTAGTAGTGTAGATTTGTTTGTACAATTGTACAAAATATTGAATTTATGTAGTATTGTAGCTCTCTGAGTGCCTGGGGTAATATTTTGTACACAGCTCAAGGGATTAATCCCAGCATAGAGAAGAAGTGAAAAACACTGAAGTAGGACTATGCATAACTACAGGCATTTTTAGTGCAATGACACAGAACTGCTTGAAACTTCTAATGTAGTTTCTTCTAGGCAGAATAATTTACCACTTGATACAGATAAATCTATGTGTAAAAACAGTGCATAGCCATCCCTTGTCAGCAGAGGCATAGATTACATTTACTCACTCTTTACAGCTGGGAAAGACGTGCAATCCTGATTTTCCTATGCTCTGAGCAGAACAACGTTGGCTAGTCTTAAACTCAGACCTTGGCCTGAAACTTGTGTGGAGTAACAGAGACCTGCAGATTTATTACAGGTCCCAAACATTCCAGCAGTAAGCTTGAGACCCAGTGATAATTAGCGGGAAATCTTCTCTCAGATGCCTGAATAAGTGTTGTGATTACTCTGCTGAAAGAACTTGTTACTCTGAATCCCTAATGGCTAGCACTAATCTTCCTTTCCCTGAAAGGTTCATCATTGCTTTCTGCCAGCCAGGACAACAATCAAACAACTGATCGGTATCATGAAAGAAAAAAAAGGTCTGTTTTGACTGCAGAAAAAAGCAGTTCCATCCCCAGCAGTGCTGAGAGCTTGGTCCTAGTCATCTTACTTGCAAAAGCATCAACTGTTTGTAATAGGATTGTAATAGGATTCCAGGCTGCAATCTGTAAGCTTTTCAGAACCTTTATAGCACTATCTGCCCCACTTCTCCAACGACTCTTGTGACAGACACTGGACCTTGTATCACCTCCTTTCATGCTTCACCTGGTTTTGGGTCACTTGTCATCTGAAGTGACCTGGATAAAGAGCTAAAGGGCTGAGAATCAGTGACCTTAGGCAGCTAATTGCCTTTGCAGTACTGCCCTGAAGTGGTGAAAGCAGAGTCAGGCATCCACACCAACAGTCACAGCCCAAAGGGGGGAAAAAGCCTTTCTCCTCCCAGCAGGAAAGGCATGCACAGCAGTTAGCCAGACTCATGTTTTCCCCCCTACTTGCACAGAGAATTCAGATGTGTTTCAGAATGCTTTGTTGGAAATGAATCCAACCTCTGCAGTATACAGCTGGAACTGCCTGGGCTGTTCTGTAGCTGGCACCAAAGGAGAGCCAGAAGCATCAAGTGTTTCATTTCTCCCTGCATCTGTTGTCCCACATAGGATTCTCCTCCCTTTTTAAATACCTGGAATACAATGCTGTGTGGGAACCTAGCAGCCTGATGTTTTTAAAACTCCAGGACTAAGAGAAGGTGCATGTGTGAGTCAGGTGGTTGCACTGGACCCAGCACCAGGTGGAGAAAGCTAAATTTATTGCCATGTTCATCCATGCTGTCTTCAAAGGACACTAGAGTGAAGACATCTGCCAGCTGCATCTGAGATTCCTCTAGGAGAGCGTTTGTTCCTTGCTTGGGTACAAACTAGCCAATATACATACAGGTAAGCAGGAGTCCAGGCTGCAAACTAGCATGCAGGGCAGCTCCCTAGAAGGCACAGCTCAGCTTAGCTCCAGAGTTTGGAACTATACCACCCTTGCCCTGATCTGCTCATGTAAAGAGGAACTTCATACTGGTGGCAACTCAGCTGCAGCTCAGCTGGGAGGGCCTGATGTACACATGTAGCCATGCATAGAGGAATACTAACAAGCCATGTTGAACCAGCTGTCTCTAGCAGTGAAAGTGCTGAGCAGTCACCACAGAACACCAAACCTGGAGAGAAAAGAGCACACTTGGTGCTGATGGAGAGACATGAAGAAACATGAGGCTCTTACCCTTACAAAGCTGGCTGGAAACCAGCCTTCACTGTCCAGAATCCTCCCCCACCACCACTCCTTGTTGGTAGCATCCATTACTTCAATGACATCACCAGCCTTGAATCCCAGCTCCTGGTCATCCATTGTGACGTGGTCCCAGAGGGCTTCAGCATACACCACGCTGCCATCACTGATGAGCTGGGGACAGAACAAGGCAAAGTGTCAGCTCCTTCCCAGAAAGCAGCACAGTCTGCCAACGTGGCTGCAGCTTTGGCACCATTGCTACTGAGCCAAACGTGTTTACTCCTCATGAGCAATGCAAAAAAGGAGTTGGTGCTGGTCATGCAGTTGCTTCCACTGACCTTGCTCTCAATAGCATTTGTTCAGAATCACTTGGACACAGTGCTTTTACTAGCTAAAGAAGATAAATATGATGCTCTGGAATGTCTTTGCCTCAGCCAGCAAATAAGGTTCAGTGGCATATTGTTGGTGGAGGATGCTCTTGTGCTGCCAGGGCAGACCTGTTTGGGAAAGCCTTGAAAGAAAAGCTTGAACATCAATGTTTAGAGACATGCTGCAGAGCAGAATGTGTTCTGAGGCATCAGAGCTAGGCTAGCATGGATAGAGCCTTAAGTCTTTAAGGTGATTAAGCTTTAGCGCTTAAGCTGCTTAAAATACATCTCCTGGAGAGTTTACATAATGATACTGAGGGACAGGGGTTATTTACTGCATGTCCCATAGAGGGCCTGCTCTAGAAAAACAAGGACCCCAACAATTGAAAAACCCAAAACCAAACCCCATATGGCTAGAGGCTATGATGATTGTCTCTAGGAGCCTGATGCCATTCTCAACCATTCACACCTTAGCTATGGTGTAACTAAGTAACATTTGGGACCTGTTGCAGTGCTGTATTTGTAAGCTGGTCCTACAGGCCACTACAACAGGAGAGCCTGCCTGATGCCCACAGGTTTCTTATGTCAGAATCTCCTTTGAATTTCAGCAGCTACAGAGCACACACACACAGACTTCTCAGGGCCTGAGCATCACACCAGCTCTGAATACCTGACCTCGAACACCAAAGGTTTCCCCAAGAAGGCAGACTCCTGCTAAAAACGACTTATTCAGCCATTCTGGAGTGGCAATGATGCCCTGTTTTCTCCCCCAGGAAATTGGTGCAATGATAAATTCTGAGAAGACAATGGGAAGAGTTGTCCATAAGGCACAGTGGAGTAAGAGAAGAACTGTACAAAACCCACTGCCCATGGTGTGTCTCACAACATGGCAGAAGTGTCACCACAGCTACATAATGCATGCTGGGCACCTTAGATTGCTTGGTCACACCTTAAGTTTATCTCCTGCTCTTGGTTACTAATTTTGCCTCTTCCCAAAGAAGAAGGATGCTTGTTGTAACAGAACATCAGGATCATTGTGTACACAGGAAATCAGGAGAGAGCTAACGAGGCATTGGAAAGAAAATTCAAATGAAGCCTGCCTTGGGATAGCAGCTGCCCCTTCACTGAACCAGAAACAGCTTAATGCAGTGCTTTCATTCTGACAAAAATAAAAGGGTGATGGGGAAGGAGAGGATGAGAGGTTCCCCCTTAACTACATCCTGGCTTGTATGTAAAATAGCGTGGCCAGCAGGACTAGGGAGTTGATTGCCCCCCTGTACTGGCACTGATGAGGCTAAACCTCCAATACTGTGTTTGGGCCTCTCCCCACAAGAAGGACACTGAGGTGCTGGAGCATGTCCAGAGAAGGGCAATGAAGCTGATGAAGGGTCTAGAGCACAAGTGTTACAAGGAGTGGCTGAGGAAACTGGGGTTGTTTAGCCTGGACAAAAGGAGGCTCAGGGGAGACCTGTTTGCTCTCTACAACTACCTGAAAGGAGGTTACAGTGAGGTGGGGGTTGGTCTCTTCTCAGGAGTAACAAATGATAGAGCAAGAGGAAATGACCTCAAGTTGCACTAGGGTAGGTTTAGATTGGACATTAGGAAAAATTGCTTCACAGAAGGGGTTGTCAAGCCCTGGAACAGGCTGCCCAGGGAATTGGTGGAGTCACCATCCCTGGAGGTACTTAAAAGGTGTGTAATGTGGTGCTAAGTGCCATGGTTTGCTGGTGGACTTGGCAGTGCTGGGTTAGCAGTTGGACTTAATGTTAAAAGGCTTTTCCAGCCTCTATGATTCTATGGTTTTTTACACACAGTTCACTTAATAGGGATATTGCATGTAGTTTGACAAGCTGGAAGCACACTCAGCATTATGAATGAACCCTTCATTCCTATTTGAAACACTTGTAGGTCTTGTTAGGCTTCTAGAAAAAGATTTTAGCTTTCTAGTATCAAAAGTAGTGATGACTAGAGTAGGGAAGAAAGTGGATGTAAAAGTGTGTATTTTCCCACCATCAGGTATCAGAGTTCAGTCACAGAGCAACAGCTGGGCTCTGCTTGATGGCTGTGGATGTTAGCTATGCTCAGCAAAGAGCTCTGCTGCTGCTGCTTTAAGCCTGTGCACAACCCATCCATTTGCTTTAGCAGCCAGACTTTGGTGACTAGCCACTGTGTGAACCACAAGCTGAGCCTAGCTCCTGCCTGCTGCAGGAAAAGAGCAGCACTAACAGGGGTTTGTGCTCTGCAAAAGGTTGGCTTTGTATCACAGGGTGCTGAGGAGTCAGCTGCAGTTAGGTGAGCCCTACCACCGGGTCAGAGCAGAGCTGCTGCCATACTGCACTGAGTTGTGTATCCCTGTGGGTGAGAGATGGCTGCTGCTCAGGAAACAGGTATATGTGGAATAAAACTTTGGGAAGAGTGGCATTCAGCAGGCTTTTCAACATGGAAATTGTGAGCAGCATGTAAAGAACATGGCTCTTTCTAAGAGAAAATACCTTTGCTGTGTGCTTAAATGTGCCACTCTGAATCAGTGCTCTCAGTATGATGAGGTAGTTGGTTCACACACCGTGGCTGTGACCAGAGAGACTAAATGGACTTCCTCTGTAGCATTTTGATGGTCACACAAGCAGAGCACTGATGATGTGAAGGCATTAATACCTTCTAGCACCAAGCTGTCAGATCTCAGTATCTTGATGAGAATGACAAGAGGCCAAGCCCGACCTAGCATTAACAGGATGCCAAGGGTTGATACAGCCAGCTCACAAAGGGACACAGCCACATGGTTCTTCTCAGAGTCACTGAAAGCCATGGGGCTGACTAGTGAATCATCAGCTGGGCTTTGAATCCATCTACTAACATGAAGGTCTTAAATACTCTCTCTTCAACAACAGCCATACTGTGAATATGATTTGCCAAATACAGGAAGCCACAACTGATCACCAGCCTGGCCAAAGAGGCACAGGGAAGCAGATAAACCCAGACAGTTCTCACGTAAAGGAGGAACAAAAAAATACACCTGAAATACAGGCCAGGATTGGATTAACTGACACCAAACACTATGTTTGTAGGGAGGAATGAGCAATATGGAATAAAGCCAGAAATAAAGAGTAAAAAATACTTTATGTATGCTTTGGATTGCCTCATTTAATTAGTGCAGCAGCATTTGAAACACCTCACTGACTGCAGGCTGACAGGCTCTGCAGCTCTCCTCCCTGCACTGCTTCAGTCTGTGCTCATATGCTGATGTGGGGAGAGGAGCAGACACAAACACTGGGAAGTGTTTAATGATCACCACCCTCAGTGCTCATTTTTCTATTAGTCCTCAATCTGTACCTTAGTCTATTTTTGTCAGCTGTATTCAGTCCAATTCCTGATAGAGAAATATCAAGTACACCCAGTTAAACAGTTCCTTTCCCAGAGCAAATACTAAAGGGTTGCTCTGAGCCAGGACTGACATTTCCATGGCACAGAAGCACCAAGCCTTTTGCATATCACTGCAGCAAGCAGAGCTGCTCCAGCTGGGGCAGAGCACCCTGCAGCATCCTCTGCAAGAGGCATGCTGTTACTGGAGGGGAAAGGGTTAGGATTCTCACTCCCTATCCCAGGCAGGATCAAATCCACCAGCAGATAAAAAGGTTTTTCTGCAAAATGTATTAAGAGCCTGACACAATCAACCAGCTGCATTGTGAGAACTGCCTCTCTTCCAGAGAAGCATGTATTAAAGGGAATGCCTCCCATTTCCAAGTGTGGCAGCTCCTTAGCTCAAAAGGCTCAGCTTACCACAGGTTTTGATCTATGCAATTAAAGCAAGGTTTGAAAAACAACTCTTAATTTCCAGATGAAACAACATTTACGTGCTGGCTTTGTAATATTAAGGACAACTCAGTACATGTTCTTGAAGAGCCCCAAACCAGTCTCTAGAAGACAGAGAATGCAAACCCAGCCACCCTACAGCTGCTCTAGCTACTGCAGCTGGCAGCAGTGAAAACAAACAGAAATTGGCTATTTTTCTTTGTTTATACCAACATTTAAGTTTGTAGACAGCAGTGTTTGCAACCCTAAGGCAGTATTAACACTGGTGCTTTGAAACTGAAAATCGACTGCAGTGCTAATATTTGCATTGGCATTTCTGTGCAGCTCAGCTGCTTTCCCTGCTGCCCAAGCAGCTACAGCCTCCCTGTTCCTGGACAGACACAGCAGATGTGAGGGGAAGGTGCTGGTAAAGCAGTACTGGTGCAGGTTGTTCCATCTATCACAGGAATCACAGAATCAGTAAGGTTGGAAGAGACCTCCAAGATCATCAAGTCCAACCATACCTATCACTACCATGTCACTAAACCATGGCCCTAAGGAGAAGATGGATTACTCCTCTAAACAATGTCTGTGCAGAGGGTGCCAATGAGGAGACACATCCAGGGCTATTGCACATAGCTGCCCCAAATTAAGTCCATTACACGTGGGCAAACAGATGTGGCATGCCAAGGTCCATGTCTGTGGGCTTGTTTGCATTCTAGCTACTTGGCCCCTGTTTGTCTAAGACTGGACACCTTGACATAATTACCTTGTATGTCCTGCTCTTGTTCTGACAGGAGCTCCAGGCAGTATTAACAGATTTAAAAGATCTCAACAATGTACAGGAGGAGGGATGAAATTGCCTTTGGGAAATGTTTATCTTTGAGCTACTCAGTTCCATTTGCATAAAATTTGAAAAGCTCTCTCTTTATATTGTCAAGTACAGTGGCTCATACAGAGCTAAAAAGTAAGCCCAGGAGCATCAGAAGATAGTGGAAACAGGGCAGCTTAAGGAGAAGGTGCCAATAAAATGGAATTTTCAGCTCTGTGACCCTAAACCAGACATCTCCCATGAAGAGCACCTGAACCCAAGCCCATGCTGGTGAACTAAAATGGTTCTGTGAAGCCTGTGTTCATTGCTTGCCCTCCCACCAACTTGTGCATTACAGACTGAAGCTGAACTGGGTCAGCACATCAAACATTTAAACCCTGCAGCAGGCCTGACCCCAGAGGCAAAGCCCTCCTGCTCCCAGCTCCAGTTCCTTCACTTGCCTTTCAGAGCTTTTCTTCTGCCTTCCCTCACACAAAGTGCAGCAGAGGAGTTAAAGAAAAATGTTACTTCCACTCTTGCCCCGAAGTAGTGTTTCATTCACACAAATACTTATTTTTTCCTGAATGTGGGTAGCAGCCAGCAGGCCTCTCCCTTGAACTGAACCCACAGGATAGTTTTCAGCTCTTCCTGACAGCTTGCTCTTGCTTCCTCTCAAAACCTTTAGCTTTGCTGTTTCGTGATGGACAACAGAGATTAAATGTATCTCATAGAGCTTCCATCATCTGAACAGCAGGCATTTAGTCTGAGTGAGTTATCTTAGTTGTGTTCATGGAGCATCTCTGCTTTGTGGAGAGAGACAGGCACCCCAGGGAAGGGTTCATCTTAGGCATCTCTCTTAGCATCATGAATTAACCAAGTCCCTGAGGGTCTTGTCTCCCTCTGACAGAGAGCAGTTTGGGCTAGCTTAGCTAGACTAGACTTGCTGCCTGGCTGCAGGGGGCCAGAACCACTGACACAACTCCACAAACACTTTATTGATCCTTGTCCCTCCTGTGTCTACATGTTTGAGGGCAACACAAGCCCTTCTTGCCCTAGCATTACACTAGACACATCTCCCCACACAGGTTGCACTCACCGCTTCAGAAGCACACACACCATGCCCCAAGTCAAGCCATGCCCTTGACATTTGTTGCCCTTTATCTTACTGTGTCAGCTGCATATTTTTTAGCTCAGATTTTAGAGTCCTCATCCAGGATAGTGGAGAACTCTCAGGCATTTCACAAACACTGCAGGTTTCCATTGAAAATATTTCTCCTTAACAAATCTGAGATGTCAACCAAGATCTTAATCCAGTTAAATGTGCTGCCCTGGTATTCTGTAGTGCCTGTAGTTAAACTCCTCATGTGACATCTTGTGCAGCTGCCTCCATTTACCAAACACTCAACATTTGTCATCACATTTATTTGGTAAGAACTATTTTCCACAAAACCATTCTGCCTGCTGTTAATTACATTATTCCCTTTTATTTATATCATCTGAGTCCTGATTCCCTCTCAGAAGTGGTTTCAACAGATGGGAAAGGGGAGGAGGGTTCCCCCTGCAGCAGGCAAAGAGAAGCTTTGAAGGTTTCTTTCATGAAGTGCTCCAGGAGGAGGGAAACAACCCTTGCAGAAAGCAGAGGAGGTAGGGCTGTGCTCCATGCTGTTCCAACCTGGGTGTGAACAGTACAGCATGAGGAAACAGGCCTGGTCCATCTCCATCTGAGACCATTTCAAAGTGGTTTTTTTAAACTCTAGAGTGGTGCAAGAAGCTCTCAGTTCCTCAGCTAAGATATGGGAGATGAATATTATAATACAAATCAACTGAAATTGCTATGGACCATTTTACTTTTGGCTGAAAGAAGCTCTAGTTACCTGTAGCTGAGGAGGACATCTACTCATCTACATCCTGGCAGTGCCCTCCCAGCACTCTCCCTTGTATCTCATTTTGGGAACTAACATCCTTAAGCTTTTGCCTAGTGAAACAGCAGAAGCAAAACCCTTCTCAAACCTGCTAGTGCTCTGCAAAAGGTTGTCTTTGTATCACAGTTTAAATGTTGCAGTTGCTGGTAGTGCTTACAGTAAGCAAAGCTGTAGAACAGCTTCCATTTTAACCTTTCACACAAGTTTCCAGAGTGAAACTTGTTTCTATAAGACATTCATTTTCTGGTATAAGTGAAAGGGAGTTTCAGTCTTTCTAAACAAGTAGCTAAAATGCTGAGTGACAGGGTGACAAAATGGCAAATGACATTCCATGCTGACAGAAGTAACAAGTAATATCTAACACAAATGAGTGACTAAATGAGCTGCTCCTCAGCAATGTCTCTGCAGACAGATTTAAGGAAACATCAGGCTGGCTCCATCAGGGTCAGAAACTCTGACTGTCAGGTATGACTCAGAAAGAAAACGGGAATAGGAGAGCAGAGCCATGGCACAAAGAGCAGCATGAATTGAAAGTGGGAAGAGTTTCTAGGCCAGTACAAGCTGAACAGACCTTGAAGCTGCAACAGAGAAGGGTGGATGGAGGGTGGCCACAAGCTGAAGGTTTACAAAGTGGTTATTCATCATGCAGGGCTGATGGGTGCCCAGTGAAATCAGCAGGCAAGAAGCACAGTACAAAAGCAGTACTTTTTCCTCTGTGGTGCATAATTAAGCTGTACCACAGGATGCCACAGAGCCAAATACATAGATGGTTTAAAAAGATTACACAGATCTATGTCCTTCAAAGACATTTAAACACATTGTATCTGGATATAGCCCATCAAGGATCTAGAACACATCTGGGAAGGCACACAATGGAGAAAGCCAGGCTATACTTGCATCTATTCCTGAGCAGTTGCCCCAAATCACAGATAGAATTGTTGCTGGTTGGCCCTACAAAGCTGGTCTTAGGGCATTAAGGTAGTAAAAAACACAAAAGAAATGCAGACTATTCATATTACCCACAAATACTGCTTGAAAATGGTAAGCCCTGAAAATGCTAACTTGACAGGGACAGATCTGTTCCCTGAGGTACTGCAACACTCTCTTTCAGGTGGAAAATTAGCAATTGCCAACACAGTAATTACAAGGATGTTAGGATGTCCTCTAGGGTAAGGCTCTCATCCTCCTGGCTGGCACTTCTCAAGCAGAGGCAAGTGCAGCACTTCCACACAGCTTTGACATATCAGATCCCACACACTTTATCCTACCCATGCAACACTCCAGTGGTGCCTGGAAGAAGGTCTGTCCACACATCTGGAGTAGCCAACACATGGACATCCAACTCCTGGCCTTTCTTTTTCTTTTCCCCCCAAAAAGGGAAGATGAAAGTGTAGCCAGGAAACCCTGGCTGTTCAGACATTGCCTGGGAGGCTTTCAGGGAGAAAGAGTCCCTGCATACAGGTTACAGGAGTGGGTGTGTGCTGCATCCTCACCCAAAAAGTTTAGAAGGGCCTTCACAATTAAGAGCTCAAAGGACCTCAAAACCTCCTTAAGCACTCAAAGCCAGACAACTTAAGTCATTCCAAAGCTCTAAATCAGCTTAAACAGCTTAAACTCATCTAAGGCCTTAAAGTGTTTTAAGCATTTTAAACCCATCTAAAGCCTTAAAGTGGCTTAAGGAGTTTCATATACTCTAAGGCTTTAAAATGGTTTAAGTATCTTTAACTTTTGGCTAACCCACACCTCATACCTCTCCCAGTTGTGTGGCACCAACCACTCCAGGTTAAGGTAGGATCCAAGTGCCACAGTCCCATTTCCCCCAGACAGCCCAGATCTCTGACAACCATCACTCTTTTTAGACCCTTTTCCAGCTCTTGTGGGGTGCTTTGGGGAGTGCTGAGCACCCCAGGACCCCATCCTGCAGCTGGAGTTGGGTGCACACAAGCTCCAGGGGCTTGTATCAGGGTTTCCTGGGCTGGTGTCATAGCAGCAGCTGGCAATCAGCCACACACTCTTCTCTTTTCTTTGGTTTCAAAGACTGGAAAGCAGTGAGGCCTAAAGTTGAGCTCTCAGCTTTGAACAAGACTTGACCTAGGGCTCACACATCTACAAAGCTTCTAGTTTCTGCTTGCAGTCTGGCTGTAGATGCAAACCATGTCAGACTGACTGACTCCTCTCTTCAACTCAGGAACAGTTCTGAAATCTACATTTACCACAGAGGATGGAGCATTCCTGCTCAACAGAATGGCTATTTTCTGATGGGCTGATTTTAACTGTGCAACCTGAGAATGGAAATAGCCTGGGATGTTTCTGTTGGGTTGTTCTCACATTGAAGAGTGAGTGTTGTTGCTGTTGTTGCCTCTTTTTTACATCAGTGTTTCTCAGGCACCTAAATACAAACCATTTTCTTTTCAGAACTACACTTAATGTGACATTAACACATTTTTATGTCACTGATGCTAAAATCTTGCCCCATTCTACTCTCCCTGCTGTCCTACAGCATTACCCTTCCTCTGTGCACTCCTACCAGCATACCCCTTGGGACATTCCCATCCTTTTCCCTCTTTGCAGGATGGCTCCTGATTCCACTGCCTCTCCTATGACTTAATTCTGAGGTTTTTCCTTTCTACTTCCTTTTCTGTTTCCTCTTTCACCATTATTTCTTTGGACAAGCAAGGAATATACTGTACAGATCTCCCAAGACAACATATCCAGACCAGTTCAGCTGCAGCTCACCCAACACAAGGATTTATTGAGGATAAATGTTGCATCCTGGCTCTTAGCAGAAGAAAAGGGAACCATGCAATTCCCAGAGCTCTCTACCAAAAAGATACAGCAAGCTATGGAATTAGTTGTATCTTGGAGGCAAATTAATCTAAATTTGTTGTACAAATAAGGTTAAAGAAAACATTTTGAAGCAGATACAAACTGCCTTGCTAGCAAACCACTCTGAATCATCAAAGGTCAGCATCTCTTTGGGCTCACACTGGGCAGTAAGCCAGAAACACAGCACAAGGCTTCTCCTTTTCATGTGTGTGCATGATTACATTTTAATGGAACACACTGCAAAGAACATGCTGAAATGATTTTTATTGCTCCTATCTCCTGTGAAAACACCTCTCCTGGCTGAATAGCACTGTGCCCAAGTCTGTACAACACTGGTACGTGCTGATGGATGTGCTGGGGCAGCAGAGATTGTTTAGTAATAACAGTTTCCCTGCCTCAAAAGAACCAAGCACAGTTTAGTATCTCTTTCCTTTCTTCATCTTCTCCCAGCAGAGAAATCCTGCAGGTTTTTGGGGACCCACCCCCCTTTCTGGTGATCTCTCTCCCAGTGCACACACTGTTTAAGAACCTTTCTTCACTGAGCTAAGAACTGCTGTCTGTCCTTTTCTTTGAAAATGGGGCAGAGGAAAAGCTGAGTTGCAGACAGAGAGAAGGAAAAGAACAAAACCCTTGATAATGTCTCCCTGTCAGACAGAGGAGGCTGCCTAGCCTTTGTTTTTGGTTAGTGTCTGTAAATATAAAAATGAGTCATTGCTTTTGTAGTCCCTACAGAAGGATCTGCAAGCTAAGCACACTCAACCTAACCTTTTCATATTTCAAGTGTCCTGTGCTAGGTAAAGAAGATTGATACAAGCAGCAGCAAGTTCCTGGGATCTTCTGAGATCCTGTATTATGATGTTTCTGAATATATCCATTTTATTCATTTGCCTCAAGTCCACATCATCTGGATGAAGAGACCTAATGGCCTAAACTAAGCTAAAGCCTCAAACCACATTCCTGTTTCCAAGACCACATTGCAAGCAAACCCTCTAACTATGGGAGACTGAAGCACCTGCAGTTCCTCCTGCAGAACGTGGCTTCTGGAGTCCAAACAGGAAAAATATCCACATATCTCCTGTTCCCCACAGCTTCTCCTTTTAGTCCCCTTGACTCCCTGCACAACTCTGCCATGGTGGCCACAGGTTTTCCAGTACAACCAAGCAGTTCTGCAAAAGCAGCTGAATGCAGAGCATGGTCTGGGAAAGCAGGCAGCAATGGGATCCTGCAGGCCCTGGCTCTCCTCTCTTGGTGTCTAGAGCAAATCTTCTCACTCCATAATTACATGGAGCTTAGTATAACAGGTCCTGACTCCTGAGCACTACAGGTGTGAACTGAGATACTAAAAATAGAAAGTCATGACTCCCTAGCAGCCTGTCTTGTCTTAACCTCCTGCTGAAACTCTTTCTTTTGGTGAGGTGAGGAAAGCTGTGTGAGGCTACTGCTGAGAGATCCTCTTGGTGCAGCTCATTAGATTCACATGTGAAGCTTATAAACACTGTTTGTATTTCCATAAAAAGTTTGCCACAACTTTGCAGACATTCAACAAGCCAAGACTGGACAAGATTATGATTTCAAACCAGCCACAAGCAGTCAAACCCAGCTCTGCTATGCCTTTCTGAGCCACTTTACCACAAAAGCTATAGGCACTGGGCCTATAAATAACATTCATCTACTGCCTCTGCACAGTGGTCACTACAAACCAGCACAGCTTAGCAGAAGATACTATAGAAGTATAGTATCTATAGAAGATACTATTCCATTCCTGTGTCGATATTCTAAATAGATGCAACAGTAAACAAGCACAAGATCTTGAAGTGTGGATGTTATGGTGGTTTGCTCCATGCCCTGTGTCCCCTTGGCTTTCTTTGACCAGCAGCCTGCTCTGGATAGGACCTGCTGCAGGAGGAAAGGAAGGGAGAGGAAGGCCCTGTTCTCCCAGCAGCTGGAGGCTCTGCTTGCTCTGTCACCAAGGGACAGCATAGATTTAGGTGCTCAATGCAAACCTGGTGCTTTCTGGAGGGAAAAGCATGCTGGAAGTGTCTGCACTAGGTTCTCCCTCCCTGCAGGAAGAAGGGGAAGATGAGGGACCTCAGTGCTACAGCAGGATACATGGAACCAGAGCTCTAGACCAGGCCTTTGTTCTAAAGGGGCCAGATCATCTACAGGGAGAGCACACTCCCAAATGTGTCTCTTCCTGGTCCTTCACACCTGACTGACTCTGCTGAAAGGTTCAACAACATCCTATTGGTACCTGGGGAGACATTTTTCTGTTAGCATTACCAGCACAGCTGAGCTGACTACTACTCTTAGCAATTCCAAATACAGAAGGCTGGCACACGTGCAACAGGACAGGGAACACCATTGAGGGCCTTCAGCAGGTCCATGCTACTGCTTTGAGTCCCATTTCCATCACAGCCCATCCCAGACACAAAGTGGGTGCACTACATGTGACAACTACAGTCATACTTTGAGGAAACCCAAGCAAAGAACAGATACAAAGATTCAAATAAGACACAATTTTATTCCAGAGTTTCCAGCATGTTCTGTAGTTAACAAGCCCAGTGACATGGCATAAATAACAAGTACTCCCCTTCTAAAAATCTTTTTTTAACCTGCATAATGGGAATTTTGTTGGGTTTTTTTCTTCTTTAAATCAAAACACTGGAAACATTAATTAAAAGTAATTGTTGATTGTATCATCCTAAATACTTGCTGTGTTTCTTATCTGGCCAGCTCATGCCTTAGATTCCAAGAATAAATCACAAAGACAGCAGATACCACACATCACCACAGAAATCATTTTAGCCTAGGAGAACAAATTAAGTAAAGATACAATCTAAAGCCTGAATCTCCCTTTGGAAATGATGGCTTGATCTCACTTCTGTTCATAGATGCTCTTTGCATTTGCAAAGCTCAAAGTAAAGCAGCAGCAGAGCAAAGCTCTTGCCTGTTAAATGTTCTGGTGAAATACCTGGGCAGGGCTCAGGGAATCAGTCCCTGCCTCATCCCTGCATGCTGCTGGAGTAGCATAGGGCACAGCTCGCTCTTTGTACTCCAGCAGCCACAAAAGGGCCTGGTTGGCATGACCTGGCCCACAGCAGGAGCAGAGGGGCAGTGGCCATGTGGATCTGTCTCCCTGCCCTGGCCATTTGCTCCCTCCCTGGGGCTACAGCCCAAAAGCCATGGCAGAGCCTGGCCTTCAGATGACTGCAGGGAAGGCAATCACAGGCTTCCTGCAGAGCACCTCCTTCTTCTGTTAAAGTGTGCTGAGAGCAAAGAAAAAAGTCAACTTTGTTGAAAGAAATGCCAAAAGACTCTTGCTCCCCACTGTCCTTCCATTACCATCTACAGCTCCTGCACAAGATTATTCAGAGATCCTTCACCAGCTTTTGTTTTTCTTGGGCTTTATCAACCATCACAGCTTCTTTAGCCAAGATCTGAGGCAAGCTAGAATGAGTCACAAATAATATCAGACTGATTAACACTGCAGCTTCCAGCTGAATGCATAGGTGAAGTTGAGGAAGGAGAAAAACACTGAGTTCCCCATAACAAAACTCAACACAGATACTTCAGGATTAGTCAGGTAGCAAACATACAGACAAGCAGTGCAAAGAGAAAATTTAAATTCACCTGGCAATAAATATTAACAAGAGAAGTGTTCCCAGCCTCTTAGCAACCAGCACTGGCACCTGCAGCAGGCAGTGTTCTAACACATCTCCAATGAGTACTTTGTAATATTGCCATTTGTCTTATCAACACTTTTAAATGCAACAACAATTCTACTTTTTTGCTCCCAACTGTTCTGATACAAATAATCTAGTGAAATAGCCCTATGCAAGGGTAATACAAATTGCCCCATACAGGAAAGGGGAGGCAATTTCAACTGTGGTTGCATCACCTTTATCTATAACATGCTTTTCTCCCAGCTTATCCCTTCCTGTCCTGGACTCTCCACAAGGAAACAGCTCTTTTGCTTTCTCTTCTAGCAGCAGGCAGGTCTTCTCCTGCTGGGGATGTCTTGGATCCTTTTGTCAACAACTCAAATATTTCCCAGAGAGGAGAGCTGCCTTGCAGGAAGCAATATCACAGCTCTGTACCTAAAAGGCATTAACTGCCCAAACTCACATTATTCCTGAGGCTTGCATTTTCTCTCTAGCATCAGCAGTGAGCATTTAGGAGGGCTGGGTCAGATGTTAGCAAGCCACTTCCTCCACTTTCCATTACATGCACTAGCTGCTTCTGCACAAGCTTTGATGCGTAAAAGAAGCAAGGACAAATGGCCCTGGCTTCCATGGCCACAGTGGCTGTGGCTGGGCAGAGCAAAGGGGACTTGTTGGAGATCAGGACACTCTAGCAGGTATGGTGTAGATCTGGTACAGGTGGGCTAGAGAGAGAGAGAAGGGAAGGAGGAGGTTGCATCACTGTGGGAGCACTTTCCTGCTCAGGAGCCCACCATTACCAGGTTTGGTATTCAATCCCTTCCAAACCCTACAGAGTAGTGGGAATAGGATGTTCCCAGCCTAAGCAAGCAGCAGTTAGCAGAGAGGGAATTATTTTATCAGAAAAGACTAGTTCCAGCTACCTAATCACTTTTGCAGGACACTAAAGAAAGGGAAGTTCCTGGAACACTTCCCTGAAGCACCTTCCTAGGCAGAGTGTAACAGGGAGCTACAATCTCCACTTCAGTGACAAAAGCCACCCAAGGAGCATTTCAGTTATGTAACACTGAGCTAAACAAAAGCAGAAGTCACTCAGTGAATGTAGGATCTGTCCTGGCTGGCAGATATTTGTGCTCAGCTTACCCCACGTGGCTTCCATGTGTGCAGCCAAATGCTCAGATTATGAATGGAGTTGACCTACCAACTACTCTCCAGAGCTCTGTGTGTACGTGCAGGCCCTCTGAATAACTGCAGTTCTCTCTCATCTAACATCAGCTCTGTTTTGCACTATTTCCAGATACAGAGCAGGCAAGACCACAGTAACTGACAGTTCAAACACATTGCAGGGGCTGCCATGATGCTGAGGCCTGTTAGTGCTCCCACTGCTGTCAAGAGCAAAACACTCACCCACAAGATGAAGGGTGAGAGCTCCTGAGTGCTTAAGCACAAGCACTCTCACAGCCTGCTCAAACCTTGTGCATGATCTGCCCTCACAAGCAGCTGCCAAAAGCTTTCTGTCGCTGACATCAGTGACCCCAAAGCCACACTTAGGTCCCTCACCTGTCATTTGAAGACTGAGTTATGCTTTCACATCTTTCACTTACCCTTTACAATCTTTTTTTCCACCTTATGCCATAAAGTTCTGAGTCTAGCTGCAACTGAGATCACAGGTGAAGTTTAGAGGAGAGAGAAAACAGATTTGTTTGAAAGCCAGCGTTGTGTGATGAGGTTTGGGTTAGTTTTTAAAATGATATCTTCTGAAAACAACATATACTGGATAGTTCCAGTGGCTGTTTATCACACGGTCTTGCTTATAGAGTTAACAGCCTAGTCTGAGATTTTTAATAATTCAAAATAATTCAAAATGGTTCATCTGCATAAGAGATTTCCAGACAAGAGCAGAGAGCTGGACCCTGCTGCTGCCCCACAGCCAGCACTGCAGGAGACTCTCCTCTTCCTGGGAAAGAGATGATCCATACTCAGATGTAACAGAAAGGAGCTCAGCAAGTACAAATTTCACTTCTTTGTGTGCTGAAGTGACGTAGCTTTGTACAACACTAACATAATACACAATCCCATAGCTGGTACAGGGCACATCACTCAATGACAGAGAACATCACCATCTGACCTTTCTCAACATCAAAGCAGACTCCAGAAGCCATAAACATTCACATCTGAAAGGACTGCAGCAACTTCAACCATTAATGCCAGCAGATGCACTGCCCTCATGAAAGCTATACTTAAACTGTGGATTACCTAACACACAAAATGAAGGATCCTGCTGAATTTTTAGGGCCTGGATATTTTGCAGAGTCTCCAGCCCAAATGCAAGTAGTGTCACTAAGAACAGTGTACAGTGGCTTCCTTTCCAGTCTGTCTTCCTCCAATAATTGGTCGTCTTCAATGCCATCAAGTAGAGGGTTGCTCCACTGAGGTGCCAGTGTCCAAGTCTGGAAGTGCTGTGATGTACAGGGCTGCTGTTAAAACATCATTGAAGTGAACAGGCCTGGAGTGAGCACTCTACTTCGTTGTCCTTCCCTCCTAATGTGTCTACCACAGTGCTCCTGGAGTCACTTCCCCACTGCATATACCTGCCACTGGCCAGTGAGAGACATGAGGCCTGCAAGCAGTGTCCTGTGCTGTGGTTTTGCCAGCCATTTTAACACAGGGAGTAGGTAAGCACTGAGATATAATCAAGAAAATGGGATAAAAGCCAACAAAACACTCCTTCCCCACTGCTGCAGCATTTATTCAGCCCGAATTCCTGATGCACTCTATGGATCAATCACTTTGGCTAACTGGGCACTACACCAGCGCACAGCGCAACGTTCACAACAGCACAGCAACGGAGGCATTACAGGGGTCAGCTTTACACAGCAGGTGTTTACATGTAGCAGGTCCTTGTGTAAGGCTCCTCACAGGATGACTGTCCCTCTGCAAACAAAGCAGCAGCACTTTGGGCTTCTCCAGGGCTGAGAAGTGCTATGTATAGGCACAGTATCGTCATCGTTAGGAATCAAGGCTGATTAGTGCCACGGAGAGCAGTTAGAATTAAGCAGGTTTGACTCTGTTACCTCTTTCCCTTTTCTCTGGTCTAACCGTGATCCAAACTGCAAGGCACAGGTGATGACAGGAGGAGAGTGAGGGGAGCAGGATGGGGAAGGAGGTGATGATTAAGAAAAACAAAGGAGGGATACTCTGAGACACACGGTTACCGTAACGGCAGACAAGCAGACCAGAGGCAGACAACGACAAGCTGACCTGCTATTTGTCTCCCAGTCCTGGAAACCCCCATGCACCACACCACTACCAGCAGTCCTCCTTCAGTGAAATGCCAAAAGAAACATCAGCACCACGTTGACAATGATGAGGAAGAGCAGGATGACAAAGACCACTACCCGCTGGGTCTCCGGGTTCATGTTGCAGCGGAGGAAAGTGTGAAGCACACTCCATTTGTGCCTGCTTCGGTCAGGGACCTTTGCCATGGCTTCAGCCACCCAGGAAAAAACAAACCAAACCAAACACCCCCAAAACCAGCAGCAGGCTTCTTAATTGACCGCTGCACAGCCCACAGCAGGGGCACGGATGGGGGGCAGAGGGCTGTGAACAAAAGCTGTTTGCAGCTCTCAAAAGCAGAAGTCTAAGCGGTTCGACACAGTCATTGCTGGTCCCGCACAGCACGTGTGCCAAACCGCCCCCTCCCCGCCCCCTTATCTCAGGGGGACGCTTCTCGGCACGTCCGCGGCTTTCAAGATCTTCTCTGCCGAAAGAAGCGGCGCCATCGCTTTAGCAGAAAGGAAGGCATTGAATTCCTTCTTGCAGAAAGCCCGAGCGTGCCGGAGCACCGCAATCCGGGCTGCGATATTGGCTTTCCAGAGAGCGGCTCAGCTATTTGCTGGGTGCCGTCTCCAGGATACATGCAGGCCCTAGCAACGCGGCCAGCCCCAGCCGGCGTGGAGCTGCGCAGGGCAGGCTCTTAAGGAGGGTCAGCAGTGGATTAGGAGGCTGCTTTCTTAAATCCTTCCAGCCGCGCTATGAGCATGCCAAGCAAGAGAGAGGCAAGTCCTGCCAGAAGGCAAATCCTGCTGCTCTGGGTGGGGCTGGGGTGGTGGGAAATGGGGCAACGGCACGGTGAAGGCATGTGTGGCTCCTGCACACCTGAGGATGCAACAAGCTGCTGGGTGTTTGTGAGGAGAATGGGGTGAAACACAGCCCTCTGACTGTGGGTCCAGGAGAAGCAGCTCCTGTTCGATTCTGCCGTCTACTTCCTGGCGGGATCTTGGACCCAGAATGTCTAAAGAACTTGAGTAACTCTCCCAGTGCTTCCGTGGGACTGCAGCAATTAAACCCCAAATCTCTGCAACCAGAAAAGCTCGAGTTGGCTCTGGGGAGCCCTAAAGATGCTTTCATGAACTTAACATTTGGCTGCTGGGCTGTGAAGTTCACCAAGCATCAAGCTGTCTAGAGTACACTCACAGATGGCCCAGACTATGTATAGCTCCTACCAATGCCTGATCAGGGTGAGGACAAAAAAGCACTCCCCATCCTTGGAAAGGTCAGGGATGGTTTTTGGAGAGCACCCATTACAGACAGGCTCTTTGACTAAAGTTACAGCCTTTTTCTTTCCTCTAACCACCATTTGTTGGGGATGTCCCTGCCCACTGCAGGGGGATTAGACTAGAAGACCTCCAGAGGTCCCTTCCAATCCAAACCATTCTAGGATTCTATAACTGGAGCCCAGCTTTTACTCAACAGCCAGCAGTATAGCACTCCCCAGGAAGGGAAGATGAGCACCTAGTATCCAAATCCTTCACTGATGGGAGGTAATCTTCCACCTCTCACATACCCTCTCATGAAACTGAGAAACATGAATCCAGATCCAGCTCCTGGAGCTAGGGCTAGATGATTCAGTAGCTAGTGCATGGAGCTGGATGCAAAGAGGATGAGAGCTTCCAACATGAGAATAAAATTCCAAAAACTCAATGAGTTCATCTACACACACACACACACACACACTTCTAAGAGCAAGAACTAGAAGTCACAGCTCCCTTCTTAAACACACTAGCTGCTGAGCCACTCTGGAAAGGGCAATGAGGGAGCAGCCACATGATGTGGCTATGAACAGAATAATCTCAGCTACTCACACAATTGAGAGAATGCACACAAAACCTCTGTCTTTTTTCAGATGTTAGCACATCAATGCTCATAATACTTCTTAAAGATCTGTATAGCTCCTGTATGTATCCTGGAACACAGCAGGTGAGATATTTAAAAGGGAAAAGGTTTAAGAGTTATGGTCTAGCTGGGTACTTTTCTTCTTTCTTTCCTCCTCCTCCTCCAAATTGAGCTAACCCCACCAGGGGTTATATAGAAAGCACTAAGCAATCAAACAACTTCCACTGTCTCCTGTAACATTTAAGACATTGTAAAATCAAGTCTAGAATTATTTCACTTTGCTGGTTGCTGAACTTAAACATCCTGCAAATCTCCTTGTCTCTAGCCTAAATACAGAACAAGGGGAATAATGCATAGGATGATGGCTTGTGCTCTCAGTGCAACTTCAAAACCTAGTAAGATGAAGTTCACATATGGAATGCACTATTGGGGATCCAAGGTGTTTTTGAGTTTTTGGTCTGCATTTGCTTAATAACTTTGAAAAACCAATTCTCCCTGTCCTATGCACTACAGCATAATGCTTAGGTCCTAAGCTTTAAGACTTCAATTTAATGGAAGTTCTTCAAGCCCCGTGGTTGACTCTCATCATTGCACTGTTCAGCTTCTGGACATTCTATCTAGTTTTGAAAGTTTTTAATGAGCTGATTGAGTTTGGGCATAAGCCCCTGAACACTGAGAGGGATGCAGATCTTCAGAAGAAGCTAATCATGGTAAATGGGAAGCATGTTCAAACATGATTTTCTCTGAAACCTGCACAGCAACTATTATCTTCTCTAGTCACTTAGTTACAGTGAGAAGAAATAGATAAACTCCAGTAGCCAACCAAGACACACATTGGTGAGTCAAGCTGGCAGAGCTGTAAGTGTTGGTGCCACAAGATACTGGGAAATTTCTAACATCCATGATGATGTCATTCTCCAGTAGTCTCCTGAAATCTTTGTCACTCAATAACATACTCAAGATTTTAAAGGTGAAAGCACAGAAAGTTTGACTGAATATCTGTGAAGATATCTTGTGGGATAAATAGTTACTTCTTGGAAACTGAGACCACCTGGAAAGAAAAACTGGAGGAAAACTGATACCAAGATGAAAATGCCGAAGATGCAGAATTATAGTGGAGAACACATTTTCACCTAGCTTTGTTTGAGCTGTCTCTAAAATCATCCTAAACCACAGCTATGCTCCTCTGCTTCTTTGATGTACAGACCTCCTGCACACCTGGACACATAAAACACGTTCACCTTATGTACCTCTTGGATCATTACACAATTAATGTTAAATTGCAGTCCCCTTTTTGACCCCAGAAAGAATAAGCAAGCATGAGTAGAAACTCATCTCAACAAGGTCAGAAACTGAAGAGTGACTCTAGCTGTGAGCTGGCTTTTTGTTTGGAGCCCAGTGCAGTGAATGCCCTCACACAGAGGCTGTGCATGGGGGAGTCACTTCCATGGTAACTCAAAGTGTTTGCAGTGGGAGGGGGCTCTCCACTGCCTGCCTCATGCTGCTAAACACCATGTGGCTTTCTTCTGTAACAGAAATAAACCCTCATTCTTATTCCTCACTGATCAGACATGCTTCTGTGGTAGGTGGCATCAGCAAGAGATGAAATAGCTGAAGCTTGTGCCTTGTAGTAGAGAGGGATTTAGTTTGTATCACTGAGGGAGCATATCTCAAGTAAATGTTGCATGATCTTGCTTGGAATTTAATTTGCAAATGTAATAACTGACTTTCAATCCTTTGTCTAAGAGTCATCCTCAGCAAGGACTGCACCAATGATGCCACTCAAATGGTGCAAGGGGTGAGCACAGAGCAGCCTCAAAGGCCTGGACCACACACAAAGCCATGCTGCAGTCACAGAAGCTGGTGGGTGACCGAGCCCTCAAAGAGTAGAGTACTCCAGAACTCCCAGTCTAATATTACAGAAAGATATCCCTTTACTTTTCATCAAATTGACACTAATTATTGTCCAGCCCTCACTTGTTACCTTGCTTGTATGTGCTGCAAGTAGGGGCTAAGCTTTTGAAGAGTGGTTTAGGTGCCAGTTTTAGGAGGCCAGGAATGTGCAGACAAGCCCACTTGTCTGCCAAGTGAAGAGAGTGATTCAATATTGTAGCAGCTGAACTGGGAATTGAAAGGGCCATGTAGATAAATGTGAAAAATTAATAACTGTAATAAGCAGCACAGGTGCTTCAGTAGACCAGGCAAATTAATAACTGCAGAGACAAGCAGTGAAGTTATAACCACTGGGAGAGCAAAGATGCCTCAGAGGCAGGTTCCTGTGGGCAGGCATGCAGAAGGGACCAGCCCCACCAACAGCACTTTTCCCCTCTCCCACAAGAGAACACACTTGGAAAGCAAGGCTCTCAGTAGTAAGCTAGATACTAGGCTAAAGCACATTGCCAGGACTTTCTGTACTTGACTCAGCACAAACAGGGATGTACTTGCTACAAGTAGAAGACACACAATGCAATTCAACTCCTCTTAAAGCCAAGTTAGTATGGTAGGCACTAATAAACAGAGCCCTGAGAATCACTAGAGGGTAAAAGAACACTTAGTGGGTCATTTATCAACAGCCTGTGAAAGGTTAGGGCTGGGCCAACCACTAACCCAGTGACAGATGCTCTCTGTTATCCTCCTTTCTCTCCACTCCAGGAAGGAAAAAAAGGATTTAACACAGAGAGACAGAGGGAGACTTGGGGATTGAAAATGAAAACTTAAACTACTTCAATGAAAATAATAACAATTAAATGAAATATATACAAATAAGTACAAAACCAATACTGAACCCAACTGCCCCTTGATGGCAACTACTTCACCATCACCACTGAAACTGTAGCAGAAGAACTTACCAGCAGACAGGAATCAGACTCAGGGGCTGGATCCTAGAAATGGATTCAGGAACTCTTGGAGCATACAGAGTCCTGCAACAGCAGAGCTAGGCTTCTGATCCTCACAAGGAGAGTTACCAGTCCACCACCCTAGATGGCTCAGATGCTCAACCCTCAGGGAAAGCGGAGGCTCAAACTTCTCCTTGTAGTATTTGCTGTTGATTAGGTGCTAAATAGCTTAATGATGCACCTGCCTTGCTTGGGTCTTAGGCTTTCTATAAGAGAGCCCCAAGCTTGGGGTGAGAGTTCCAGGAACTGACTCTCAGTTTTATACTAAATATGATGTATATGGGATGCAATACCTTATTGGTAAGTTCAGGGTCACCTGAACTATCTGCTCCTCTCTTCAGGTACACCCTTTTACTTTGCACCCTAGTCTGGTACACTACATTTAGCAGTGATTTAGAGGAGCTTTAGCTGGAAAGTAAACTCACTGACCAGAATTAGTTCTGTTCTAACTCAAACTAGGACACAACCTTTCTCCAACAAGGTGAAAAACATGTCAAAATATTAACAAGTACCAAAGACAGGAGAAGTGGTGCTAGAATTGAGCCTGGACTGGGCCTGTCTGATGCACAAACACATCATTTTTGCCCCAGCCACACTGCCTCATTCTCTGTGCAGAGCAGAGCATGGACAAACCAAGCAGTCAGCTCCATGGTGTGTTTGCTTGCTCTGTTGCTCTGTTCAGCAGAGCTTTGCATACCAGGCAAGCATAGCACTCAGTATGCAAATACTATGTTCTTTATACGTTTTCCTAAGATGTTCCTAAATAGAGTATCTTCTGTGATAGCTTTTCTCTCTCTTTTTTGTCCCAGTGAAGCCACAGACACAAATATGAGCTTTCCTGTCCCTCTAACTGACATCACTGGCTGTTCAGGTGATGTGTATGTAAAGCTACAGAGGAAAAGAACATGTTCAGCACACAGAGAAACATTCAGCAGTTCAACAAAGTAATAAATATCACCTGGATCCATATGACTTAGTTTTTTCTCCCTTTTAACCGTTCTTGACAAATCATTACTGTCCTTTTCATAACACGGAGTGGTTGAATTGCTTCTTGGGGAAGAATCTTCTGTTAATTTTTATTTGTTTAATTGGGTGATGAAAATATTTCCACCTAATATCACTTAGGTGGAAATATTGACCATGTAAAACACATCTTGTCAATGGACAAATTTCTACTCTGTTTTCACTTCAGCTACTGGGAATGAAACTGCTAGAGGGGAAGCACTGCTACCTGCAAATTGATCTATGAAACCCAAGTTTCCTTAACTCCCAAATATCCCACTATCACACTTTGCTCAGTATCCAAAATAAGCAATTCTCAACCCTGTTATGCACTGAATTAACTCTCAGTAACAACTGCAGCTAACACCTCCCCAAAGGATGCCATTCACTATTGAGCCATGGCCAGAAAGCATCAGAACAAGCACAGCTTCTTAAACCACAGATGATTATGTATTTCTAGAATGGAAAACAGTCTGTCAAAGGCCCACAATTTGCTCTGAATTCTACAGTGTGTAACACTCTGTTACTAGAGCACAGTTCCTCCCACTGCATGTTTCTCTGGCTAGGACTAGATGGTTTAAGCCCACACAGCTTTTACACCCAGTACTTACTTCCCTGCACACTTTACTGATGTGACACTGCCAAAATGCTACAAGTTGTTCTCTTGCTTGAGTACTGACATTCATGAGAGAATCCTCAATGGAAAGAAAATTGGCCTGAGACAACAAAACCCCCCAAAAGATAGAATCTATTTAGCAATCAGTCTTCTGCTTTCAGACTCTGCTAAAGCTAGAAAATCTCCCAAGTTCTCTTAAAGCAAGTTTTACTTCCAAGAGCAGCATCAACAACTATTAACATGTTGGAAGCATGTAGGAATTGTCATGGCCTAGAGCTTTGCTGTCAGAGGAAGCATATTGCTGCTGTGAACCTCATACCAACACAACACATCCCACTTGCTTCTGGGAGCTGAGGCAAGGGAGCTTCCAGCATCACCAGTTGGGTTGTTGGGCTAGGGCTAGGTATGCATTTGGGTTTGATGGAAGGTGGAAAATTCTCTCTCAATGCTGAATGATAGTTGACAGGCAAGGGATACAGACAGGAATGGCTTGGGAAACAGAACAAAGCATGTTATGATAGAGGTGGTGAAGCCAGGAACAAGCAGAGAGAAGCAAAGACAGGCTGGTACTGTCCATACAGTAGCCTAGGAAAATGGATCTTCCCAATACAAGACTAGGCAGAACAAAGGATGCTGTAGTGATGATGCTCTGCAATAAAGACAGGCTGAGTAAGATCTACAGACAGATGGATGGGAAAGGAAATGCTGCATCTTAGAAACCTGACAAGACTAACAGCTTGAATATAATAGCTAAAAAAGGGTCAGAAGATGACACTTTTGTTACACAGCTGAAGAACAGACAGGCAATGACATCCTTAGTGACCAAGGGAGGAGGTGTGCAGGAGGTCCTAAAAAGTATTTTAATGCCTTTTAGTTATGTTTGTGATCCTGTTTTGAGCTGAAAATTTGACAGCCATGGAGAACACAAAAAGACAAGGAATGGTCTCCATCAGGGCTGGAACAGAGAAATAAGGGAGAAAAAGAGGCAGAGAAGTTATCTAAGTCAGGGAAAGGAGAGAGGGAACAGGCAGGTGAGGGCAGAGGAAGCTGCAATGAAGCCAGTGAGAATAGATAAAGTGGGTGAGAAGGGGATAAATACCAGCTTCAAGGTGACAAGATGAGTACAGTGAATAACGTGGGGTAGAGGAAAATAACATAATGTAAAAAGCTTAAGAAAACACCAAGAGATAATCCCTGTAAGAGTTTTTAAGAGAGGTGGTTGGGAATGGGACAGACCACGGTAAGCTTTATATTTTGGTTGTTTCTAGACCATAACAGTCCTTTCTTTATGACTATACAGGAGTTTTCAAGAAAGCCTTGTAGCTTGGGGCTGTCTGGCATATTCCTTGAACCCACACATTACAAACTCTCAGTACAGGGTTCCTTTAGCTGTCATCAGTACAAAAATGTGTTTGGTTGCAGAGCAGTGTTATGACACTTCCCTGACTGCTCAGCCTCCTCACCTCATACAGAATATACCAGTCTTGTGGATGCAGGAAACAGGGAAACTGCTTACAAGAAATAGCTCAGTAAAGTTCTTCCAAGCTGGCATGTAATAGTGTTAATTTGAGAATCTTCCTTCATTGTCTTTGGCTGCAATTAAAGGAGCCCTAGGAGGGCTGAAGAGAGCAACAAGCTCCATGGAGTATGAGAATGAGAGAATTGTTATGTCCTACCCAACAGAAAAGCAAGGCAAAAATTTTACATGCTCAAGCATCTTTCCAAGGCTACCTTTTCCTGGTACCTCTGTTTCAGCCAGCAGCCTGGAAAAATGCAAGAGAACACCACACCCTGAAGAATGAGTCTTGATGGGCTGTTCTCCAAGAGGCAGCCAGCCCCATCCATCAATAAATCAGTAACAATGTAAGATCCAGCTCAGAAGCAAACTTGGAAAGTGGCTCTCAAGATGATCAGCAAGGCAAGGATGGAAAATTTGACAGTCCCAACAGTAAAGGAACAAGGTGCCCCTCTGCTTTACTAGCAAAGCATCCACTAGGGATGGAGGAAGATGAAGAAAACTGGTTATTCTGTCCATACTGGATAACTCAAGCAGTCTGCTTTCTTAGCAGAAAACCTGTTAACAGTGGCAAGACAGTGGAATAGCCAGAAGGAGGATATTCTCCCCCTCTACTCTGCCCTGGTGAGGCCCCAGCTGGAATCCTGTGTCCAGTTGTGGGCCCCTCAGCTCCAGAAGGATAGGGAGCTGCTGGAGAGAGTCCAGCACAGGGCCAGCAAGATCCTCAAAGGAGTGAAGCATGTGCCCTAGGAGGACAGGCTGAGAGAGCTGGGTCTCTTCAGCCTGGACAAGAGGAGACTGAGAGGAGACCTCAGCAATGGTTAGAAATATGTTAAGGGTGAGTGTCAGGAGGAGAGAGCCAGGATCTTCTCAATGACATCCAATGGTAGGACAAGAGGGAATGGGAGCAAGTTGGACCACAGGAGGTTTAGTATTAACACGAGGAAGAACTTCTTTCCAGTGCAGGTGCCAGAGCACTGGCCCAGGCTGCCCAGGAGGCTGTGGAGTCTCCTTCTCTGGAGCCATTGCAGAGCTGCCTGGACACATTGCTGTGTGAGCTGGTCTAGGTGATCCTGCTCTGGCAGGGAGGTTGCACTAGATGATCTTTCTAGGTCCCTTCCAACCCCTAACATTCTGTGATTCTGTGATCTCTCTGAGGACTATGGATAAAACCAGCTAGAAGTAAGATTGAAACTATAACCCCCATCAACATGTTTCTAGCTCACTGTTCCCTACAACAACACCTGCCCCTCAAACCAAAACATCAAGAAAGAAGCTGAACTTGATGTTCAACTCCTATAAAGCAACACAGCTCTATCCTGTCTTCTGAGGCCCTGATCACACTCCACAGCTCCATGCAAATCTGCCTGAGAAGTATGTGCCCCATGGAGGTGTGCCAGGCAGTCCCATTGAGCTGGGGACAAAGGCTGCTCTGTGTGCCTGCCCGCGGAGTGTGCGCGTGTTCGCCTGTGGGAGTAGTGGGGTTAATGCAAGTAACATCTCCTCCTCTTGCAGCAGGGAGCCTGACCTCCCCTGGAACAGTGCTGCTCTCAGGGCATGCTGAGGGCATCCAGCAAGGGCTGGCCCCAAAAGAGCCCCAGAAGGAGGGGGAATCTTTCTGTGAGCCTCAGGAAAAGCAGGGTTGGCACTTGAGCAGTTTGGTTGTTCTCACTGATCTTTCTTCCCTCTCCAGCTCCCACACTTTTATCAGGGTGGTAATATAAAAATGCAAGGAATATGCCAAAAACTTCACTACATGAAAGCAGGGTTGAACTTGCTGCTAACTCTACACAGGACAAGGGGCCTTGGTCACAGGACAGGGCTGAAGCTGACAGAGAAGAGCTTTTGAGTATTAACAGTGCTCTCTGAACAGTTGGAAGAGTTAGAAGGGATTTTATTGTTCCACCACAGGGTTCAAATGTCTTCTTGGGGATTAGGTAAAAAAAAGGAAAAACTTTGCAGAGAGGAGCTGCTCTAAATCAGGATTTGGAAAGAGGAGAATGAATCCAAGAAATGTTCTGGTATGAAAACCATGCTGAGAGGAACCTGAGGCACAAGTATGGCATAAAACCAGACATATTCAACTCTTCTGTCTCTATGCAAACACTTAAACCTGAAATAACCTCTACACTAGCCTTTACCCAGCATTCCTACTCTGTCACATACCTCTTTTATCCTCTTCTCTCAACAAATCTTTCTACTCCAATATCCACTTTGTTATTCTGCTGTTATCCCTCACATGTGTTTTTTGAAACAGCAAACTGGGGCATGGACATCCCCAAAACCAGTATTAAAATAAAGACACTGGCAGAATGAATTGTAACACCAAGACTCTGCAAAACACACTTGTCTTTGCACACTATCAGGCTCCTATTTCAAGTAGGATTAACTGCAGTTTAAATTATGCCAGACTTCTGAAGTTGAATTTTAGAAGGGGTGCAAATATTGCTCTGCTTCTAATGCTCTTCCTCTTACAAGACAGTGGTGGAGAACCAAACCAAGGATCCCTGAAAACCAGACAAGGAAATCCCAAGGGTAGCTAGTGAGATACATCAAGGACAGAGGGCAGGTTTGAAAGCAAGGCTTCCACTTTACTCACAGGTTAAGCTTGGCTGTAGTTGCACAGGGCCTGATGCAGCACATGCACTCCACAATCAGGCAACACTGGCTGGAGGAGGCTGGATTAAAAAGCCTCGGCCTGGGTGCATGTGAGAGTCCTCAGCAGGTAGGCACCATTAGGACCTGAGAGGGCTAGCACCTGCCTGTCACACTAAGTGCTGCAGACCAAGGATGTGAAGATCTCAGTGGCACCATGGTAGATGGCCCTCATGTGCTGGAAGTGGCAGGCAGGAAGCCAAGACCTTCTGCAAATGTAACTCTTAGCCCTACAAGATACAATGCTACTGGTATGGATTATAAGAGCTCATCTAATGGGATGTCAAAGTGTTGCAGGTTGGTTACAGCCTTCACCATAAAGACACAAGCACCTCTTGTGAATTACTATCGGTAGACATGCCAAGATTTCTTTAAGTGGTGTGGAACATCACACAGAGTTCTAGGACCCCATGGATACACTAGACAAAATACAGGCAGACTTTGAGATGACTTGGCACAAGTTAACTTCAGAAGTTAAAACATTGTTGGATCATTTTTTTTCTCAAAGGGGAAAACTATTTGTGGAGCCAAGCCTCTCTCTACACCCCAGTAACTGGGAACACATTTAAGCCTGGTAAATAACAGACATTATTAAGAGTCCCCTAATACTCACATGCTATCATTAATATGTGTTAACAGAAGCTGTTAGAGCTGGCAGGGCTGATGTAAGAGCTCCAAAGCCATCATGCTGTCTCCAGTTATTTCCTTTGAGTGCCTTATTTAGGTCTGCTTTACAGTCACAGATGAAAATCTGGGTAGTACCTTCCCCTCTTTAAACATGTCAATGTGTGTGTGGGGACACACTCATGCCCACACAAGTGAAACACAGTGGTTACCTCTCCTGTTCTGCTTCTTCAGTTTGGCTCCTGGAACGATGAAATAGGTTTATTCAGAGACCAACCCCATAGCCTAGTCATTGCCTTATGCATGTGCAGAGCCCCTTCAGCTCTAACACCTCAGCATTTTTGTTTAGGAGTTAAAACTGTGACAGATCTCCATGTGCTATTCTTGTCCCGAGAACTGAGCTAAGCCTGGGATTTTTTGCTGGTTCCTAATGAATATCAGATTAATAGGGCTGAGAAAGCATGGGTCTAGCAAAACATTATGTATTTTTTAGAAGTGCTTCTGTGTGGACAGAACTGCTGGTGAGCTCTGTGTATGCTACAAACCATAGCATACATAGCATGGGAACTACCTACCCACACCTCACAAGTGTGGGAACAAGCTAAGGGCTCACTGTAGGTGAAAGCTTATGACATTTCTCCCACCTTTCCAAGAAAAACCCACATCCACTTGCAAGACAGTCTTTCCACAGATGAGGATAAGCCACAGCTATACTGGCTTGCATCACCATCTCTTCATCTCCAGCCTGCTGAGGGAGGATGGCTTGTGCAGGGGACAACCAAGGCCCAGTGCTGATGAGAGCACGAGAAAGGAGCTCAGAGCAGCCACAGCTGCCCATGGGAGAAAGAAGAAATACGAGTCTGGTGACCTGTGGGACCATTTAGTTCCTGATCCTGATGTTTGATGAGACATAATTGCTACAGAGTATTTGAATATACTGCTTTGCTTTAAATCCATTGCAAAAAGCCCTCTGAAACGACCTGAGAAGTTTGCAGACCTGAGAGTTGTAAAACCTAAATCTATTGGACAGTAAAAGAAGTTATACTTCTGACTCCATACTCTGAACATTCACATCTGAGCCCTACACAAAGTTATGCAAGCACTTGGGACCAAAAACTCAAATACAATAAAGATTTATGTCCATTGGGGGAACAATATTTCTTGTCCTTGACAGCACTGAGCTTTATACAGCACTCTGCAAATAAATCATAATTGCTGCTCCTGGACCACAGTTGTCAACCTTGGTTGCAGAAATAAGGAATACACAAAAGTGGGAATTAAGCCCTCTGGAAAAAACAAAACTAAACAAAACAAAAAGGAGGTGGGGTTGTACTTGTTAACTGGTTTCTATTTGCTTTAGTGTAAGTTGGGAGAGCAGTATACTCACAGTAAGATATAAAAGTGGTAATAAATCTCTCCAAGATTACACAGGAATGTTCCATATTGCTTCCATATGATCAATAATGTTAATTTTGTTTTCATCCTAGAAATCTGTTGTGACCATAGCTTTTTTATCCTGTTCTGTACTCCTCTAAAAAAGTGTGGATGACAACATTTTGTGACACTGTTTGACATTTTTTCTGTCTTTTGAAATTTGTCCTCATGCATGCAAGAGATTTCTGTTAATTGGGATGTGGACAGCTAATGTGAAAAATGCTAGGAAGGATACTACTCACATTTAACAAATCAAAATATGTTGTTCTGATTTCACTACATGAACATTTTATGAGTTTTGTCTTTTGTTTTGTGTTTGTTGGGTTTGGTTTTGTTGGGTTTTTTTTTAACAACCAAACAAAAAACCCAACCAACCCAAACCTCAACACTTTACATGTCTGTTTTACATAAAACTGGCTGTGCTTGGAGGAGCACTGAGTGAGCCTAGAACTTCCCAGGGAGTGATTGAAGAGTTTAGCACCAGAATAATGCTTTAGAGTGTCAACAGCCCCAGCTGAACACTACTCAGGAAGACAAAGAGAAGGGTGCTACATTATCTGCTGCCTTTGGTATGTGGCAGATGTGTTGTTTGTGCCACTTTCTGCACATTTTTCTGCATGAATTACTTTTTAATGCAGATACATATATGTTGGAACCAACTAGCTTATTTGCATGTTGTCGACAAGCTCTGGTTAGCACAAACATCTGTAACATCCTATAACATTGTCCCTTTAAAACAGAAGGGAATGGTGGTACATGCCTTAGATAAAATCCTGGCCTCCTGAAGCCCATGAGTTGTGCATTTCCTCAGCAACAAGACTTCACAAGCCAAATTCCAAACTTATCAAGCATAAAGCCATAGGAGATAAGGACAAATAGGGAGTCTTGCTGTTATTTCCCAAACATTCAGTGCTTTGCTTTCACAAGATGAGGATGGTTGTTATTCCTGTAGGGTTCTAAAGGGCTAAACACTCCACATATTGAACTGCAATAGCATTTCTTGCAAAGCACAGAGCCACAGGGACTCAGTGCACAGTAGAACAGAAGAAATCCTTTGTACATAGCAGATCTTTTCAAAGCAAAGAGGCCTAAGCCTACTTGTCCAAGCTAATTACAGGATAAGCAGTATAGTTGCCCTCATTATCACCATGATCACTCCAGAGCTGGGCAGGCAGGCTTTTTATGTGCTTAATTCTTCATCTTCTTGACTTCAGTCTACATCTAACACATTTTATGAAGTGTGAAGCTACATCTGTCCTATACATAGTATTTCTGCACTGGAAGGACAGAACCATAATGAATTTGCAGTAGAGAGTTTTCTCCTGCCATGTTTTGCCCAATTAGACTGTGGAAGCAAAAAGATACAAGGAGAGGGTCCTTATCTGGAACAAACACAAAGTAAACTCCACCAAGTACAATCTAAACACAAAAATCTCTTTTCATGAGCACCAAGAATACGTTTGAAAGAATGTCAAACAGATACCCCAAGAACATTACTTCCCCTGCCTCTTTTCTCATCCCAAACCCTTATTATTACATTTTGATTGATTTTTCTTGGCTCTTACATAGTCTCATGCTGATCTTCTTAGGTGGGCTCTATACAATCTTCCCAGCTTTCGTTTATCCTTCTAGTCTTCTTGCCAATAAATTATTCTAGTTTTATGAAAGGTTTCTTTTCTATTTCATAACTATTTTCCCCTGATCCAAAAGGAGCTAAAACTCAGTGGTTGGGTGTTTTGTTTCTTAACACAACCCTTAGTGTGCCAAATGCCTGAAAAATGTGTTTCAACCTTCTCTGTTTATTTGAAAGCTGCTTCTTCCAAGAAGGCTAAGAATAATGCAGTTACCATAGTTTCCTTACCCATCACCAATAAAATGCAGTTTGGAACACAATAAAACAGAGACTAGACTACTCACAATAAGTGATTGGACATTGATATCTTCACCCAACATGACTCCTAGCACTGCTACAGGACATACTCAAGACTAACCAGTGCCCAGCTTTTGGTCCAGCATGGAAAATGAAGATAAACCTCTCCAATTGCCACCTATTGGAGATATTTCAACTCCAGCACTTAAGCTGTCTGTTCATGTGAAGTCTCTACTTGATAGATAAAGTATTTCACCTCAGAGATTTTTCTATTTTACTGTACTCTTTCATTCCAGAAAGTGTTTGTGTAGGAAAGCACTTTGCTAAGGCTCAGTGAAGCTAAGTGATTGCATTAATTATCTGTAGGAACCAGTTGACAAAGTAAAGAATGTACTGTGTGTTCTTACAGTTTTGTTGGCCCCTGAACGGGCAAAGCTGCTAGGGAACAAGCCAAAAATAATCTCTTTTCTTTCAGTCAGCTGGCCAACAATACTCCATGCACACTTCAAAGACCATAGAAATTACACCTGCTTTAGACACATCCATTTGCTCTCCTGATCAGGAGAATCCAGAGGATGTTTTGTTTGAAAAAACACTCTAAGAAGACTTAGCAAGGCAAGTATCTGAACAGGAGGGAAGGCAAATCCTCCTCCCAGTTTCAGTGCACACTGCTGTGGTGCCTGGGACTCTCTCACAAACTCACCAGGTAACTGTAGAAGAATTGAACTCAGCATTTTCTGGTGTTTTACTAACATTTGCTTGCCAGGGACAACATCCCAAAACAGCTGAGGTTCAATCAAAAAGCTAACCCCTGAATGTAAGCAACAAGGGAAGAAAATGCAGCAAGTCTCTTCCTCACCCCAGGCACTCAGGGCTGTGGTCAGGGATTCTGAGCACTAGGAGCAGGAAAACTGCTAGAAGAGCTGTTTTTGAGGAAAAGATGTTACCACCCTCAGTGCACAACATTCTGGAGCTTTTGCAGGCCCCAGAAGCACCATTGCTGTATATATCCAACAGAGAGGCATAGAGTCTCAGTCAACACAGTTTCAGTTATAGCTTTGACACAAGAAATTATAATGTATGTTCCACCCTTGCCTTATCATCTTGTGAAGGTCATATAAAGGAAACAGAGCATAGAGAAGAGAGAAAGAAGGCCTAAGAGTGCAAGAGATCACATGTATAGGGAACACACTCCACTCTTCCAGTGAAAAAGCTTATTAGTTCACCCCACCATGAAAGCATTCTGTGTGTAACAGGAGGCTACCTCTTATGCATTAGACAAGGCCATTGTATTTTTGCAGAATAAAACCCCCTTAAATTCTGTTAACATGTTGCTCATCTCACCAGTTAAACTAAGAAGTACAGTTTTCAAGTACTAATCTCAAGTTAATCGGTGTCAGCACTATAAAAGAAAATAGCTACATGCACTGACTAAAAGGCATGCCTTCACATCCCTCCAGTGAACTTACTGGGGAGCACAAAGAGGCAGAGAAGACCAAAACTACATTAAACTAAGACTCTTCTCATCTATCAATGCTGAAGTATATAGATCAAGTTGTTTTCAACCTCCAGCAAATCATATTTCATGTCTTACACCAGCCCTGACCAGGCTGCTTGTTACTTGTTTTAAACTTCCCATCCAAGAACACCTAAGAGGAGAGTTATCTGCTCAGGATATCATCTTATGTTGTAGTCCTCTACTGTTAGGGATAGCACCGTGATTGATGGAAGTCCCAGACCCTGTCATTACCCAGTTGTAAGTGGTACCCACAATAAATGACATCTGAAGCCCCAGAAATCTTCTGCCATCATCAATTTGGTTGTTGACCTCTCTTACAGTTCACAACAGGAACCAACATCTTTCCTCATCCTTGCTGTCAGAAAGCAAGCAGTGCATTACCTCATTGATGGCAAGCTGCTCTCCACCTCCCCCAGGGTGCCCGTAGCGGTGGTTGGAGCTCCGGAAGTCCTCATACAAGTCCTCCTCACTTCCCACATCATCAGTTAGAGCTGTCTTATCCAGGGCCCCATCAGCAATCACTGCAACAACAGAAAGAACAAATTGGTATAGACCACAAGATGCTCAGCAGCACTGCATCAATGATATGATGAGCTTGGCTGGGGTGAGCGACAATGTAACATAGCACAAAGGGAAAAAAAAGATAAGGAATCCAGCTAGGCAATTTCAGGGCACAGTTCCAGCTTAGTGCATGCTCATTTTTTTCAGGGAATTTTTCCTCCATTCACATTTTGTTACCATAAATGATTTGGTCTCTTTTTCTAGACTGGAAATTATGATTTTAAAAAGTATCACAGTATCACAGAATCACTGAATGTTAGGGGTTGGAAGGGACCTAGAAAGATCATCTAGTGCAACCCCCCTGCCAGAGCAGGATCACCTAGACCAGCTCACACAGCAATGTGTCCAGGCAGCTCTGCAATGGCTCCAGACAAGGAGACTCCACAGCCTCCTGGGCACCCTGGTCCAGTGCTCTGGCACCCTTACTGTAAAGAAGTTCCTCCTCGTGTTAATAGTAAACCTCCTGTGGTCCAGCTTGCTCCCATTCCCTCTTGTCCTACCATTGGATGCCATTGAGAAGAGCCTGGCTCTCTCCTCCTGACACTCACCCTTAACATATTTAAGTACAACTGCTGCATGTTGCAATAAAAAGATCAAGAAGAAGCAGCATCCAGGCTCTGAATAAATGGGCAGGGCAAAGATGATGGGGATGTCCCTGCCCACTGCAGGGGAGTTGGACTAGATGACCTCCAGAGGTCCCTTCCAACCCAAACAATTCTAGGATTCTATAATACAAGCCTGATTTCATTATGACTTTGCTATGTTGACAGGAAACTTGACTAGGTAGCAAGCTCATATCTGCCAATTCACACCTGGATGATTATGATTTACCAAATCTCTATTAGACCAAAGAAACTCTCAACCTTTGTGGAAAACGTTCACCTTCCTCTTTGTCCACACATTAATTTAGAACCCTTCTTTTGTGGCCTAGAAGAGTGTTTGCTCAGAAGTATCTATTATTACCACAGGAGGGCCATTCTGCACAGCAGAGCCCTGAATGAGCTACAGATAATGGAGGGTTAGCAGTCTGTAGGTAGAGCAAACATTGATGTCTCAAGATAAAAGAATAAGCCTGAGAGAAATAAAAATATGGCATTTATACTCCTTGCACAGAAGAAAATGGCAATTAGGCTAGAACCTTTTCCTAAGGTCTCCCCAAGGTATTAGCAAATACCCTTCAGTGGCACGTTGAGCAATCATTCAACCACCCCTTAGCTGTATAGGCTACTGAGCATCAACTTTCTGTCCTCAAAATCTGTGAAAAATGTCAATGATTCAAGAAAACTTTTCCTGACATATTCATCTGGATTAGCAACTGTCAGGACAACAGTTTCCATGACAAAGAGGTGGCCTTCAGAAAGATCTCTGTGCATTCAAGCAAGTAGCTAACATCAACATGATGCCCAGAACAACAGCTGGTGTAACAAGTCATTTGAGTTGCATGGACATGACCTGCCTACAGTAGTAGAACTGAATGAAGTGAAAACAGAGCTGTTCTGGCAGCACTCCTGGTGATGCTCTTGGCTGTCCAAATTACATAGGATGTCACCCCCCAAATCTGTGTAGAACTGGTGAAGAAAAAACGTTTTGAGCTTCATCATGTGCAGCTTGGAAAGGAAAAGCACCAGTCAGGGTCTGGGGACACACAAGTCTGTTCTTGTGTCCTCATTTCACTCTGTAATGGGAGTGCATCTGATGAACCTAATTGTGTCAATGGGCCTAGAAAAAGTGCCTAAAGGGTTCATTAGCTTGAAAGCAAAGCTCTCCAATAATATAAAGTAAAATCCTGTCAGAGGTTACAGCAAGACCTGCAAAGATCATCCTCATCAATGCTGCCATTACAGGTGAGGTTTTGTTAAGGTTGTATCCCTCGATTACTTCTAATAACATGGTGAGGTGTAAACTCAGTGTAGCAGCTATCAGTTCAGTGCAGGAAATTGGAATTAATATATATGGAGTATGAGCTATTTTTGAGCTAAATGTTTGATGGTTTATGCTTTGAATTCCATAAATACACACAACATAGCAAAGACACACTCATTGTCCAAACCTGGAAATCCACTCAATATTGGTGGCAGCTCAGGACATCAGATGAGCTTATAATTAAAGCAGAATTTTCTGTGGAAGTCTAACTACTCAACCATTAAACTTTAAGTGACATTTCACCAAAAAAAGTCAAGCATTCTCAGAGCTTTGCTCTGACACATATAGCATTATACAAAACTTCTCTACAGAATACATGCCAGTAATATAGATTGCATATAGAGTAGTTCTGGGGCTAAGACCTAGACCATTGCTATAAAACTCAAAACCAGCTGCAATACCACTGATATTATGATTTTATGCAGAATTACCATGGTTTGCACTCAAAAATATATATAAAGACCATTAAAGCATCACTTTTTGCTCATACACGGTCTGAAAACCATTTGTCTGACAGTAATAAAGAGCTTTCAGGATGTTAGTGCAGCAACAAGAACAAATTAGAAATGTTTTTCAAGAACAAATAAAAATAAATCATTTCTATGAAAGGAGCTAGCAGTCATTTAATTCAAACTTTCTTTGCATCCCTCTGATCTCATTCTTTCCTGTTAGTTTATGCATGGCTTCACTGCTCTTGCCTTATGCATCTTCTGCTGTTTTCACTGCTAACAGTAATTTTCAGCTTGATAAAGGTTCATTGACATCTTTAAAGCTTTTGGTTTTCTTCCCCCACATTTTCCTATTTGTTCTCTGATCTGTGCTGAGATGAAAAAGCAAAAGCTCCAGGGAGATATTTATCTGTATTACTTAAATGCTCCTATACCTCTGCTAAGTGCCTTGAAAACTCTGTTTGCTTTTACTAGAGATCCGTTTCTCTCCTCTGATCTTACTAAGCTCATCAATTTTCTCTACTCACAAAACCTCCTACTGCATTTTGGATTAGTTTTCCTGGCAGAAAATTCCTCTGGAACATATTTCACCAAAAAAAATGCAGTTCAGAGTCCTGTGAAAGTTCTCAGTCCCTGAGGAAGTATGGCCCAAGAGAGCCATTTATACATTTTCCTAAACTAACTACTGTTGCAGGGAAAAATAAAACTAATGAAAAACAAGAATTTTCTCCAAAGCAGCTTACAAATAAAGAAATGAAACAGTAGTCTGGAATGGTGACCCCATGCACTAGAAACCCATCAGGAAAGTAGGAGAATGAAGGCTTTTAATGTAGGTAGTGACAACATGCACAGCATAAACTAGGTCAAGTAGAAAAGAAGCAAGCACTATAGAAAATCTTGAAAGAGAAGTTAGCAGAGGTTGCTGAAATAGTTCCTCAACAGCACAGCACTAGCTGGACTAAGCTGCACAGTAGTTGACTTGGATGCCTCATTGCCATCTCTCTCATCTCCAGTTTAACACTGAAATCCACTGGTGTGGTCATAGATGAGCTCTCTGTAGCTTTCTGACTGATCTCACCTGTCCTGGGCAATCAGACAACACTAAAGAACAATGTTCTGTCAAAAAATCATGTCAAGCATCCAGTTAGCTCAAGAAGATACCTCTGTATTTTCCTGATAATTGTCACTAAATATGGCAACAAATCCCACACATAGGAACAAAGGGAGGAATTATCACCAACATTTAGTACTACAACCTTCTGTGCAAATATGAAACCTCTGCTTTTTACTGTTGTTAGTCCAAGCCTGAGCTCAAGATTTATGTCATTAAGGTATAACAGCAGATGGATGGTTCTAGCAACAGTAGTTCATGAGAAAATGCCACACAAACCCTTTTTACACACCTGAACAGAGGATAAGGTGTCAAGAGCCTGACTCCACAACCAAATATCTCAAGGATATGAAGCATCAAATGTCACACAAAAAATGGCACAGGTGGTCTGTGTCCAGGTGCCTAGGCAGAGAGCACTGAGCCAAGCTACAGTCAAGAACAATCACAAAAACAAAAGGAAGAATGCTATAAAAAAAACAAGTGAGCCATGAGCAAAATGGCCCAGAAGAAGAAGGTAAATGGGTTCACCCTTCCACTCCCCTACAGGCTTTGAGATGCAGCAGTGGGAAGAGTCCTGTCTGGGCTCAGCTTATGCCCTCACCTTGCTGATGGGGAGCATGTAAAAGGCTGGCACCAAGCAGCCCTGAGAGATCCTTCTCCTACACAGTTACAGACTTTCTCATCTCATCAGAAAGCCAGTAGAGCTGTTCCCAACTCTGGGGTTTCACACAGAAGAGCACTCCACACCTGCAGTGACAGGCCAGCCATGCAGTGGTCACTGCATAAGCCTCTGCTGTACAGCTCGCAGCCAACACCAGCCAGCTGCATCCTGCTTCCAGGTAACTTTGGATCATTTGAACTGCATGTAGGGTAGGATGTTTACTCTTGGGAGCCACAATCAAGCCTATCTGACACTGGAGAAGAAAACAGCTGGGCTATACTGGGGCAGCTTCCATCCTAATGACCAACAGAAGATGGTGAGGAGGGAAAAATGAGAGAACAATTGTGTTGCTCATATAACCAGCAGGAAACCAAAAGAAGTTGGGATTAGATGATCTACTGAAGGTCACAGACTGAAAACCAATATTAACCACAGTACAGAGTTTAGTTAAGACCATCTCTGAGCTTCTCTCTCAAAGGATGAACCTGCTTCATATGTTCCAAGTACCTAGAGTTAGCGAATACTAGTTGTCATTGGCCAAAAAAACCCCAAAACCAAAACCACCATCATCAAAAAGGGCTATTAAAATTCCATCCTCTCACTGGAGAAACACAGCACGAATTTCTAGACCACTTTCCTCAGAGCAGCTGGGCACTGCAGCCCAAAATCTAGCACAGCCTGGTAACAGAGATCTCTGAAAGTCACATAGGTTTATGTCTCAGATGGAGTAAACCCCAGTAGCTGCTTGGTGAGGAGCCTGGGTCAGAAGCCTGAACAATGATCCAGGAAAATGGACTAGAGGCAGCTTCCCCCAAATTTTTGTTGTCTGTTTTCACTTGGCTTACAGTCTACAGCTTTTAGGGGTAAGGCTGGGACAGAAATCCCCTATGATTACAGAGAGCTTTGAAAGCCAAGAGCCTCCCTAGTTTATTAAAAGCACATCATATTAATGAGAAAGGGTACAACTTTTGTGTATTTGAAGCTCTCTCTTTCAAGTGTGCTTTTTCAGTGCCACATCCACACACTTAATTTGTCTCTGTAGCATTCACATTTAAAATAATTCACTGAAATAACAGTAGAAGCCTGATTTACACTCACAGAGCAAATTAATTCAGAGCTAACAACATCATTCCCTCTGCCTCACTGAGCAGAGATTGCTGTGCTTGTGTGCAGTGCCCACAGGAAAGTGCTTTGCAGCTGGTGAAGGGAGCAGTTCAAGAGATTTAAGATGATAAACAAACTAAATGAGTGTGGGGGGTGGAGAAATCAAACCTAGCCTACACTGCCCAGGCAAAAAGAGCCCTCCCACACTCATTCTGAATTGCTAACCCCTCATCTCCCTTAGAAAGAGCTGCAGCCTCAGTCAGTCCTGGGCTGAATTATGTGCTTCATTTATCAGCTGCTTGATCTGTGGAGGTCCCTATGCAGCTGCCACAGTAACATCCATCAGAGTGATGTCATCCCACTTCTGCCCCAGCAGTGCAATTCTGCAGCTCTTTACTGTGCTGATGGACCCTTTCACATCATTCTGCTTATGGTTGTGGGCCAGTTTAACAGGAAGAGGGAAGTCTGGCAGGGAATTAGCAACGCGGGAACAATGACCAACTAGTGTGAGCTTCATGAGGAGGGGGGGAAATAAAAACACACCACAAACAAACCAACCCAAAAGCCCACCAAAACCAACCGAGGACATGGACCTGCACAATGAAGCCTTAGAGTGCTAAGGTCTTCATTATGACATTTCTGAGGAGGTAATGAAACTGTTGTTCAGTGAATTGTTAAGAAAAATAAGAGAGCACAGGATGGGCAAGAGAGGCAGAAAATATTTCAGTGGAAAAAGCAAGCTTCATAGCCTCCATTTTAAAGAAATACTAAGAGGGGAAAGGATCCAACATACCAAAATGACATTAACATTTTGATGTAATGCCACAAAAGGAATTACTGCTCTGAATGAAGCCATTCCCTAATTATCTGACGTAGAGAGCAAATCTGCACTTGAAAACAAAAAGGACACAGTTCTTTCAGGGAAAGCTGAGCACAGGTCCTCTGTGGGTCTGCTGGGCTCATCACCCAGGGTAACATTCATCAGCAATAATGCACTGAGCCACCCACTCAGGTTTCAAGAGTTTTTAAATCCCAATTAGAGTCTAAATGACTTGCAGGGAGGCTTAAGGGAGTTCTCAACTCTCTCGGGTAGCGGAGGTAATTATGGGGATGAGAGATGCGGATTAGGAATGGCTCTGCAGAGCTCTGACTCCCACATTGCCACTTGCTCTACACTTGCAGCTTAGTCTGCTCTGCCTTGGCCAACAGGCAGCATAGAAACTACCCCTAGTCCCTTCCTTGCTTGTTGAGTGATGTCATGAGTGGGAGAGAAGAAAGGGAGCAGTTTAGCTACAGATGAAGAAGAGTGGAAAAATGGGAGAAAAAACAGGCAGGAAATCACACAAATGTACTTTCTTGATCCAAAGCCTGCTCTTTTTTGTAGAAAACCCCCTCTGTTGTACTGCATACAAACTAATCCACTGGCTGTGTTCCCATCACAGCTACCAACTTAGAGAAAAGCAGGCATGTCCTCCTACTGTAGAGATTTGTTGTTTATTTGCTCAGGTCTGATTACTCTTCCACACCGACCTGTTTGCCTTCATTTTTCAGATGGATGTCTTTGCAAATGTTATTTACTTTATGTCTGGACAATGTTGAACATGATGGGGCCAATTCTAGTTCAGTTCTTTAAGCCCTGTTACAATCTAAGCATTGAATTAATCATAGCAATCCAAAATAGACCAATCCTTTCTAGTATTCTTTAACATATCCTCTGTAGGATGTACAGTTTGGAATATCTGGTGTGTTGCTTAATGCCCCAACAAGTCTTATTGATTGATGTGAGTGGTATTTAAAGGAGGTGTGTGAGTCTGTGTATATAAGATGAAACCATCCATCATAATTTTTCCAAAGTTTCCTCTGTGGAAGGCTAAAATGGTTGCTTTTCTTCTTTCTAACAGGTAACAAATACTGACATGCCAAATTCATACCTGTCCATTTAACTCTGCTGCTTAACCCTGTGCCTGCTGTGCCTTCAAGTAAAAATCAAGGTCAGACCAAACTCCCCTCCCTTGAAGTGAAAAACAACAACAAAGCTGCCCCTTCATCAGACAACTGCCTCCCCAAATACTAACAGGCTGCTGGTTGGGAAACAACATAGCTGACACTGTCTAGCAGAGCATGATCAGAGTCAATTCAGATCAGCAATAACCTCAGATGAGCTTTCAGCTCACCTGCAAAGATGAAAATACCATGTCCATGTCTCCACATCCACCCATTCTTATCCAGAAGTGTTACAAGAACTGAGGAAACTCAAGAAAACGAGCCAGGAAATCAGGACAATAGCTCTTCACAGTGCACAACACCTACTCCAGCATACACAGGAGGTCAAAGCAACATCAAAGAGTGTTAGTGCAGCTGACAAGTCTGACAAACATGAATTTGAAAGGGCTTTGTCAGATTTCAGGCATTTTTTACTTTTCTATTTTAGTTTTAGGAGTGCATCTGCTCCAGCTTTTCAAATCCTTATAGGCACAACCCACGAGTTGGGAGATCAGCAACCTGGCAAAAAAAATAACACACACTGTTTTCTTAAAACATCCTTCCTACAGATTCTCCTACAGGATCTCAACACCTGCCACTGCTTCAGTGCAGGGTTACATGTGCTGTTACTCCTAAAGGTCACCTCTGGGCTTCTCTCTCATCTTTTGCTTGCACTTGAAACTTGCCTGTGGGAACATTGCAAACAAAGGAGCCACACTACCTTCTTGCTACCCAGTCTTAAAGCTCTGCTCTTACTTAATCTGAGTTTATCTAAACCAGAGCCCAAGTTCATATTCAAACATATACAAACTCTGTGTGTTAACCATCTTTTTCTCCTCTGGAAAGCAAACAAAAAGTCAAACAATTTGGACATAACCAATGTTTCTAGTCATCGCCAATCCTCAAATGAAGATCTTGAATAGAAAATGTTCCCTCATATTCTCTCAGGAATTCCTCCTATCTCTGCAGCTACTTTCCAGGGACTTAATTGGATAAGCAAGTGCTTTTATCTCCCAAATCTCACACTGCCCTTGTCTGTTTTAATTACATTGATTTTGCTGTGATGTTTGCTTCACCTCTAAAACAACTTCCAAAGAGCACTTACAGGAGACTGTTAGAAGCTCAAACTACCACAGGCTCTCCTAGTGCCTCCTTTCTTCTACCTGTTACTTTATTAAACACAGGCAAGAAAACAAACATGCTGTAGGAAATTCCAGTTGATTTGCATTTCCAAAGAGTCTGTGTTTTGATTCTGGCTTTGCATCCAAGTACATCCTCAGAAGACCAACAGCTTGGAAGCTAAGTCTTTGCTAAAGATTTTGTTGCCAAAAAGCATAGAGTTTTGTTCGGTCTGAAGTCACAGTCTAGAAACAAGAAACTTCCACTATATGCTAAGCTTTACCTACTGGCCTGGGAAACACCATACTGTAAAGAATGGTTAAGGTCATTTTTATAAAGAAGTGTCACTAGAAAGTAAAACAATTTGTATCTTAAATGGCTACACCAAGTTATGCCAACTACTTTATGCTATTTTCACAAGTCAAACCTGGAGCAGAAAAATAAAGAGACATGGGCCTTAGAATGGAGTAATCCACACTGTCACTTGAATGATGAATTGTCTTGCTGATAATTTGACTGTGCAGCCACTTTTGATTAAGCCAAAACTATTTAAACACCAGAGCCTGCAAGAAGACCTGTGAGCCTAGAGTTAGCTAACTGATTCAATGAATAAGCCAGACGTGCTGGGCACAGGCTGCTTGCAGCAAAGGCAGCACAGAGAGCCACTGCTTGGCCCTTCTGTGAAGCAGGCTGTTTATCTAAGTGTCTGAAGATGGGTTGAAGAGGCTAACTTTGAACACTCATCATTTGAAAAATGTGACCTTTGTGTTTTTTTTTCCCAGAATCCTGCATAATTCTATCAATCTACTCTTTATCTTGGTGAAGCTCTCCAGGCTGACAAGTGGCTTATATCTATGACCTTGTACCACAGAAGTAATTAAAAATGCATGCCACCAGAAGACTTTCAATTGCTTTTGTGCATTATCAAGTAGAAGTCTCAAGGGGCAGCAAGATGGTTTTGTTGACATTATTTTGAATGACCAGACTTCATGTAACACATAACAGATCTTTCTAGTTTCTTACTGGGGCTACATTCTTCTCATTAAAAATACTGCTTAAAGCTGCTTTACCTTTACCTCTGGCCCTGTTTCTATTTTAATCTGAGTTCTAATAAAATCCTTAAGATCAAGCTATCAAATATTTCTGAAGGGAAAGCAGGAAATCAGGCATTCATTTTATTTAACTACAATTGCAAAGAGAGCTAAGGGATCAACCTCTTTGCAGCATACATGCTTGAATCACACAACACTACACAAAGGAGGCAAAGGCAGGCTCTGAGTTAGTCAGGGTGATGCTGCTCTGGTGTTATTCAGGGAGATCAGCTCTGAGCAAGCTCCAGGAGACCTGCTGAACATGGCCAAGTGAAATCCAGTCTTGATACTCTGTGTAGACAAAGACACAAGAGCATCTGTGTAGACAGACACAAGAGCATCTGAGTAGACAAAGACACAAGAGCATCTGTGCTGGAAGATAGGTGCAGGGTGCCACATTAACTCAGTTTAGAGGGACCTCATGGTGGAAATTTGCTGCCAGAGTCCAGGACTGACTAGTTTTAAAATCCAACACTGCTATGGCACATATGTGGAAGAGCAGCTCTACAAACCATTGGAAGATGGTTGGAGCACGGAGGTGAACTAGATGAAAGGATGGTGCCTTATTTCAGAGTGTTTTCACAACATTCAGCTACAGGTCCAAATTGCAGCTAAATATCAGATGCAATCTGATCCTACAAGTAATCTCATCCAAAGAAAACATTATTACTTTTGGAATACATCAAGTATTCAATTCAAAGCCATTATTAATCATCTCCTGAAAAGAAGAAAGGATTCTGGCAGGGCCACATTGGCCAAGGTGCCTTTAATAGTTAAATTCATTCCTTAGGATGTTTATTGTGGGCTTCAGCAAGGAAATAACAGCAGAATTGGTAAGATCAGCATTTCAGCAAATAATGAGCCCAAGATGCTAACTGTGCACTTGGAACTATGAATTCAAAATGACACATTACCACTTACAGATCATTGGATCCAACACAGACTATTTGGGAAGCTTTGGAGATGATTTAAAAGTAGAACCTATCTCTAGTGCTAAATTAAGTAGGAAAATTCTATTGACACAGGTAGTAACATCAACTCCACACTAACTACTAAAAGAGCATTGCTGATTGAAGTGATCACCCTGAACAAGGTCTCTTCAAATGGTGACATGAAGCCTTTTCAGAAGTCCCATTACCTGAAGCAAGCTTATCCTTGTTTGACCTTGGCATAGTGCCTACAGGCAAATGCAGCTCTACCTGAGGCACATGTCAGAAAGGAGACATTCTTGTGGAGAGAGAGAGCTGAGCAGTCAAAATAATAACTCCAAATTTGACATTAGTGGTGTGTAATTTGCAAAATCAGAACAAGCTTAAAGCAAGAGCAGAGCCTTCCAGAGCAGCTCTGTTCACAAGTTCTAGCAGAAGCACTGGTCAACAAACCTGCAATCTTTGATCAGTTGTATGAACTGATAAATCAAACATAATAATCCTCTCATTTCAAGGCAGATAGGTCAAATCTCACCTTTCTTGTGAGTAGCCAAAATATAACACATGTAATTCCACAGTGCTGCTGTTCCTATTCCCACGGATGAATTGATTCTTGTTTAGATCCCATATGCTACCAATGAGAAGAGGAAAAGGCTTTGTTTCTGAACAGAAACTACATGGCAAAAAGAATTCTTCCATTAACAACTTGCCAATTTAGAAGTGAAATTTAAATCAGCTTCATTTGCCAAAGCTTTTATACATGATGCATGTTCATTTAGGATGATGAATCTAAGTGTCCAGTTTCTCCTTTCCCTGGCAATTTAACCAAGCTAATTTCTCTACCTTTGCAGCCCATTTTTTGCCTGAGCCTTACTCTCATATATCAATATTTGATCTTTTGAGTAAAGCAATATAAACTCTCCAAGCTCAAATCCTATTTGCAAATGAATTTCCAAGGAAAACAAAAACAACTCACTCCCCCAGTATTTACAAACAGATTATTTTACCCAAGAGAAAACTGCTAGAGAGCAGGATGTGGTTGTGTATTTAAAAATCTCTGCAATGAAAGGGCTACTTGCAAGTAACTTATGCATTTCAGTAAATATATGAAGTATGAACACAAAATCATGTTTTTGTGAAACCAAGGTGCTGGCTTATTTTCATATTCATCAGGAATGGTTCTGTGCACTAGCATCTTCCTTTAAGTTAAGGCACAGCTGCTGTTTCTGTCTGGTAGATTTAAATAATTAATATTTCTTCTCAGCTTTGGTGGCATTTCCCTGCACCAGAAGCTCAACTTCATCATGTCTGAGTGACAGACTATGCAATGCAGGATTATTACATCAAAGAACAACACTGAAGTATCAATAAAGGAAAGAGTCCCCCAGGAGACTGTCAAAAGATATTAATTTCTTCCTCCAATATGAAAAGAAAATGAACCCTTTAAAACAAATTCCCAGGAGATGTCCACCCAGCCTGGAAACTATCTATCTGTGTTTTGACAGTGACCAGTACTCTTCAGCACCAAAGGCATTTGTTTTATTTGACAGGTACAGATTGTGTGAAAAGAGAGAGCAGAGGGAGGACAAAGCAGCAGGGCAAGGTGTGCTTTGCATGCTGTACACCAGGGCAGCTCTCAAGTGCCTTGGCTTGACATTCACTTAGCTCCTCCACATTTTTCCCCACAAGCAAGCATGGGAGATACTGATCTACTGCTTCTTAGTTTCTGTATAACCCAGAGTACAGGGACAGAAGAGAATTGTGAGAGTATTGCTGATATATTCTAAAGGTGTTTTACGAGAGGATTAGTCCAGCAATTAAAATCAGTGAGCAAAGCACGTAGCACATCCTAGGGATCATGGAAGTTTAGTGTGCTGTAAAATTCATGAAAACATTTGGGATGCATTTTAAGTCGAGTCCATGAGGCCATGTGGGTGCAGCAATGAGAGATATTCCATGCACATACATTTGGGATTTGGCATACTGCATTCAGAGTGCCTGGCTCAACTGCAGCACAGAGTCAGCCTGACTTAGGGGCAGATGCCGCAATGCAGCACCTTGGTGATTGCCTAGAGAGGCAAAATGATTAACAGACCTCATCCCTTATTCTGGCTGGAGATAGCCAGCACTGCTGGCAACTGCAGTTTATACAGGACAATGGCAGACAAATGCAAAGAAGATGCTCTTTAGCCATTCAGGTATGCCCCTTCCACTCAAACTACCCTGAAGTAAACTCACCAATCTTGACAAAGTAGCTTTCTGTTTACATCAGCAAACTGTGTTGGCTCTTCTGCTCTTCTTTCTCTCAGTTTTGCAGTGATTAGAACAAAACCCAAAGGACAAGGGAAAGAGAGATCCCTCTAATCTGTCCTAGGAAGGCCACACCTGGGGTACTGTGTCTAGTTCTGGGCTTCCCAGTTCAAGAGAGAGAAAGAACTACTGGAGTGAGTCCAGCAGAGGCTACAAAGATGCTGAGGTACATGAGCAACTCTCTTGCAAGGAAAGGCTGAAAGATCTGAGGCTGTTTAGCCTGGAGAAGAGAAGACTAAGAGAGGATCTTATCAATGCTGATAAATATCTAAAGGACAGAAGAGGGGAGGAGGATGGTGCCAGACTCTTCAGTGGTGCCCAGCAACAGAACAAAGGGCAATGGGCACAAAGTGGAGCACAGGAGGTTCCATCTGAACATGAGGAAAGTCTTCCTTGCTGTGTGGGTGATGGAGCCCTGGAGCAGGATGCCCAGAGAGGTTGTGGAGTCTCCTTCTCTGGAGATACTCAAAACTCACCCAGATGCACTCCAGTGCAACCTGCTCTAGGTGACCCTGCTTTAGCAGGGGGGTGGGACTAGATGATCTTCAGAGCTCCCTTCCAACCTTTACTATTGTGTGATTCTGTGACCCTGTAGCAACCTCCCCAGCTTCACTTGCTTTGCAGAGCTCTAGTGGAATCTAGACAGCAGCCCCTTCCTCAAGGCTGTCATGCAGCTGACAGAGCCATTACACATGATGAGGTATAGAAATCTCTTTACAGTTCTGTTTCCTCACACCTTGATTCATTACATTTCTGTCTGCTGCCTTTCCTTTCAAACACAAATGCAAAGGACAGACTCCAAAAATGGGACTTATTTTCCCCTCTTGAGTCCTTTTCTGATCTCAGCAGGTGCAGTTCTACTGCAGGCAGGAAACTATCATTTCTAGACGATGTTCCTGGCGTCTGCTTATCTTCCCTGCTGAAAACCTAGCAGATGTCATCAAAGTGTATCAGAACTTAAACAATCTCCTTGACTCCAGTATCCCTGTGCAGTAAATACAGTCTGAGCTTGTTTGAACTGGAAATTGTTGTTCTTAGGAATAATTGCTCTGTACACAGCACTGTCTCCCATCGATTCCAGGATGCATTTTCTGAGCTGTATGAGTTTTCATGACTAACCTCACAGTAACCTTAAAGGTTTGAGCTCATTCTCTTCAGCAAACTGCACAGATCCTTTGCTGCATAACTTCAAAAATGTCAACAGCAAAAGAATCAAAACAGGCACAACTGTGCCTGCCTTGTTTCAACAGAGCATGGCATTTCCCAGTCTGATAAAGGCTTACAAGCTCTCTCAGAGGTGAAATAAAAATGCTCCCCATGTGCACTTATCTCCCTTCATGGTGAACTGATTAAAACTAGATGGGAGGGATAAAAAGAAAAAATGAATTCACAACTAAACAAGGTAAATAGCAGAGAGATTATAAAAAGTATTAGAATTAGTACTCCCATTAGAATGAGTACTATGAGTCCAAACCAACAAAATAGCACCCTTTGATACTAACCTTCCCAAACTTTGGCTGAGGTGAAAGCAGTATTGTAGGCATGATATGTGAATTTTTTGCTTGCACCCATCATTTCTAATCACATTCTTTAGTTGTTGGGATCACCAAAAATGAGTTGTCACTTAGAGGGTACAGACAATCAAACTCCAGGACTGTTTGAGACACAGATAGGACAAGTGAAAAGCTGACCTGTGAAATTAGTCAAACCCAAATGAGAGCTGAGTTGGGTCTGTGCCAGGATGCCTTTCTGACTTGACCACTACTTTCCTTTCCCCATTTTGAGGGGAATGAAAGTAGCTTGGACCCCATCTCACCACAATTGATGCTATTTCATCAACTAAGCATCTACTTTGCTTCTTAGAATAATCACTTAGATCTTGCTTTGGAAAACAAAATTAAATACAACTGCAGAAAGAGGAGAAATTTGCTATGGTTTAGTGTTTTTTGTTGCTTAGTTGGTTTTTTATACTTGCATCTAATTCAGCCTCCTGTCAATATTTTCCTAGGCACAAAAAGCAACATCTTCAGCAAGGTCACAGAATTAATTAGCTGGAAGGAGGAGTTTTAGGTAGAAAAAATTCTCACATTGAAACTTCAGCTATTTCCACAGTTGAGAAGACAACAAAATCCCCAAATTATACAATGTGCAAAGACAGTCCAGAGCAAACAGCATCCCTAAGCCACCATAAAGGCAAGATCACACCAGGAATTACCTGAAGAGAAGCATGCAGCTCCCAGAAGAAAGCAGCCACAGCAGCAGCTTCATCTAATAGTAGCAAGCAAAGGGGAAGAAGGGTGCAAGCTGCATCATAGCATGAAGAGCTCTACCTTGCCCAAAAAGGACCCATGATGCAAAACATTTTGTCACCCAGTTGTTAATTTATACTTCCACCATCAGTGAGTGAGCCTGTTATTAGCCATTCTCACTTTCCTCTGTGTGATGTGGAAAAAACAGCAAGATGAAGCATGCTGCTGTACAGGGGGAGAAGCAAACAGACAATGCTGAGCATCACAGTTTTATTCCAAATCACTACAATTACATCATTTTCCTTTCCCACACCAAGGCACACCTACAAACAGAAAATTCTCTTCTGCTTTTAAGAAAGGAACATTAACATTTTTACTTAGCCTCTAGCCCTCTCCACCCATGAATCTCTCTACCCCATGATTCAAAGTTCTTTCTCCCTTGATGAGGAAGGACCTGTCTCCCAACATGTTAACAGGGCAGAATACTGTCTGCACACATCATTAGTGCAGAGCAGCTACAGTGTAAACCATGAGAGTATGCCACTCCTCATCTTTCTATTACATTTTTTCATTGTATTAAGAAAAAAACAACCCCAAAACTACAGATACTATATCTGAACTCAGGATGTTCTAGAATTCCTCCTAATCCACCAGCTTTCCTTCTTGGAATCATTGGGTAAACACTGCAGGGAAGACAGGACCTTTGACCACATCAACATACTCTATCCTTGCATCATCCATAGGCTTTTACAAGATGATGCCAGCAAGATACTGTGCTTGTTTTCCTACCCCAAGAAGGGGAGCGTGTCCCCCAGCCCCATAGCCACCTTTAGTGTAGAAGAGGCAGATTCCCTCTTGTTGCCACTCAACCTAATATAACTACTATCAATCTCTACTGTACTAAGAGGAGAGGGTTTGGGCCCTGGAAACAAGATATGAAGCCACTTTGTTCCAGAAACACCTTTGAATCCTCACTCCCAGTGGGTATAAAACACCATTTTTAGTAGTTGCTGACCTGTGTTAGAGAAAGAATGGGGTCAGGAAGGCAATAAAATGCAGACACAGCACAGTGTTGCTGGAAGACAGAGTACAAGAGAATCCACCAAAACCTTTGTGTACCATTTAAGCACAGAGCAGGGCTTTGCTGTTGAAAACATTCCCTGATAACATTTGGCATCTGGATCCTGTCTGCCACACACCAGCAACTGATGATATCAGCAAAAAGGTTAAATTCTATCACATCTAAACTAGTCATAAGTGATGGTGGTTTGTTCATTTTTGGAACAGAATGGAAACTCACCACAGAAGTTCTCCAAGATGATGGTACTAAGCTACCTAGAACCCAAATTTTATCTAGTACTTCCTCCCTACATGACTCATAGAATCTGAGTTATCTCTGGGACTACCCAGATAACCTACTGAGTTCTACAATAGTCACAACTCAAACATCTACACAACATGTCACTGAAAATGGAAAGGGGAGCCTGTGAAGTCATCTTCATCCTTTACAAATACAGGAAATGCTCTTCAATATAGAAGTTAGCAGGAAATATCTTGAAACTCTAGCTGTGCTCCTAACTGTGCAGAAAGAATTTAATCCAACTTTTTCCAGAGTAAAAAATATTGAAATGGAAGCAAAGTTACTTACTGTGCAGTAATAAAACAAAGAGATCAGTGAAGCCAAGTATTTGAATTGCATCTCAAAGCCCAATGTTCATTCTGACCTTGTCTACGAAAGGCAAGACTGGAAAGGGAGTCTCACAAAGTCTTCTTGCCAGTCTATCTGTTCCAATGCTGAATCAACAGCCATAGCAGTTTTGGAGCAATATTTCCCAAGCCTCCTTCTCAAGACCTTCACTGATTGAGACTCCATAGTCTCTCCAGATAAGTTTTTCCCAGGGCTTCTCCCAAGTATCCAATCTAAGTCTTCCTTGTTACAGATTTCCCTACCCCTTCCACCCCCCAATTCTCCCCATCCTATGAATAAGAAAGAGATTATTCCCTTCACCACAGCTTTTTTAGGTATTTCTTCTCTCATTCTCCTCAAGTCATCCAAACTTCTGTAGATCACGTTCCCCAGATTACTCTCATTACTTTCTTCTGAATGCTCTCCAAGTCATCCCACAGCATTTTTATTGTGGTGCCCAAAAATATGCACTATATATCCTTTAAACATCTACACTTACACTTAACAAGCCAGCCTACACACTGTTTCCTACTTAAAGCTAAGCACATCCAAATGATCATGTTATGAGTTCAAGTCAGCTTTATTTTAAATTATAGAGAAGACTGATGGAGTGCATTTTAGATGAGACTGGGCAACAAGAATGTATTTGCTATGAACTCACTGAAATTTAGCTAAATTAAAGGCATTCTGTTTCTGGGCACTAGTAGGCTTTGATCTCTTCACAGAAGTTCAGGGTTGTTCCTTGGGAAAGGTGCCAGGTAGTTACACACCTGCTCCACAAACCCAGTGCAACATGTTCTAGTACAATCTGCTCTCTAGTTTGGAAATCCTCTTTATTCCCTGGGCCTGCCTTGATCTGCCCTCAGCACACAAAGCATGGTCACTGCTCTCCACTTTGGCCTGAACTTTCCATACACTCCTTCTGCAAGCTCTGCTCAACCTGGAGGTCTCTCATTTTCTCTTACTTACTGCAGCTCAGTCAGATCCTGGAAAGAGCCCTGTCACTTCTTGTTGTGTGCAGCTCAGTGACCTTGAGGAGACACCCTTACTGCTGTGGCTTTTGTTTAGCAAAGAACTGAGGAAAAAAGCACAGAGCCAGGTCCTATCTCACAGAGAGTCACATTTGCTCTCCCTAATGTAAAAGGGCAGGCAGAGTATTCCCTTCCCTTTTTTTTCTACCCACTTAGCTTGACTATAAATGTGATTGCACTCTTAAATGTGCACAGCAAGAGATCATTTGCCCAAACTAATTAACTGCTGCCTTCCAAACACCCTGTAAGATTCTCACTACCAAAGAGCAGCCTACACTGCTGTGTGACATTTAGCTTAATTGTACTCAGCCATTGGCAACAATTTTTCAGCTATTATTATTTGTTTTGGTTACAATTCCCTCTCTAGATAAAACATAGCCCATGTCAAATACCATCAGAGGAGCACTAGTGCACTGGGTTAAGAAGCTGCTACTTGACTCCTGCTGCAGCAGAAGCTGAGGTCAAAAAGTCCATGGGCCTTAGCTGGGCTGCACTCACACCAGGGACTTGGTACATGCTGGCTCCTGCTGGCTCCCCAAGGGATGAGGACAGGGGAAGCAAGGGATTAGGACAATCTGATGCAGTGCAGCAGATCAGGCAGTCACTGGGGCACAGCAGGGAGGGAGGAATGCTTAGGGCAGGAGGAATTCCTACTGAGCAGAGTACTCCTACTCAGCCTGTCTCCAGCCAAGGGGAACAGGGAGCATTGCAGTCAGAGGGAACAGAATAATATGCTCTCAGCCCACTGCTCTCACTGGATTTGGAAAGCTTTTGGCCAGCAAGGTTTGTTCTGAGTGATGTTCACCTGTGCAAACAACAACAGAACAGCTGCACTGGATAGTGCTGTCTTGCTCCGAGGAGCTTGTGGCTGCTCGCTAGCTGACTGTCCCAATAACAGCAGTTTGCAGTTGGAGCTGCTTGGAAAAGGCACTGGTGTGGAGCGTGGATGGAGTCCTCCCTGGATCTTCATTCGCAAAGCCTAGCCACGACGGCAGTTGGAGCATGACTTCTAGCTTCACTGCAAGCACCATTAAGAAATTACTCTGTCCAAGTTGCACTTTGCATTTTATTGTCTCAATAAATCTGCCTGTTGATTTTGCTCTGGTGCAGCACCATGCCTTATGCTTACTAAGGTGTGGAGACCAGACAACCCAAGGACCTGAAGCCGCTCTCCAAAACAAGCTCCTTAGCTGATGCTGATAATCAGGATCAGCTAAGAGTTCAGTTAGGCATGCACTAGAATTTTAATGCTTTCCTCAATCCTAGGATAAGCAGTGCACCAGGGCAGCAATCACGATAGCTTTTCGGCTTGTATCACATCTGCTATCTTGTGGCCACCAGAACAGCAAGACTGTGCCAGGAATGAAGCTGTTGAAGGGAGTGCCTCAGCCTACAGTCACAGCATGGGCAGCAGAGAGCACAAAGTGATTTTAAAGTTTTAATTCAAGACTCAAGTTAGCCCACAATGTCCTAGCTCCAGAAGGAGCAGGGATATATCAATTCACTGATTCAGTAGAGCTGATTAGCCAGGCTGTTAAGCACTGTCCCTGCCACAACCTGGCTATGAAGATCTAACCCACACAGACACATCTGCTCATGCATAACTTCCTTGGAAGTTTTACCAGTGCTCTGGTTTGAAAGGTACAAGTTAACTTCCAAGCTATCCACACATCTTTGTAGGAAAGAAATATCAAATTCCATTTAAAGTTCTGGTAAAATAGGGCCCACAACAAAACAAAATTGAATGTCAAAGGCTAAATTGTGAATCCTTTGCTCACCTTAGTATATAAATCCTCTCTGCAGTTGTGCCTTGTAAATCAGTGATGTGTCACAAGTAAGAGCTCAGCAGTCCAAGTGGATCCCAGCTCATACTGTGCTGCAGCATGGTCCAGAGCAGAATTTTGCCTGACTCCCAACAGGGAACACAACTTCAGCTGCCTTTTTTTGCCCTCTGTCTGGAAGTTTACTCCTTTTTTCAGTACAGCCTTGTAACTAAGCACAGCAAGTGGGGACTATGAGCTTGGAAGATGGGGCTATTTACAGTTTTGTGATCTTGCTTAAGCAGCCAGTGTGTTGAAAAAGCTGGGAGTTAGGTGACAGAAAAGGGTGCTCAACCTGCAGACCAATTTTAAGAATAATTGAGGAAGATATTCCTCTCTATGTCCATATGATTTAGGTCAAAACTGCAGCCTTGCTCTCTCCCATGTAGTCTTTAGTGAGGACAAAGAAGTGATCAGCAGCTGAAGAACTCAGGCATTTCCTGGAATTGTTGGAGTTTAATGCAAATACATAAAATCCAGGCATTGCAGAGCTTTTTGCAATATAATCCCAAAGCTGCTTACAGGCCAACTCAAAATAAAATCATTGTTGTTCCTGCCTGGTTACAATGAACATGCAATGACCTTTCTGATGCCAGTGCCAAAGAATATGAATTTACCTCAATGTACATATTTTATATACAGCAATATCTTGTCATCAAAACAAGGCTCTGCAGAACTTACATGGTAGTTATGGTCTATAGCCCTTGGAAAGCATTTTACTGTCCGTTTACTCTAAGAGCACAATTACTTTTTGCTGCACAAGGTGCACAGCATGAGCTTGTTCCAAAACTGGAGTAGGAGACCTTTCCAAAAGAAAGGTTTCAATAGGTCCTTGTGTTACTATCATGCACAGAGACTTCAGAGTGGATCACAGCACCACTCTGCAAGGGAATTTAAGGACACAGATCCTCTGCTAGGTAGGAGTACAAAAGGGGACAAACTGCAATCCTAGGCTGACAGTAGAAAGCAGAGACAGACAAAGCAATTTGCTGGTAACAATCCTGAAACTGAAGCAAGATCTCCTCATTCTTGCTCTTGTAGGTTTTGCTGCACCACAAACTCACTTGTGTCATTACTGCAATCACACTCAGACAGGACTAAATATTCCTTCCTGCAAATTCCCCTGCTGCACTCCCCAGTAAAACAGCTCCTGGAGCTCTTACCATTGGGAGAAAGACTCACAATATCATGGCTTTTGTAAACAGGCCTGAAAGCTCACTTGTTTTTGTAATCATCTTACACAACTGCTATCAGCCATGACAGCATCCTTTCAGATTATAATGTCCTGAGACGTGCAGATAGGAAAGACTTGCCTAAGGCTACTCTTCTACCACTTGTAAAAATAGTAATAAAAATACCTAAGCAAAGGCTTGACTTTATTGCTATAGATTAAATGAAAAAACCCACAATTTTGCAAGAAGTCTGGCCAGAAGGATTACATTTTTATTGATCTGATCAGGTCAGCAGCAGGACTCACATTCATGCTATCCAGCCCAACCATGTAGGGAAGATTTGCCATCTTAAGGCAGGCATAGCCTTCACTGTCTGCTTGCACTACCTAGACTGGAATGGGGCTGGGGATTGGCAGGACTCCACTGCTACTGCAATACAACATTTGCAAGGGACTAAAATTTGCTGGTTTGGCTGCACTTTTTCAAGCTGCAGAAGGAAGCCCAGCTGGGCAAATGGTCACTTGTGTGGCTTTCCTGAAGGAAAGTGCAGCAAACCCTTGAACTTGAGCTTTAAATAAAGGAAGCAAAAGTTGGGGTTTATAGCATTTGATGGTCCTTCCATTAACGTGCATAGCTCAGCTTTGCTTTCTCATTAGGCAGCAGCAGGCACCCAGCTGCCTGCTCCACCATACACACAAAAAGTGGGCATGACACCAAAGGCAGCAAAGCTGGGTCACACACCCAGCAGTAATTACAACAGGGAAAGAAAATAGCAGGGAAAAAGACAATACCAAGAATTAGGTGGTGGGATGACAGAATCATGTACTTTTGTGCTTCAAAATACCCATGGATTTAGGGTCTCTGTAATCCAGTCTGCACATTACTCCTTCAATCCCTACTCATATCAAGGCTATTCCTCTGTTTTTTCTTGGGAATACAAGTGCCTTGCCAACAGTCACGTTCGGGATGTGCATCACAAGCTTCCTAATGCACACAAGGATGCTGTTTCACTAGCAGCAGGCCAGGATGTTATTGTTCTCATGGGCTCATGCTGGCAAGAAGTCCCCATCTCCACCCAAACCCACAAAACCCCTCTCCAAGTTAGAATCTCATACTTCCCAGTAATCAAATCCCTTCATCCTAGACACATGACAGATGCTGAACAAGCATCAGACTTGCACAAACTGTAACATGGCACTCTGTGGCCTGGTGGTTCTGTGCTTAGCTACATCTTGATTGTGCTGGAACTCAATTGCTTTCATGCTGTCCCCTTTCCCCCCTATTTAGGCAATGTTGGATGGACCAGGAAAACAAAATCTGAAAGAGAAAAATACTTCTGAAGAAGCCTTTTGTAGACTTACAGTAAATGCAACAAGAGACTGTGGAAACATTCAAGTTAGGAATAACTGAAAAGTGTGGAGGTTTTACTTTAAAAGATTTCATTAACCTCATCCAAAAGAGAGAGTGTAAAACAGATTGTAAGTTTCACTTATGGCTTTTTGTAAGGGTAGGGGGCAACAAATGAACCCACATTTTATCTTTCAAAACCTGGTCTCAAAGTTGCCTCTCTCTAGATGTGCAAAGATTTGGGCTTACAACTGAAATCTCCAAGACAATTTAACAAACCATTTTTCCTCTAGCAAGCCTTAGTTTATATAAACACAAATGTTAGACCTGTTGTGGATATATACCTTTACTGCACACATTAGAAGGCACCACCCTGTCTTTGCTACTGAAAGGATGAGTGTCTCTCCTACAAACCAAAGGCCCAAGAAAGAGCCTTAAACAGAAACAGAAGAGATCATTTGAAAGTGAGCAATAGCAGATAGCCCCAGGCTGAGGCCTTTACTGAGGTGAAGATGATTCTTAGCCTGAACTTTCTGGTTTTCTGACATTGCTCCACATTTTCAGTATCCTGGCTGTAAAAACATTCCTCTTGGGAGCAGCATGGGAGTGAGAACAGAGAGGTCTCCTTCAGTAGCAAACACACATTAAGAAAATCCAAAGCAAAGGAGCTGAAACCTTGTTACATTATAGAGCCTATACCATGTATGTCACAGTTAATGTCATGTTATCTTGGTAGACACAAAAGATTGGCTTTGAATTTCAGTTGAACATGAGATATGACTAAAAACTCAAGTTGCTTAGTAAACTGAAAGTCACAGTTTGTGTCTCAAGCAGAGAGGAATCCATCCACAGTCTCCATGATCCTGTAACCTGGCTGGAACAGGATATGAATGCAAACGTATCAGCCAATGGTTAGTCCAGCCTCCCATTCCTACTAATGGGGATTTCTTCCTTAACACACACAAATGTATTCCATTCTTTTTAGGATGTCAAAGCAAAAATCATAGCCAAGTGTTCAAAGAAATCACCTAAACATGACAGCTCACAGAAAAGCAACTCATATCTTGAATAGAGTGAGAATTGACTTCCTAGACAAGGTTAGCCCCATGCTGATCTCAGCACAAGTAACCAAAGACATGCTTAGGAAGGCTGGAATTCTGGGCTCTCCCTGCATAGCTTAAGCTAACACATAGTCTCTTCCATCATCAAATCTGTTTAGCCTCCACAGACATAAACAATTGTCAAGGAATGTAAAGAATTACTGAGGGTCATTAATACAGGGTCTAGAATCTTCCAAATCTTCCATTTGACATTAGTCATAATTGTCAGAAAAGTATGCAAGATAGAAGCTGCCAGATGCTTTAACCCATACATCTTATTTGTTCACAGTATCTCTGGAAGAAATTTGCCCTTATGATGCACATGCAATGGTGAAAGTCTCTTCAGTGCAAAAAGAGCACTAAATTATGGCAGCTTGAGTTATTGCTTGACTGTGACATCCCCAAATCCCTGCCACTCAAGTCTTTTTTTTGCTCAGAAACATCTGGCACATGGGTTACCTGAGGATTCTCTTGGCTACACCAAAGCAGTCTGAAAAATCTCATATAGAGGAGGACATATTCTGTGAGGAGAACTCCCACAGGCCAGAGGAAGCTGAGGCTCTTTTTAACTGTTGGCATAAAATTCACAAAGCACAAAGTATCCTTGTTTGAGGAAATAACCTTGAATGCCAAAGCCCAGTTCTCCTGGCACAGACAAGGACTCCTGCCACAAGCAAAGCAATAGGGACTTCCTGGAAGAGAAATGCCTACAGAAGTTGGGGGTGAGGAGGGAGAAGCTATTGAAGTGAAAGGACAACCCTGGCACAAGGACAAAGATGCACAGACTTTGCTGTAAGGAAATATGAGACTGGGAAGACCATTTTGGTTGCAGAAGGCTTGTAACTCTCAGAGCAGTAAGGTCATGGATCAGCCTCCTAAACAGCAATGGTGAGAGCAACACAATCTAAATGATTTAGAGACACTGCTGGAAAAGAAGTTATAGAAGCATCCCATAACAGGGTTGGCTGCAAGAGAAAAATGACTGTTCTTGTTTGAGACTGTTAGACAGTGACTCAGCAAGTCCCTGATGGTCCTCTATTTTCTTTTAAAATAAACTGAAGATGACAAATTAAGGATCAGTCATCACTGAAAAAAAAACAACCAACCAAATACAAAACAAAGCAAAAAAAACCCTCATAAACAAAGCTCCCAAGTTGGTCACCTGTGGCAAACACTACTGCCTGTAAGGAGATTGGTTCTGCTCTGCTGCATGTTCTAAACCAACCTATAGACCTGTCAGTGGTTCTGCTCTGCTGCATGTTCCAAACCAACCTATAGACCTGTCAGAATGCTAAGTCCACATGCATAGAAAGAAGTGTAAGGGAGCCAAGTCTATAGGCAGGGGAGTCCAAGAGCCCTGTGTTAAGTACTCTGTGCTCACAGCAGTGCCCTGGGCTACCTTTCTAACTGCACACAAGACTTTCAAATCCCTGTCTTGGGACTCTCAAGTAACAGGCACATAAAATCCCTTATCATTCAAGTGTTACTAGAGAGTGTAAAGGAAAGGTTCATTAAACTCTAAGGCAACCTGGATACTTCAATAGGTCAAGGTATGGCTCCAGGTTCTTTAAAATTGGTATTTTTAACTACTTTACATACAATGCTAAATCAATAACATATTACAGTCACATAAGCCTTGTAAGGAAATGTACCCTAGAATTTAATAAAGATGAAAGAAATAAGATCCTTTTGTCATTTTACTTCTCTAGTCTAAATTGAATTGATCAAATTTCCTTTCAGCAGACCTCTTTACCCATCCAAGGAGAAAGGACAGGAAGAGCTATAACTCTTGACTGTTCACTTTGAGCCTTTAACATGCCTCAGGGTGCAATATTTCTGGCTGACTAGGGGATAGTAGACTGGATTCTTTCTCAGCTTTTCATCCAAGCCTGTGAGGCACTGCCTGCACTACAAAATTTTGCTCAAGATGTTTTTTTTCCTTGTTTGATTCAAAGACAGGAGCTCTGTCTTGCTTCCTTCAAAGAAACTGATGAGTTTCACCTTGTATGGCATAAGGGCAGGAGAGAAAAGAGTTCCAATCTCCCATTAATCTCTCTCTGTCCTCCTACTGCTTTGTCATCATGCTAGGCTTTCCCAACTCTCAGTGAAGAGCACTGGTTGAGGACTACTCCTTTTGGTAGGTAGCCTTTTGCTCTAGGACTCCTGGCAGAAATCGGAATGAGCAGAGCAGAAAAAGAGACCTTTCCCAAACTGCAGAAGAGGCATGACTTGCTTGCCACCTCTTCAAACTCTGAGTGGGAAGCACTGGCAAACAGAAACACGCTTGAGCTGCTGCTCCCACTCGTGTGCTGAAGCCACGCGACACAAGCGGAGAAACAAGGGAGTATTAATCACTGCAACTATGCAACTGAAACAAGGGCTGGAGTTTGAAAGCACCACTGATAAGCAGCTAGATAACAGACTGCTGAACAGACCATCTGTAGTCTTTCAAAGAGCTAACCAACCAAATACACCCAATGTACTACATGCAGGCTGCTGAAGAGTGCCCAAATATGGTATTCCAAAATGGACAAAGAGAACACAGTCACAGCTCAAGACTGGAGCTTCATATACACATCAAGTAACCAATTCAGCAGTGCACAGCAGAAGGTGATAGCTTATAGAAAGACATATGATGAAACACTAGATGAGAAACTGACAAAGTACATATAATAGAAAGCCAAAACTTAGATTTGGGCCACTGAACTGAAGTTTGGCTATGAGGATACCATAGTATATGGTATATGGTATAGCTATGAGGATCCCATAGGCGAGTGTCAGGAGGAGGGAGCCAGGCTCTTCTCAATGGCATCCAATGGTAGGACAAGAGGGAATGGGAGCAAGTTGGATCACAGGAGGTTTAGTATTAACATGAGGAGAAACTTCTTTACAGTAAGAGTGACAGAGCACTGGACCAGGCTGCCCAGGAGGCTGTGGAGTCTCCTTCTCTGGAGATATTCCAGACCCACCTGGACACATTCCTGTGTGACCTGGTCTAGGTGATCCTGCTCTGGCAGAGGGATTGGACTAGATGATCTTTCTAGGTCCCTTCCAACTCCTAACATTCTGTGATTCTGTGAATGGAAGGGTTTTGCTATACACCACTCAGCCAAGAGCACAGTGCTCTCTTTCTCACCATCATGCTCCCTTGAATAGGATGAAGCCCTGCAGAATATGATTCTATGATTTTGGTCAAGGTTGAGTTGAATATGAGTCAATAGTGTGCCCTAGCAGCCAAAATGGCCAACTATTTCCTGGGGTGCATCAGGCACTGCATTGTTAGCTGGTCAAGGGAGGTGATGGTCCCACTCTGCTCTGCACTGGTGGAGCCTCACCTCAAGTATTGTGTGCAGTTTTGGGTACCAGAATATAAGGAGGGTATAAAGATGTTGGAGAGCATCCAGAGGAGGGCCATGAAGGTGGAGAAGGGTCTAGATAAGAAGCTGTGTGAGGAATAGCTGAGGTCACTTGGTTTGTTCAGCCTGGAGAGTATAATCAACTCACCGAAGGTATGCATTTCTCTAAACACAACTCTGCAGTATTCCTCTGCTAAGTATTTTGTTTGTTTTTTTTACCAGGGGATTTTAAACCACACTATTTTTTAATCCACATTACATCTAGTTTCAATATCACAGTAAGTGTTGTAACAGGAATGCACTCAAACCAGTGTTGAGACCATGGCTTTTGACACCATGAAGAGTCCCAAGGTTTGATTAGCTGTTTCTAACAATCTCAATTCTGTATTTCAACCTGGCAAAGAAAGGTACCAATAACTCTTAGAAACTGAAAACCAAACAAGAAAATCCAACAGAAACCCCTAATGTTTTTCTAAAGCTAAAAGGAAAATATTACAAGGAAAGACAAATAAGGAATTCAACACAAAAAAGGGAATTAAATTTAATCCCAATTTTTAACAAAACCCAATATAAAAGCTTCTCATCTACTGATGCTAAATATAATGCAAATGTGCAGGTGATAACAGGGCATGCCACAAATCTAGGAGAATCCTTTTATACTAACCAAATCCCAAATCCCTCTGATCTGCTTTAAATTGTAAGTTGGATAAGGAATTACGCACACACAGTGCCTCTGATATTTTACAGCTGTAAAATCCTAGCCACAAAACCTGCTAGATGAGTTTGGAATTTCAAAGAAGAATATATTTAGATAAAAAAAAATAACCAACCAAAAACAGAACAACCACAAAAGAAATGATGAAATATTAGAGATTTGAGGGTTTTTTTGACAGAGATTACTATTTCAGAGCTAAGCCATCAGCTTTTCAGGTGGAATGATGAATGCAAAGGCAGGTTTTGATCAACAGCTGAACAGCATGGCTAGCAAAAAATGTAATGGTGTTGCAGTTTCTGTTTAAGACTCAGAAGGTGGGAAATGAAAGTTAACTCATTGCTTACTAAGCAAGGAATAAGGAAGAGACTTCCCAACTGAAAGGTACTCAGCTCTAAAGAGCTGTGTAACAGCATGTAAGCTGTAGCCCACTAGGCAACAACCAGCAGTTAGAAGTTTACATTACTGAAATGACACAAAACTCCACTTCTGGCACTATCTTCTCCTTCAGCATCCTTTTTATCATCAACAAGTACACAGTGAAATCACAGAACAAAACTCTATCTCCATCATCATTTTACTTTAGTTAAGAGCAGACAACAAACTGAAGTAAACCATCACCTCTCCCCGGTGAAGTCAGAGAAACCAGGCTGTGCTTGGAGTGCACAAAACACTGTTTGTAAGACACCTGCTGCTTAAGTGTCACAAAAGGAAACCAGAATTCAGCAGATTTATAGAACTGGGACAATATTTATGATTAAGAGATGCTGCTACTAGTAACTTCTTGTCCTTGCCTTCAGTGTCCACACTAGGGCCAACAATGCCTTCAGGCCACAACTGAATCACAGAGCTGACTGCTTAAGAGCCCTCAAAGCAAGTCAAACAGGCACTGTTGGGCTGAAGTCTCGCCTTGGAAAAGGATGAGATAAACAATTCTAAAATTAAAAGAGAAGAAGGGAGAGATTCACTGTAACAGACAGGTAGTCAAATGAAATGTGACACATCATCCCTAGAGGAAGNATCTTTCTAGGTCCGTTCCAACCCCTAACATTCTGTGATTCTGTGAATGGAAGGGTTTTGCTATACACCACTCAGCCAAGAGCACAGTGCTCTCTTTCTCTCCATCATGCTCCCTTGAATAGGATGAAGCCCTGCAGAATATGATTCTATGATTTTGGTCAAGGTTGAGTTGAATATGAGTCAATAGTGTGCCCTAGCAGCCAAAATGGCCAACTATTTCCTGGGGTGCATCAGGCACTGCA
>VWZO01012598.1:1850137-2104902 GCA_013396975.1 Bucco capensis
GTGGAGCCTCACCTCAAGTATTGTGTGCAGTTTTGTACCAGAATATAAGGAGGGTATAAAGATGTTGGAGAGCATCCAGAGGAGGGCCATGAAGGTGGAGAAGGGTCTAGATAAGAAGCTGTGTGAGGAATAGCTGAGGTCACTTGGTTTGTTCAGCCTGGAGAGTATAATCAACTCACCGAAGGTATGCATTTCTCTAAACACAACTCTGCAGTATTCCTCTGCTAAGTATTTTGTGGGTTTTTTTACCAGGGGATTTTAAACCACACTATTTTTTAATCCACATTACATCTAGTTTCAATATCACAGTAAGTGTTGTAACAGGAATGCACTCAAACCAGTGTTGAGACCATGGCTTTTGACACCATGAAGAGTCCCAAGGTTTGATTAGCTGTTTCTAACAATCTCAATTCTGTATTTCAACCTGGCAAAGAAAGGTACCAATAACTCTTAGAAACTGAAAACCAAACAAGAAAATCCAACAGAAACCCCTAATGTTTTTCTAAAGCTAAAAGGAAAATATTACAAGGAAAGACAAATAAGGAATTCAACACAAAAAAGGGAATTAAATTTAATCCCAATTTTTAACAAAACCCAATATAAAAGCTTCTCATCTACTGATGCTAAATATAATGCAAATGTGCAGGTGATAACAGGGCATGCCACAAATCTAGGAGAATCCTTTTATACTAACCAAATCCCAAATCCCTCTGATCTGCTTTAAATTGTAAGTTGGATAAGGAATTACACACACACAGTGCCTCTGATATTTTACAGCTGTAAAATCCTAGCCACAAAACCTGCTAGATGAGTTTGGAATTTCAAAGAAGAATATATTTAGATAAAAAAAAATAACCAACCAAAAACAGAACAACCACAAAAGAAATTATGAAATGTTAGAGATTTGAGGGTTTTTTTGACAGAGATTACTATTTCAGAGCTAAGCCATCAGCTTTTCAGGTGGAATGATGAATGCAAAGGCAGGTTTTGATCAACAGCTGAACAGCATGGCTAGCAAAAAATGTAATGGTGTTGCAGTTTCTGTTTAAGACTCAGAAGGTGGGAAATGAAAGTTAACTCATTGCTTACTAAGCAAGGAATAAGGAAGAGACTTCCCAACTGAAAGGTACTCAGCTCTAAAGAGCTGTGTAACAGCATGTAAGCTGTAGCCCACTAGGCAACAACCAGCAGTTAGAAGTTTACATTACTGAAATGACACAAAACTCCACTTCTGGCACTATCTTCTCCTTCAGCATCCTTTTTATCATCAACAAGTACACAGTGAAATCACAGAACAAAACTCTATCTCCATCATCATTTTACTTTAGTTAAGAGCAGACAACAAACTGAAGTAAACCATCACCTCTCCCCGGTGAAGTCAGAGAAACCAGGCTGTGCTTGGAGTGCACAAAACACTGTTTGTAAGACACCTGCTGCTTAAGTGTCACAAAAGGAAACCAGAATTCAGCAGATTTATAGAACTGGGACAATATTTATGATTAAAAGATGCTGCTACTAGTAACTTCTTGTCCTTGCCTTCAGTGTCCACACTAGGGCCAACAATGCCTTCAGGCCACAACTGAATCACAGAGCTGACTGCTTAAGAGCCCTCAAAGCAAGTCAAACAGGCACTGTTGGGCTGAAGTCTCGCCTTGGAAAAGGATGAGATAAACAATTCTAAAATTAAAAGAGAAGAAGGGAGAGATTCACTGTAACAGACAGGTAGTCAAATGAAATGTGACACATCATCCCTAGAGGAAGGGAAACTGGCAGCCTAGCTGGCTTTAACTCGTGACAACCCCAGGATATATGACTATCTTGGCAGAGAATAGAAAGAGGTACTCTGCTTGTCTCTATCACTGCAGCCCAATTTAATTAGCAGTCTTCTAAAGAGCTAAATTCCATAATTAATAGCAATGCAAAGAGGCCAACAGCACAACAGAAAAGAATTGCAGTGTTCTTTCCAGAGCTAGCTGACTAATCCACTTTGGGGATCATTTTAATGAACGTTTCTGGCTCCTAAACACTTTCCAAAAATATGGCAAGTAGCAAGGAAAATATTTGGTACTCATTTCTGCCTGCTGACCAACCTGCTCTTTCAGTTTGTTTGCCAACCAGCTATTAGAATAGGCATCTTACTTGCACTAAATTATTCCCTCTGGACATCTTGGATACCAACATCTAGGAGCAGAGGAAATAACTTTAATTCACAAATGTTTCAACTTCAGAGTCTTCCCATATTTTAGCCTATATAGACAGCAGAACATTTCCCATTCCCACCTTCAGATATTAACCTCTTGCAGCAGGTCAGAAACCCTTTAACAAGAAGTGGATTTGTTTGCAGTAGAGCAGAGGCATCACTGCTGCCAGTGTCCCCACAGCCATTTCACAGAATCACAGAATGTCAGGGGTTGGAAGGGACCTAGAAAGATCATCTAGTCCAACCCCCCCTACCAGAGCAGCATCACCTAGATGAGGTCACACAGGAATGTGTCCAGGTGGGTCTGGAATGTCTCCAGAGAAGGAGACATTTGTACAAGCATAACTTCACTAACACTACCACCAAAAGGAAAAGCTGTTCTTTTCCAGAGAAGCAAAACAACAAGGCAGCCTAATTCAAGTCCCCTTCTGAGCAGTTCCCCTCAGACTTCCCTTTTCTGCAGTGCTAATTAGCAGGCTCAGCCTGAAGGTCTATCCCAAAGGAAGCTCATACTCCACAAATTCCCTATAGTGTCTGACAGGCAAACAAGGGATGTGCAGTCAGCTTTTGGAACTGCATTATTAGTGATGTGTGCAGGAAAAAAACACTTGACATATTGGCTTAGGTTGATTCTGTTGGAGCTAGAGAGAAGAATATATACACACACATACTTGACCAAAAGCAGTACTAAGTCTGCTTATTCAGAATCCAGCCTCCAACTAGAATTGCTCATGGTGTTCATGACAATAGTGAGTGGAAGTGCTTACACCACTACTAGAAGGATAACCTTGCTGAAGGAAAGATACCAGATCCAAGCCTGGTTTTACAGAATAGGCCCTCTGGAGATCTATGTGCTGCTTCAAACTGCAGTGTTATTTGCCCCAGCATTGACAAGAACTCTATGTCAGCTGCAAGTCAGCTCTGGTTTGAACAGCCTCCTGAAATCTCACTCTTTGTGAGACCCCTTTCACTATTTTATTTACCACTTTCAACCCACTGTATGCATCAAGCTCTTTCTAGCAAGAGAGAATCTGCAAGGAGGAACATTGTGCTTGCTTTACCTGAGGCTTTGATATTATAGGATATTTGGCCAAGACTTGTTGATGAAATAGTGTGTCTGTGAAATTGGTTTAAATGATTCCAACTCACACTTGACTGCTAACAGCCTAGTCAATTTGATTAGATCCACAGTCAGAAGAACACATTACTTCTGACTGAAAACAGTAAGAGTGCTCACAGGTAAGGGATGGAAGCTAGAAAACTCATGCATCATGTTAATAGACTTTGGAGAAATTTAAGTCAATAATGCCATTTAGCTAACAGTCTCAAGTCACCAAGACAGAAGCAAACCACCAGAAAACTATAAAACAAACACTCCAAAACTGCCCTATTTTTAGGCAAGATACAAGTTTAGAAAGCCCATCAGCCACCTTTACTACTGGATTTCCTAGTCTATGTTATCTTTTTGCTCAAAAGGAGGACACCAGCATCATGTAAAAGACATCTGTGCATCTTTCTAGACTGTGCTTTGTGGAACAGAGCTGTCAGCTCCACATTTTACAACACTTGGCAGTAAACCCACATTCCTTGTGCATCACAGACTTCCCTTGAGGCCATCAAGTGCCTTGGATATGGACAAAGCAGGGTTAGGGCTTCCAAATAAAAACCTAGATCTGCTCACACTTTCTGGAGATAAGAGATGCAGATGCCATGCTAAGCATTGTATACTAACAGTGTACAGGATATATCAGTTCTGCATACCTCTGGTATCAGGGGACACTCACTGTTTCAGTAAGATTTTTGACCCATTTTTCCCTGTGAAGTCATGACCTACATTCTAGCTGTAATTTCCAGGGTAGTAAAAATATCTCAAAACCTCAACATAAATATTTCTGAGATTTAATTCCCTACCTTACAGAGTCAACTCATCTGGAAAGTGCAAAGGAAAAGATGCTTAGCAGCGGTATAAATTTACCCTGTACTTGCTGGCCAGCTTGGAGCAGAAGGCACAGGAGGTGCCTGGGTTTGGACATGCAATCTTGAACTTGGGTTCAAATGCATTTCTCTCAAGAAAGTCTCTAGAAGAAGCAGCAGCCACCCAGAACAAGATGAAAACATCCTGGCTCCAGATCAACATTTCTTCTTGAAACTGTCAAAAAGAAGAGCTCAAGGCATACACTCTAAAAAAAACACCCCAAACATATATAAGTTATCCAAGAGGTAAATTATAAACTCATGGAAAATACTACAGTAAAAGAAAAGCAGTTTTTCTGATGGCACAAATCAATGTAATTAAGCTTTTAAAGAATGCTCAGAAAATAAGACATAGCTGTAAATACCATATCCTCCCTCCTCCCTGTTTCTCTGTTTCACCAAAAATCAAGGTGGTGAAGTAACAGCAATAAAGAAGGGGTCACAGCATTGCTCTGTCATCTTCTCCCTCATTATTTCAAGAGATTGGGTATGATTCTTGAAGGCTTCAGGAATTGGTGCAGGAATCAGAATCCAGAATATAATGGCTGGTTGTTTTCTTTCTGAAACACACACTTCTAGTTCAGCTACACATCTTAAAATAATGACAGCAGAACTGCCATAAATCTGAGAATATTTTGGTTATATTAAATTGCTGACACTGCTTTCTCTCTCTGAACATTACTTAGGTTATGGGAACAGATTTTGGTAGTCTCAGACAATGCACAGGTCTAGAGATGCTGAGATCACAGTTTGAAGTGCACTGTCTCACTCTCAAGTTCCCCAGATAACTTTTTTCCCAGCACTAATCCAGAAATAGCAAGTGGTTTCTAGGTGGCCAGAGAATGAAAGGGGCAAAGAGCTGTGGGAATGTCAGATAGAGCTTGTCTCTGGCTATTAGACAGTGAAAGAAGCTGAGAAGCCAAAAAGAGGTCAGCTAAAAAAAGAGGTATTCCTCACTCCATTATGCAAACTGAACTTATTCATGTAGAAAAATCTCTGAAAGAAAAAAAAAACGCAACAAAAACCCAAGCCCACAACTTTCCTAGCAGGGCTGCTGTTGCATATTGCTACTGCCAACTCCTCTGGGTCTGAACTCTGACCACGGCGACTCTCATTTGGCTTCACAATAAAACCATGAATAGTTTATGCCACCAAATAGTCTGTCCTTCAGCAAACATTCATGCTACACAATGCTTCACTTTTTCTCCTTTCCTAAAAGAATGGTCATGCCTACCTCTTTCATCAGAGATTCCCTTCTCTCTCTCTCTGTCAGAAATCAAAACCTAAATAGCTCAAACTAAAAGAGGGAGAATCTGGATGAAAAGGAAAAAGGCAAGACAGGAAACAGAGCCAAAAAGCTGCTGGCTAGCTGTGGGCACAGGGAAGCCTCACTGAGCACCAAGAAATCAAAGGAATTTGTTCATGTTCCTGCTGTGATCACTTCATTTCAAGGTTAGCAAGGGCAAGTCCCCAAATAGCACCTTCAGCTCGGATGGGAAGCAAGCCCTTGAGAAACGTTAATAGGCTGCCAAATCCTTTAAAGTGTACATCATCTGTTTGGAGAGCAGGTGGAGCAAAGGCAGAAGCTGTCTGAGCTGTCTGTAGGAGCTCAGAGTTGTAAAATCCTATTTAGGAAGGAACCTCTTGGGATGAACTGATGAACTTACTGCAGAGCCTGACAACAAGAAACCTCCAGCTGTGTTTTTATCATGATGTGGACACTTGTTCCTGAGGATAAGCCTGAGACAGTGAGCATGCTCTGCATAACATGGCTAAATAAAGTTTTCTTGTCTACCTGAAGAGCTGACCCAACTGAGCTCTTCCATAAATGGTACCAGACCTCACTCTATGACCCTACAGGAGTTACAGAGAACAAAAACCCTGCTCTTGCTCTTCATGTAAGAACTGCATCCTTGTAACTCAGTTATTTAAAGCCTTGAGTTGTATGTTTAAATCAAGAATGGAAGTATGATCTTAAAGTAGGAATCATTCTTACTGAAAGGTGTAGTGAGCACATTTAACCAGATCAGATCTAGCTTTTTTAATTAAAAGATAGCATTCTCAAGGGAAGGTGATATGTTGCTGATTAATACATATTACATGCCAAGAAATCCATTAATGTCTTCAACTTATGAGCACATTCCAAATCCTTATTGCCACCTCAAACATTGGAGTTATCTTTTTTTTAATCACATTTTGAAACCTTGCTGTAAAACCACAATTACAAGCACTGAATTCGCCCCAAATTAATTCAGATCAGGTTTCTGTTAAATTTGGTGAGTAATAATTTTATAATGCCCTGATATATCAGAAGTTTTACAATTATGCTCAGTGATTACACCATGAAATCGATTAGGATAGTATATTAACCTAAAATCAAGTGTAGTTCTTTCTTCTTCCAGTTGCTCTCATCATCAGGAATAAAAATTAAGTGGTCACTGATCCAAGACAGCAGGACTTTGCCCTCTATCCCCAAAATGCCATTAAGAGGTGTTTCAGGCACAGACCCTCTTGGGTAAGATACAAACAGGAGAGTCTTATCTTTCTATTGAAAGACATTTGAGTTTAGACTCAACCTTCAGCTTACTGTGGTGATGAGTTCTGCATAAGTAGAATCTAACTGCACGTTTTACTGCTCCCACTGAAGTTGTCCAGAGCCAAGAACAGATGGGAGCAGGACAGAACTTGGAACAAATTTTTGTGCAATCCAAGCAAACCTACCAAAGAACTCCAACCAAAAATGCAAAAGAAGTTTACACAGCTTGTCCAGTTTCTAAATTTAAAGCAGCTCCCTCTGTGATGCACAAACTAGGTCCTGAACTTCTCATGTTCTTGTGCCCTTGCTCTTCATAGGCTACAGTACAACAATGTGTAACAAAAATGCTGGGTTTTCATAGTGAACAGCTTCTTCAAAGGAGTGGGGAAAGCAAAAGAGGTTTTTTCACCTTGAGTTACTTGGATTTTCCATGCAGTAATAAAAATTCCCTCAAAGTAAGAGTCTTGGATTTCTAATACACCTCCTGAAACCTTTGAATGACACATTTAGTTTCTAGTATTTTCTCAAAAGTATTCATTTAGCTCAGGCTTTCAGCTAGCTGTTTAATTTTTAATTCATGGTAGTAATTTCTTCCCAAATATATTTTGCATGAAGATTCCCAAGTTCCTCCTTTTTCAGAGCCAAGTAGTAAATTAGCTTCCTGGGTGCCAAAGTGATTAACTCTGTTTTCTGCAACTCTTGCAGCCAAAGTTCTGGAGTTCTGTCTGCCCTAACATCTGGACAAAAAGAGCTGAATAGTTTCCTTCTATTAAAGTGATAAGATATCCCACAGGGTTTCCTCCTTCCATAAATTATGCCTGTCTCTAGATCAACCCTTTGGATTTTTCTTTCATTGTTAGTATAACTAAATTCCATAGCACTAAAGAAAACAGCATGGCTGAACTCAGAACATAAATTAGTCTCAGAAAATGAACAAACTGAGAAAGTACATCTTCATTTCTAAAATAAACATGAATAAAATAGAAAAAAAAAGCTGTCATACAGGCTTAGAAGTTTAATGCTTTTAGCTTCTTTCAGTTCTCTTATGGGTTTAGGAATAATAGCCCTTTTCTGTGTCAAGCTAAGATTCTAGAGATACTCTTGAGTTCAGTTCCTCAGGTAAGAGTCATTATCACTAAACATTCCTATTTCCCTGAGAGAAAAATTGCACAGAATTATTCAACAGTTCAGCTGACATTGTAAAATGAGGCACCAGAGATTGTTGTCCTTGGTTAGACAAAAATCCCACTTGCAACAGAAGTTCTGGTGCCCATTTAAACACAGCAGAGTACCCTTTAAAGGGAATTTCTATGTGTCCCTCTCTCATTCCAGGGCTCAGCCTGGGCAGCTCATCAGATCAAACAAAGTAAGAGTATGAACATTAACAGCTATTCCTTTGTCTCCCAGAAAAGATCATAGAATCATAAAGGTTGGAAGAGATTTCTAAGACACACAGACACAGAATGTTAGGGGTTGGAAGGGACCTAGAAAGACCATCAAGTCCAACCACCTACCTATCACCACTGTGTCTATATGTAGTGAGGATACTGAGAATGCAAGGCATTCCCTGTGTTCTTAATCAAAGATTAAATAGATGCCACTCCAAAGATGTGCTCCACTAAGCAATGACAGTCCTAATGCTCTTCATAGTAAGTGCCACAGGAAAGGTTACACAAGTTTAGATGAGTTTACTTCTCCCACCAACCAAGGTCACACAACACAATCAGTAAGAGTGACAGAACATCCAGCACAGATTGAACCTAACCTGAAGATCCATCACCCTACTGAAAGCACCTCAAGTCTTTTGGTTATAGGTCTGCAGATACAAAAGAACTTCTGGAAATCATGCATGGAAAATAATAGTGTTTTCAGGCTCTTTCAGCATTAATGACCAGGACATCAGCCTTAGCATGTACAGTAACTCACACTGCTAAAGCACAGATGAGAACACAGAGGTGAATGGGGATTAGGGCCTGAATTCATCCAACTTAATTCCACTCAAGTTCCTTTGCTCCACGTTTCTAAGCTCTCTAGCTCAAGGCTTTCATGAATGGCCAACTGCCAGGAAATACCAGAGGATTTTGCATGGTAAGTAGCAGTCTTTGTGACCTAGCTAAAGTGCACATGAAACATCCATCCACTGGCTCATGGCTTTAGGGACTGAGCTATGTCCCTCCTCTGGCAAGTGTTCCAACATGAAAAACTACAGAGTAGCTAACATCTTGATTTTTAAGGGCTAATTGGAAATCTTGAGAAAATGGCATTACACATGAAAAGCCTTCACTTTTCAGACACAGAAAAGCCCAAATTAAACCCCAGTATTTTTCAATACCTCACAGTCTCTGGTGCTGCTAGAAGGAGAAAGAATAAAACTGGAAGTCCAGCACAGAAATATGAGCCATATGGGCAGAACTGTATTCCTGAGGCATTCATCTATCTCCTGCTATCACTAATAAACCTCCAATAATTCCACCCATAAATGGATGCTTCATTTTAGAAATGAGTTACAGTCTTTGTCTGACATCAACAATAGCATCAAAATAAATCAAGCCCAGTCCTCCTCAGGAAGGCACAACTTTCCATGCTACTTTCTGTATTTATTGCCTCACCAAGTGTCAAAGGGATACCAACCACTCCTTGAATTCCTTTCTGCATGAGCAATGCCAGAGGTTAAATGCCTGTGAATCTGGAGGAGGGGATCCAACCAGCTATGCCAGCCTGGCAGTGAGCATGTCCACTCGTAGCCTGAGGCATGAGATATTCACCAGAAAGGTCCACTAATGGAGAGATAGCCCAATCTTAGTCACAAAAGCCATGCTATAGTTCACAAATCTCATGCTTGACTTGTTTTGCCCTTACTTTATCCTGTCTTGCAAGCAACAACTGTCACAAAACAGAGGTAAGATGATTTGAAGTCAGAAATTGGCATGCACTGCCAAAATTCTCCACTGGATGCAGACCAAAACTACACTACAGGCATAATCTAATTAATTTTGCTAAGTGCTAAACTTGCAACTTCTCTTCTGCATGTTTGCCTCTTTTTTTGGCATTCCAATTAAGAGTTTCCTCTACCTGCCACCAATTAACCCATGCCTATTTGCATTATAATGCCAGTGAGAAGATGCTCACTGTAAATCATGGGTATTGGGAATGAAAGCCTTCATTTCTGTGCACTCAAATGCACCTAATTCCTTTTTCTGATCCCTCCTGCTGATTAGTTGTTCCCTGTGGAAGTCACCAATTTCAAATGCATTTCCTTGAAGGCCAGTAAGAGGAGATCCATACATCAAACAACTAAATGGATTCTACTGCAATAGTTCTAAGTCAATAAAAGGGCAAAGGCATTTAAATTTGTTTCAAAGTGCAATGTCATAGACTAGCATGAATAATTTTATGCAAAGTATTATCACATAGAGAAGAAAGTGAGTTCAGGTAAAAGAGACACTTCCAGCTTATGTTGTATGTGTTATAATTGCTACTTCTCTACCACTCTGTTCAGCTGCTGAAGGAAGCCAGGGGCAGGGAGGTCACAACAAAACAAGACATTAAATCACTTGGATGTATTAACCATAACTATTTGCCTGTGTGAAACTGATTACAAAGCTTTATGTTATTCCTCCTGAATAGGCCTGCCAAGCCTTAAATTCTGGCTGAAAAAGGTGTTTCTGAAGAACTCAAGATCCCTGCCATAACTAAAGCCATCAAATACATGCAAACTGGATATACCAGGGAGCAGGGTGAGAATACTCTGTGTGAAACTGCTGAGAGCTGCAATGTGTAACTGAGCAGGTTTTGGCCAGGCAGAGCAGCCTGAGTGTCAAATGCCTCATGCTGCTAAATAATAGAGCTGGACCTTCTGGCTTAGCCAAGCTGGCATCCTACAATAGGGGATGATGACATTTTTACAGTTGGCAATTTCTGCTTCTGCACTATATGAAATTTTCCACTGCAGTATCAGGAGAGATGTCTATCTCCTTCCTCTGGAAGAAGCCAGGTTAAGGACAGAGTTCATAGAATCCTAGAATGGTTTGGGTTGGAAGGGACCTCTGGAGCTCATCTAGTCCAAACCCCCTGCAGTGGCCAGGGACATCCCCAACTAGAGCAGCTTGCCCAGAACCCTGGCAAGCCTCACCTGGAATACCTCCAGGGATGGGAACTCAACCACCTCCCTGGGCAACCTGGTCCAGTGTTCCACCACCCTCGTGGGGAGGAACTTCTTTCTAATGTCCAGTTTGAATCTACTCTTCTCCAATGTAAAACCATTGCCCCTTGTCCTTTCCCTGCAGGCCTTTGCAAACAGGCCCTCTGCAGCCTTCTTGGAAGTTCCCTTTAGGTACTGGAAAGTCACCAGTAGGTCCCCCTGAAGCCTTCTCTTCTCCAGGCTGAAGTTCTACACCTTTCTTGTCTTTATAAAAAGGTTAGTTTGCAAACTGCTTTCCTTTACTGCCAAAGCCAAAGTACAGCTCAACAAAGCATATATCCATGTTCCCAGTGATATCTTCACCTTTTCTGTTATGCTCCCAAAATGGTGAGCATACTCAGTAATACAATAATCTCTTGGCATTTGCCTCAGAGGTTGTCCTGATCAAAAAGAGAAAACAAAAGTGTTCCCTATTGCTATACTGAGATACAAAAAGCTCACCAGAGAGCCTGGGTTCATTTCCCAGGCAATGCAACAGCTTGCCAGGGCTCTGGGCAAGCTGCTTTAGTTGGGGATGTCCCTGGCCACTGCAGGGGGGTTGGACTAGATGAGCTCCAGAGGTCCCTTCCAACCCAAACCATTCTAGGATTCTATGAGATGAACTGAAAGCAGCCAATTGCCCTCCTTCCCTGGGTGAAATTCCTTGGTCTGGAAATATTACTTCATGAAATTAAGAACATCTGCAAAAGTCCCTTTTTTCCAAACAAATGTATATAAAAATGGCTTTTTAAAAGGAAAATCCTTCTTCTTAAGGTCTCCCCCAATTTCTAACAAGGAAAAACTGCCTGGGAGCTTGTTCTGATTATACTTCATATTTTGTTCATTCCATTATTCAACCATAACCACATCCTGCAGTGAAAAGCCATCCAAGACTCTCATCAGCTGTACCCAGGACAGCAATAAAGATGTGATATCACTAATCAAGAGAACTATCTGCCTACAAAGGAAGAGGAGAAATTAAGATGCACTTTATTTAATAAATGGTATTTAATAATAAATATTGACCATCTTCCATTTCATTTGTCATAATAATTGAAGGCCAAGTTTAGAGGATATTTTTCTGTGTTTGGCTTTATAAAAAACAAACAGTAAGTTCCAGATTTCTGCTGTGAATATTTCTTTTTTGAACACCAGCAACAGCATGGCTTCCATAACCCTAATCTCCCAGTATTTACAGGATGACCAGTTTGTGCCAGGACAACAGAATCCTGAAGGAAGTAGAAGCTTTCTCAGGCTGAACAGCTGGCACAGAGATAAGTAGATAAAAAATTTAAGATGATGGGTCTTAATCTTGCAAATTTCTACCCAAACTGGAAATCCTTCCAATCTGCTTCCCTCCATGCACACACACAGTGAAAGCACCAGGAAATAAACTACTCCATGAAAACCTTAAGCAAAACAATAAAGCTTTTAAAATAAATAAATCAATCAAATATTCAATGCAAAAATCTGAAAAGTTAGGCTTGGGGAAGTTCTAATCACAAATACCTTTTAGCACCCTAAGATGGATTGCTTCTATGTGACAGAATAAATATTGCTGAAATCCATGGAAGCAGTTAGAAGTGGTTGGGAGCACAGCAGGAGTGGATATGGTGGAAGTGCTGCTCTGTCTCCTTACAGGGGGATCTGGAGGGCATGGGACTGTTGTGATGCAGGGACAGAAATTATCTTTAATTGCCTTCTGTCCAAACTGCACAGGCCATTGTGGTAAGGGAAGGTTTTTGACATGGCAGCAGAAAATGCCATCCTTATCTGCAGTCTGACTGATGATTTTTGGATCATGATGTATACACAACCAGACTGCACTAGAAATAGCATTTTACTGAGCATGTACCAGCCTCTCTTTGTGTGCTTAACAGAGAGAAACTAAAACAACAGGTCTCTGATTAGAAGCATTGAAGTATGCCCTCATCATGTTCAAGATGCACAGGAAGGGGGAGGAACTCCTCCCACAGATCCAGGCACTAGAGGAAAGAACCCTGCAGAGCTCAGTTCTGAGATGCAGGATGCAGCTTCCCTCACTGCTTCTGAAGTTTCTTATCTTCTGACTCTTCTTGGCACAAAGCTGAGAAGTTCCCTGTAGCAACAGGCTGTGAAAATCCTCTGACATGAGGCAAAGAGATCCAACATTCATTCTTCCATTCCTTCCCTTTCTCACAGCTCAAATGACCTGTCTTGGGAGGGAAGTGCAGGATGGCTTGGCAGGAGCAGAAAGCACATTAGGCATGAAATGTGCCAATACTACTAACTTCTACCCTCTTAAGTTCACCTTTATTAACTCTTCAAATATTATTCTGTTCCACGTGTTCAGGAAGAAATATCTGGCTACAGTCCCTGGTATTTCCAGCCACAATGCTCAAATGGAGAGCACAAAGGAGGTGAGAAGTGATTTTTTCCTAGCAATTTTAGAATAGTAGGCATATTTTCTCTTTGTAGAGACAAGCAAGATCTCACATGGATTATAAATAGAGGGTAAAAAAGGACTGAGCAGAGATGTTACTGCTCTGCAATGTTGCTAATCAGTAGCATATAGCTATGCAGGATGCCCCTGCTGAACTGGGGATCCTATCTTGGGTGATGTTCTGTGATGCTGTGTGCTGAAGTCCAAATGTTGGGTATTGTCCTGTGTAATTCTTTCAATACTGGCTCAAAACAACTAATCCAACAGCTGTGTGCCTTCCAACTGGAGCTAAGAAGCTGAGGAGCAAATATTATGAATGCCTGAATGCTGAGAACAGATCTCTTCCTTTCTCCCCCATCATCCTTCTGATCCTTCTGTACAGAACAAAGCTGCTCTGCTAGGGATGTGTCAATACAAGCATTTCCATGACAACAGCCTAGGATGTGTCATATATAGACATTTGACTTCAACAGAGAAAGAGGAGATGTGACTAGAGGGCAGTCCCCTGCACTGCATTTAAACCCAGCTCCTTCCTTGCTACCACCAAACACTCTGAAAAGAATGAATGGTGACCCCTTGAGATACTAGTGCTCTCACTTGGGGACCACCACATTTCTGCCACCCATGCAAAAGGAAGGGAACCAGCTGCCTAACTTCACCCTAAGTTCTCCAGAGCAGAGTCAAACAGCTGAGCATTACCTAGTGATGAAAGAAGGTTTAACTTTCATTTCCCACCCTCATTTGGAATGATCTGAAGCATATATACTTGTTTCATTTCCCCAGCTCTGCTCTGAAGGTAGAAGGCTCTGGTAGATGCAAAGAACAGACAACTTACTAAGTCACATCAGAAGGACTTGCCAGTATTTTCCTCATAGCCAACTGAGGGTCACAAGGAATCACAGAAGAGACCTCTAAGATCATCAAGTCCAACACTACCATGCCACTAAACACAGCAGTAAGGCATCACCCATTGAAGAAATCTCATCACAGTGCAGGACCTAACCTAAGGCCCTTGCCAGCTGCTGACTTAGCTCAACACACTGCATGTTGTAAGACAAAACATGAGCACCTTTCTCTTCTTGCTCTACTGCAGGTCCATAAGCAGTAAATATCATTCCAGCACAACTAGAGATCCACAACACGAGAATTACTTGGGATTTTAACATCAACACATTTAAAATACTGCATGGGTACTTATAGCTACTGTTAAAGTCTGAAAATCCACTCAGATACTCCCAGTTGCATGGCTGTGAGGTGCTGGGTCAGTGCTATGCAGGGAGCCAGGAAATTCCACCCTGCAGCACAGTCTAAGCCCTTTCAATTGTCCTTGTAGCAGTGGTACTTGAAGCAATGGTTTTGGTCTATGGCCCAGCTCTGTTTTCCTTTTGATTATCTTACAGACAGTGCTTAGCAACCCACACAAGCTTGTCCTTTGTATTTAGGCCTTGTAGGAGAGCAAAACAGAATAGGAATGAAGGTAATATGCCTGCTTGCTACCGAGAGCACACAGAGCCAGTAACTGCCAAACTCCTTTTCCCTCAGCATTCCTATCTACTTCTAGAGTCTCTTCCCAGAACCTCTCAAAACCTTGCTACTTGGGTGCTTTGACAAGACACAAGCAGTTTGGATCAGTGTTTACAGAAGAAAGCCCTCTTTTATCTGGAATGCTTTGAACAGCCTAAGAACAACTGCTAGATGGACACCCTTTGTGTACCACAGGCTGGGTAACAGCAGAAGATATTCACAACAAAGGGATGCTGTGTTTAAACTGACTTGTTCATGGAATTTACTCACTAGTAATCATTCTAACAAGCACACTGGCTTCCTCCATAGGTTTCTAGGATTAAAAATTACAGCACCACAGCAATGAAACTGTAGCCTGTTGTGTCCAATATGGTAGGCCCCTTCTGTGTCACTACTCATTACTTATTGAGTGCTATAAATAGAGAGGCTGAATGAGTCTCAGTGTATATTGTACAGAAAGCACATACAAGGCTTGATCAAAGAGCACATAGAATCTGTGCTTTCTAGAGATACTTCAGACAAGGCTCCACCTTTGCATAAACTATTTGTGCAACTAGATCCCTTTTACATGCACACCAAAGTCTGACCTGGCATGTGCCTAAGGCCATGATACATCTAGTATCTGACCTTACTCCCAGAAAAACAAAGCCAGCACTGTCCAGATGTTAACTCTCCCACTTCCCACTGGCATGCTTAGCAAGTGCAGAAATGTGCAGTAAAAGGCCACAAAAAACCCTCACAAACAAGCAAATAAAATATCCCACACCATGCAGTCATAGCCTAGCAGAATCCAACACTATTTCAGAGCTTGATGTACCCAACACTGTCTGTACCAGAGAGGGTCACAAATGAATCACCAACCACAAGGCCTGCTACAATTAAGCAACTCCAATATGTCTTGTTTCCACAAAGCTTCCTTTCCAACTATGTATTCACCTGATCAATAAGAAGCAGCTCAAGAGGCCTGCAGTGATCCAACAGTCAGCAAACCCTGGTCCTCAAGACCAAGGCAGGAAACATTTTGCTTCTGGTTTATGTTTTCAGAAAATTTAATCTACCTCCCTCCTTTGCCAAATAAAGCACCTGACAAATAAAGCTTCAGATGTGATGCCAATTGCTCTGCTACTCACAGGGAGAAGGATGAACATTAAGGTGGCCAGGACTCAAAAAAACCCCAGCATATTAAAACCAGCCAGGACTCAGATGACAGTCAATGCAAATGGGACTGCAAAGAAAATACAGATGTGCTGCAGTGGCTCCAGCAAAAGGCCAGACATGATTAAGGCATTAGAGCACCTGACATACACAGAGAGGCTGAGTAAGATAAGATTGTCCAGCCTGGAGAAAAAAAGACTCAGGGAGATCTTAACAATCTGTGTCCATACCTGGTGGGTGTGGGTACAGAAGACAGAGCCAGTCTCTGCTCAGTGGTGGCCAAATAAGGACAAGAAGAAATGGATATAAATTGAAATATAGTCGTTTCTATCCAACATAAACCTTTTTTTTACTGTGAGAGTAGCCACAGCCTGGAATATGTTGCCCAGAGAGGAATGTCCATTCCCAGAGATATTTAAAAGTCAACTGGCCACTTGTTCTAGGCAACCCTATTTTGAGCAGGTGGATGGGACTAGACAGTCTTCAGAGGTGCCTAAACCACTCTGAGTTTCAGGGTGGGAGGAAGACCTGCTTTTAATGCCCTGGTACAAACCTGGAACTCTCTACAGTAGAAGTTTTCAGGAGCAGCCACTGCAGAGGATGCTTCAGTTCTCCAGGACCATGGAAACAAGACCAGCAATAAAAAGAATTGGCATCAACCATAAAAGTTAGCCACCTTGTGAAGTAGAAAGGTGCAGGGGTAACTTCCAACCCCCTCTGCTGCTGCTCAGAGAAGAGAAAAGCATCAATACTCCAGTCAGCACAGTGAACCACACAAGTCAAGATGCTATTCAAAGCCTTTGTCATTTGCAAAGGCTGGGAAGTATCTGGAAGAAATTACTTTTGCATTATCCACACACAGTTTGCACTTAGCCTAGACTCATTTTTGTCTGAGCACTGAGAACTTGCTGAACTGCCCCTTCTTTGCTCAGTATGAGACAGGAATTGGGTCACAGGCAGCTGCAAAGTTAAAGCCTTGGTGCCACTGCACATCAGGGAATGCTCTGATAGAAGTGTAAAGCACAAGAGGAGGTGACAAATTCACTGACAAGTGAGCAGAATGATTCTCATCTTCCTTCTATTTGCACTATTTTCCCATTAAAAAAAAAAACCAACAAAAAACCCTATCCTCATTTTTTATTTTTATTGCAACCAGAAAAATCTTTGCAATCAAGATGCTTTTCTCCAAACTGAAAACAGAAAAGGAAAGGCAGAGCATAAAAGGAAGGCAAAATGCCAGGGTGCAGTCCCCATCTTTATTAAGAAAAACCCCTTGTATTTGGCCAATCTTTCAGGAATTGACACAGCAGTGCTCACATTTGTCTACATCTATGGTTTCAGAGACATCAAGAATGATTTAGAGGAGTCAAGACTAATGACCTGGCCATTATTAATTCAGTGGATTTTCAAATAATTCTGTTCAAGGATCAAGTCATGGGCTTGAAAAGCTGGGACACCCTTGGAAATATATCATTTTACCTCAGAAAGCTAAGTTCTCCAGCTCAGAGGAGTCATCTACAGCAGACCATCACAAGTGATGGCCTAAAAGATGCATAAGCTGTCCTACATGACTTTACTTTGGAGACTTCCTCCAGTGGCTTAGAAATGATGGTCAAGTGGTACCTTTGGGGGCATGTGGCAGTCCCAGATCACCAGTGCATGCTCTCATGTGAGCCAGAAAAAGCAGTATAGACTCAGGTGAGTGTTATACTGTGACCAGAGATACATAGGAGAAAGGTTTTCCCAACTCTCAGAATTCAGGAGAGTACTGACATTAAGCCAGCATGACATAGAACTGCTGGGCCTTAGATTTACAGCAATAGAGAGATTGTAGTGAAGCTCAGAATTGGGATCAAAAATAGCCCCCAAATCAATTATTTTGCTCTCTTTAGAGAGAACTGACAGATCCAATCAACAAGTTTTAGTGCAGATGGTTTCTGCAATGTTTTTAATTTATTCAGGCTTCTAAGGCTGATAAGAATGGCACATTTCAAATGGATCCAAATCCACTGTTTTCAGGGTATTAGTAACGCTGGGTTTTCATAATAAACTCTCCTAAAAGGTTTATTGTCAAAGCTCCTTTCAGGCATGCAGGGTAGGTTTTTTTGCCTTGAGCAGGATGTACCATCAGTGACCTCAAGCTGACATGCAGCTCTGCTGGGGAGAAGAGTGTCCTCCTGCCAGAGCACCAGGCGAGTCAGCGGCAGCTGAGCCAACTGAGAAGCTCCTCAGTGCTTCAGACAAAAGCTCCAGAATACATGCTATTCTTTTCTTTTCCAGGTCATTCTGCATCATCTGAAACTGAGACACTTTGAATACAACTAAATCTGCACAAGAACCACAGGAGCAGTGTTGCCTGCTGTAGGATAACAAAGCAACCCAGGTGTGGAGCTCAATGTGCTTTACTCCTACCTTCAGCACCCTGCTGGAATCTTCCAATTGCAGATACTTCACAACTGAAAAGAAGGTCAGGGCTGAACACTGCAGGCCTGTGTTTTTCAGGTGAGCTCTGAACTGACCACTGCAGCACACACCAATGAACAGTGTTGGTGACCAAGATCATGAAAGGAGTGGAGCATCTGCCCTAGGAGGACAGGCTGAGAGAGCTGGGTCTCTTCAGCCTGGAAGAGATTGAGAAGAGACCTCAGGAATGTTTACAAATATATTAAGGGCAAGTGTTGGGAGGAGCGAGCCAGGCTCTTCTCAATGTCATCCAATGTTAGGACAAGAGGGAATGGGAGCAAGTTGGACCACAGGAGGTTTAGTATTAACACGAGGAGAAACTTCTTTACAGTAAGAGTGACGAAGCACTGGCCCAGGCTGCCCAGGAGGCTGTGGAGTCTCCTTCTCTGGAGACATTCCAGAGCTGCCTGGATGCATTGCTGTGTGACCTGGTCTAGGTGATCCTGCTCTGGCAGGGGGGTTGCACTAGATGATCTTTCTAGGTCCCTTCCAACCCCTAACATGCTGTGATTCTGTGTGATTCTGTGACTTGGGTGATTCTCTTCAGCCTTACAGCCACACTGTGCCCACACTAAAGAGTATACCAGAAGGTAATGGTAAGTTACCTGAGAGACAGCAACAGAATTCACACAACAGAAGAAGCTCCAGCAGCCCTTGGGATGCTCCTGCTCAGCAGATCAAACTGACTCTCACTGCATGTTGTGCCTTACTGCTACAGCTGAACCTTTAGTTTCCAAACAGCTTTTTTTCTAATTCAAGAACTCTGTAAACGCTTTTCCTCCTCCAAACTTGTTCATGCTTTGATTTTTCTAAAGATCACTGAAGGAAATAACCTCACTGACAGCTCCAAGAACAAGGAGTCATGTCCAATTAGTGCATGTGCACTGTTTGTAGTCTTCCTTTTCTTCTTAAAAGGATCTATGAACTGCAGTTTCTAAATACCAAGTATGTCTTGCTGCATGAGCATCTGAGGAGTGTTCTTGCTTCATGCTTAGCTGAGTGAGGGCTTTTAATTCTTAGTGTGAAAAGATGTCACTGGCAGAGGGGCTTGCTTAATCCTACCCATTAAAACAGATCATTTGGCATTAATATTTGGCCTCCTAGCACATCTTTTTACCTACCTTTTTAAAGATAGACTTCAATAAAAAAAAAAAGAGGCTAATTCAGAAGTACCTCATGGAAACCATTTCCATTAGCCAAAAGGGAAACTCCTGCTGTTTCACTTCCCTGTAGAAATAAATCTCTGCCAGCTGTTAGAAAACATAGCCAGCCTTATCTTTCTTTATTCTATGACATCTCTGCAATGGTTCATGTTGAAAGTTTTTTGGTTCTTTTTTTTTAAGAAAATAAATAAAATCAAAGCTCTGCATTTTCCTGATGTCCCTGACATAAAATCTTCTTTTTAAAGTTATTTAATAAATACTCACAGTAATTTACCTTCCAATAGGATGGTACCAAATATCTTAACAGTACATTTGAAATGGATTTCAAATGATTATTTAGGCATTTATTAGATCCCTTAAGCATGGTTTGAAGGAAACTTTATCCATCAGTAGGCAAACAAATTTAGAGCCCAAGTCTAGAAATGTTTGTTTTCAAGAAAACTCAATTTTGATTAGCAGCACATGGAATATTCTAAGCTTAACCAGCCAACAACTGAATAGGTATCTCATATTTGACTGTGAGTATAAAAAGAGAGTTCAACAGAGTAAGAACAAGAAGGGCAACCAATAAGGATTTTATTTCCTTGTCTCATCAGTTGCCTTTGACACATGAATTACCTCTTATTACATTACTTCTTGCCACCCTACACATCATGCTGGGAGGCCACAGAACACAGAAATATGCCTGCACTTGGGGCAAAGCTTCCCTAAGTGCTTCTTGGGATACAGCACAACTTGGAAATGGCTCAATTCCTCTAGCAAAGCAATTACTCTTTGTCTGTACCCCATGGTGAAAAAAACTCAAATAAATAAATAAAAACTACTTGAGCCAACCTCACAGTTCAGGGAAATCTCTTCCTCCTTGATGACAAGGGATTGAAAACAACAACAAAGTTCTATACCTGTTTAGGCAAATATACCCTGAGGTGTATCTGTAGTGACAGCTGCCAACACAGTGTGTTCACACAGTGTAATCCAAGACAGTTAACCAGGTGCAAACTGTGGTCCTGCCATCTTATACCCAAGCTGATGTCTTGCTTTCATGTGCAGACACACCACTTTCAACAGCAGCTTTGTCTGAATGACACAGCCACTGAGGGCATTCAGTGCTCATCTTCAGACTTTGGGCTTGCTCAGAAGATCCTGCACAGTCTAGAGCATCCAGCTTGTCCCTAACACTTCTAAACAAACCACTGAACTAGTTAGTTGGTTTAACAAACCTCAGGCTATGAAGGATTTTGAGACGAGGCAGGATTGCAATTAAATTAGAAACCTCCCCAGATAATTCCTGACCCTCAAAAGAAGGCTCTATCTCTCTAATCCTTCAAAGATACTTCTCATGATTCTGAGGAATTGAAGAGCAAGTCTTTAATAGGGAACAAGCTTAGTAAGTAAGAGGATACATCTCAATAGCAAATAAAAGGCATGATTGTTACCTATATTGTTTACTGCTAAGCAGTAATAATAAAGCTTCATTATGTGTAGGTAATAATTATACACATTCTTCACTATTTGACAGCACATATTATAACCTATTTTTCCACTGCTTTTTATTATTTATTATTTATTTAAACTGGACATTAGAAAGAAGTTCCTCCCCACGAGGATGGTGGAACACTGGCCCAGGTTGCCCAGGGAGGTGGTTGAGTTCCCATCCCTGGAGGCATTCCAGGTGAGGCTTGCCAGGGCTCTGGGCAAGCTGATCTAGTTGGGGATGTCCCTGGCCACTGCAGGGGGGTTGGACTAGATGAGCTCCAGAGGTCTCTTCCAACCCAAACCATTCTAGGATTCTAGGATTCTATGATTACCTACATGACATAGGTCCAGATAATCCAAATGAACAGGCTCATTCAACAGTTACTCCAAACCTCTGCATGTCTATCCAAAGGTAGAGAAAGGAAGAGTCAGGTAGGCTTCATGGCATCACCTCATTCCCCCTTCTATTTACCCTCTTGGACCATGCTAGTTTCCTGCTGCAAAAGCTGTGATGCTGGTAGTATTCCAATCATGGGGAGATGATGAAAATAAACATTTATTCCTTTCAAAACAAGACCAAAAAATCTCATGGGAAAGTCAACTAGCACTGCCCCTCCCTCCCCTCAACACATTAAAGTGTAATTAGAACTGCAAAATAGCTCAACTTACGAAAACTGGTTCTGCTGCAAACAGAGGCACAGAGACACAAATAGAATTCTCTACCCACATCAACACTATTTTCTATTCCTTTTTATGAAAAAAGTATAATGCTAGAGCATATTTTGCACTGAAAAAAAAACATTCAAGTGTACTGAATGTGTTAGGTGGTCAAGTTTACACACACTTGGCATTCACTGGAATGAACTCAAGCACTACTAATGCAGATGCCTTCACTGTGTGAGTTGATGCCAGGTCACAAGTTCAGCAACACTCAAAACATTATTTGGAAGATGTCTTTTCAAAGAAGTTATCTTTACTTAAGCTTTAGGGCAGCCCAATAGTTCAGCCAAGAGGTGTTAATCTTGTGATTCTTCCATCTCCCTTAGGTTTACCTAACTGTATCAGCCACCATTAGAAATGAAACCACACAGAGAGAAAAAGTCAAGTTAAATGCAGCATGGATTCGTGGGGTTCTTGGTTTGTTTGTTTTTTAGGTCATAGATTAATTGTTCAGAAGATGAGTGGCACAGGAAATATATAGTGGGGGGAAACTCATAGGACATGCTACAATGTAGGTGGTTGGACATGATGAGGTCTCTTCCAACCTTAATGATTCTGTGATTAATGAACCCAGCTGAAATGTCCTAGCTCACCATTTGCCAAGTCAAGGGTGAAACAGAACATCAACATGCTGCAGTGTATGCTTTGAAGCACTAACTTTTCTCCCCCATTCTCCTTTGGAAGCATTCTGAATCACTTTGAACCTTAAAATCAATCTCCTGTTGCTTGACCTCTAACTCCTGCTGACTCTGTGACCCTAGAGAAAGGAGGGTCAGTGGAATTATGCACTTGTAGTCCATGAACACAGCTGCAGACATCAGTACCAAAAAAGCAGAGGCAGGGGAAGAAAAAAGGAAAAAGAAAGAGCTCAAAAGAAAGTCTCTCACCAAACAAGAAAGATGCAAAGCCTTTGCCACAGCTCCATTACTGGCTCCCTCATCAGCCACAGCTCCATTACTGGCTCCCTCATCAGCCGCAATAATGAAATGATGGCTTGAAAAGAATCTTTCTAACTAAATGCCTTTTAAGTTCTAAATAAATTTAAAGAAGAAATAAATAGAAACAAAAACCAAACTAAAACCTCCCCACCTATACTGTGTGTTTTCTTGTTTTCTTAAAGGCCATATTCCCAAGGCTAGTAGATCAGTATAGCTACATATTAGGAGCCACAAAACTCAGCACTGAAGTGTAGTCTCTACAATTAAATAGCTACATATGCAAAAATACACAGAGGATCTCTTTGGGAAACTATGGCAACCACTAGTCCACCAAGTTGTAATTCCCCCTTTGTCCCTACCATTCTAAGCCTCCCAACTTGGACAAGTAAAAGAATAAACAGAAGTATTAATGAGGTTGAGATTGGACCTGTAACAAAGGAGCTGGAAAAGCAAAGAGGCTTCCTCACAAGCCTGAGTCTGGAAATAGTCAAGGAAACAAACTTTTCAGGAGAGCTGTACAGCTGTGATGAATGGGATACAGGCAGCATGAACCTGGGATACAAAGTCTTGCCTAGGAAACTGGGGTTGGAGTGCCCACAGGGCCACTGAATCACTTACTGGAATACTGTCACAATTGACCTTTAATTTCTCCAGTTGAGATACTTAAGGCTTGATTTTCAGAACTGCTGAGCAACCCCAGCTCCCAGGCATTTTCTCCCTGGAGTACTGCTCCAGCCAAACATTTGGAAATTGCTTGTAAGTATTTAAAAATAGCAAGGTTACTATCCAAGTATCAAACTATATGTATCTCTTTCTCTGTCCTAAATCAAACTCTGAAAGCCTCTTGGGCCCTGTCTGAGGGTTAGTGATGCTTCTGAAGTCCTCTGGCATCCTCAAATGGAGAGCTTGGTAGAACCACAAAGCATCCCCTCTTCTCCCATTGATATTTAGCCTCAGGAAGTATGGATTCCTCATGGAATGCAATGTATATTGACATTTAGGCCAAGAATGCCACAGACTAAGATGAAAAAACAGCAGTTTTTCATTTCATACAAGTCTGAACTATAGCTTTTCCAGCCCATTTTTAATACACCATTGGGCAGCTCATAGTATTTCACAGAGTTCATGGGTTTTTTCCCTCCAGTCTCTTGATGTGACACATGCCAAGATGCTGGAGCTTCCATGCTCCTCCAAGGTGAGGACATTGCCATTCATTCTAGTTCCCAGTGCTCTCCTGCACTGCCAGCTGCAGTTGCTCCTGCTGGTTGCTTGCTTGGTTTGTTTGAAGCCACTCTTCTGACAGCCAATTGGTATTGATGGTGAAGATCACTTGTCCTGCCTTAGTTTAATCCAAAGAAAAATACTGATGGAGCTGAACCAAAGCAAAATAAATTCTTTTGGGAGATTCATTGCTCTCAAGGTTTAATCCTAATCCTGACCTGAATTTTGTTAGCAGTTAGGCAAACTGCTCAGACATCTTTTGCACATCAGAAGATACCAACCGTAATATTTTGAGACAGCAAAGAGCCTGAAGTGCAATGATTTGCTTTCATTAATGTAGTGATATATCAATACTATAATTATGACATTTAATATGGTTTCTCACTGCCCTCAGTCTCTCTCCACACCATTTTCTATTCTATTTTCTCTCATCTCTGCATTTCCTGCTAAATGCATGCAGGACCCACAAAATGACACCTTGCCTCACAGCCTTGCAACAAGAACATTGTGGAAATGAAAGAGCATTTAGAAAAAGACTTAGCTTTAAAGTTTGCTTTTGCTAACAACCTTACTTCTTTTATATCAATGTATGTCATTGCTATCAACTGACCTGATTAAGCCCAAGAATGCTTCCATGGAGGACAGCTGACAGAAAATCCTCTCAGACAGACAAGAGCAAACTACAGCTACTGCCCTGCCTGCAATTCTGAGGAGTAGTCTGAAAAAGGATCCTGGGCCAGGGTTACTTTGTGCCGATGTCAGAGCTGTGCTGGGCATTATTTGCATGCCCAGTTACAGGAGAAAATGAGCCAGCAGATGCTACTGAGATGCACAATTGCATTTGCAGCCCAGCTCTTTGCCCAGTGCAGAGTCCCAGTGGCCTGATCTCACCTTGAGCCTTTCTTCCTGCCCCTGCACTCTCAAGCCACACTGTAGGTGTTTAGTGTTTCTTGGCCACCTACAAGTTCTGGTTTGTGTGGGCTGCTAAGTCAGATAGGCTGGCCAAGCTGCTCTAGTCCTTCCCCATAGGATAGTTCAGTTACTCTCACTTCAGCAGAGGATTCCTAGAGCACCAATGGAGATTTTATTAAACAGCCTCAAATCTACAGTAGTAGTTGGAATTCCAAGACCTTTCAACAATTAAATGTATGTGCCACTAAAGTAGATTACACAGAACTGCACCTAAATTTCTTCCTAAGCCTTACCTCTAGCTGGTAGCACTGTTTTCACTAAGGAAATGGCAGTCACTGGTGACTTTGAAGGCACTTGTCTGAATTTATCTAAGAGAGGAACTAATTTGCTGCAGCTCTGCTACATATCTCTCTAAATAGCAACAGTCAAGAAACAAACTGAACAGCTCAGCAATCACTGGCCACTAAAATCATTGCCAGGCTCCTTTGCCAGGATCAGTTGGAATGAAAAAGCTTCTTTGCCATGCTTGCAGTTCAAACAACCAAACCTCTCTGGTACATCAGTGATTGAAAACTAGAATGCCAGAACAGATCCAAGCTATATGAACATGTCACCAAAATCTCTGGAATTAAATGAAAGATGAGGAAATAGGAACTGAACTTGAGCAGCTGGCTGAGGGAACTGCCTTCCCTCTTTCAGCAGCCAGCAGAGCAAACCTGCCTAGCCCTCATCTGCTGCACAGTACCTCACTTGGACATTTTCTAAAGGTAGCAACACTCTACACTTGAATTTACCCAGAGAAATGTCAGCTCTAAGGTTGGACTCTGTATAAATAATCTGAAATAAGAAATGATGTTCCAAAAGGCAAGGACAGCTTTAATCAGGTAGAAGCCTAAGCACTGTATCCAAAGCCATTAAGAACCTATTTCTTGCCTTCTGACTTAAGGCACATGTTAAGGATCTATGTTGTTTTGCTTTAGCTGTAAGTCTGCAGGGGCCACAGCTAGTAAACACTGAATGTTTTGGTTATTTCTCATGACTAAAAGACTGCGTTTTCCAAATTCAATACTTTTTCCAGGTTTCTTTTAGTTTCTCAAGGTCAGTGCAATATCACAGAGCAGCTGAATAATGAAAGAAAGAAAGAAGAGCCCCTTACCTGTGGCAGAGTGAAGACTTTCCAAGCTCCAGTACCTGGACAGGACACCTCTCATCCCCCCCCCACCACACACCACCCCACTGCTGTCTGAATCCGAACCTGGGGAGAGCCCAGAGCTTCCACTGCTGCTGCAGTTTTCTCCACTGTGTGCCCCACTGGACTCACTGGGGCACTGCTGGGTCCTCATGCAGGCAGGTACAAGGGAGAGCCAGGGGCTCTGCTCTGCTCGGGGAGGAAAAGGGCAAAGCTCTCTGGAGCTGCTCCCAGGGCAGTGGTACCTGGCAGTGCTGCCTGAGGACTGAGCTGGATTCCTATCCTCCTCTCTGCCTGTCTCGTTGCATCCTGACATCATAGGGGTCCACTAAGGAGGCTCCCTCTGTGGCAGCTCGACTGCTCTCAGCTGCAGCTTCTAGCAGCTGATTTTTCCTAAAGCCGATTTCAAGGCATTAAAAAGGCAAGAGCAGGACAGAGATCCTCCCTCTTAATTTAGCAGAACTGTCAGATTAAAAATAAAGAAGTGGGAATAGTAGAATTTCATGCATTTTAAAAAAGCCCAAGTGAGAGAGACCTTGTGTCATCTGCTTCCCCTGAGAATTCAGAAAGGATTTAACATATAAACTAATCATGTTTAGAACTGGCTGTGGCTGCTACTATTAAAAAAAAAACCCTATTTTTGTAAGTCCTCAGAGAAAGAATACAAAATGAAATCAACACCAGAAAAGCACAGATTGAGATTTAGGGAAGTTGCAGCTGGGAGCTTTGAAAAATTGTTTAGCATCCACTCCCAAACTGTGTACTTGGGATGGTTCCCTATGTCACTGTGTGATCTTTGTAAGAGACCTCAGTCCCAAGTGAAAGAGCACCACTAACTACTTTTTAATTAGAAAGCTTTAGGTTCCCACTGCCTAACATCTGATTCATTGTGTCCCAATAAAAAGAACTTGGAAAGAATCCTAGTTTCCTGAGAATGAAGAAATACCTGGGCTGTTTGACAAGGACTTTGGGACACCACAGAGGTTTTATGATGAAGGAAGTTTCCAGACAGTCACTCTGCTAAAACACCTGGATTACAATGGCACTTCTGTCAATGTATCAGAGTCATTTAAGAGGAACCACATTGTTTGCACTATGGACAGTAGAAAACATTCTAAAACTTCTTTTGCGAGTTACCAGAACAGATGTAAGACCTGGACTAGATTGCTTCAGTGTGAGATGATCCACATCAGCTCAAAGTTGGCCAGGTAAGGCTCTGTAACTAGACTGAAGTAAACAAGGAGCTCAGGTGGGAGGGTAAGAGCTTCCTTTGGTGGGACCAAAGGAGCATGCTGGGAAAAAACTAAACTGCTTTAACCATTTACAAAGTGAAGATGTGTCTAGACATCCAAACCCAAAATTAGTAGCCTAATTTCTTATTATTTCTGTGTGAGGTAATTCTGTCCAAAGTAAATAAAGCCACGTTATGCTAAGGCCATCAGAGCCTGCTCTGACAGAGAAACACCTTTGCCTCACTACCTGTGCCATAGTAGGGTTATTTTCTTTCAGCAAGACTGCCATTTTGCTGAGTATTTCCTAAAAGACAAACCTTTACCTTCCATCACTGCAGGCTGCTACAAAGCATCCAACAATGCTGAACCAACTTTTGGTGTCCTAAATATTTCAGCCATTCTATACAAGAAAAGCCTCTGCACTAGTAGCAAAAATAACATTTCTGCAGCGGCCAGTGACAAAAAAGTTCCTTCAATTATCTTCTGAATGTAGCTATTTAGACCAAAATATCTTCCTCTAATGCCTCCCAGTGCAGAAATGGAAATGTGTTCTCAATTTGGGTGCAGTAGAACCACTCTTCTGCATTGATCTGGCCCATCCAGGGCATCCTAGAACTGCCTGCATTAAAGTAGAAATAGAGAGAAACATTTCTTGATCATAATAATGGGGCAGAAGGCAAGTTAAGCACTAACAACAAAGATGAATGTAGCTGTGTATGTGGACACAGTGTTAGGAAGAGGAAGGGACGGTGCAGCCCTTCAAACACAAAAGGTGCTAAGGAGAGGCTACAATTCAGTTCTAAATATCCTACCCCTGCTCCTAGAAACCCATGCTTGGTCTATGAGAAGCAAGGAAACTCCCATGTACCTGTTCCTCTCCTTGACTGAGCCACTAAAGTTGACATTATTTACAGCAGCTCTGGAGCAACTGCCCTTGCCTGGGAGAACTCTGCCCTCAACCTGCTTAAATCATTCCATCTGTTCCTGGGCTCATCCTCCCACTCTCTGGACTGAATGTTTCTGGCAAATACCAAAGGATGTTTATTCAGTGCCAGAGACAATAGTGCTGCAATCCTAGCTGAAGGTGCTACAGAGGTCTGTGTATTATATGTATGTACTCGGTAGGCATCTCCTAATAGAATGGAAAGAGAGGAAAAACACTACAAAGCCAGGTGGTGACAATATTATATCAGAGTTCAAAACTGCAACTAATTGCACAGGGGTTCCAACAGAGCACAGATTTTGTTGTTGTTAAATAGACATAGATAATTTATTCTGTGATACTAGAGAAAAGTTAGCTATGGTTGCTGTGGTGGCAACCATCATCCATCTACAGACTAAGGATATCACTGCACACCCTGATCCAGGGAGGGAAGGTAGCCTGAGCCCTGGACAGCCTGAGTCTAAATGTCTGCTGGATTTCTTAGTGTCTATTGGGTTCTCCTGTAGTCTCATAGCTTCACACAGTGACTGCCAGAATCATTCAGGATATGCTACAATCTTTTTCACTCTTTGCCCAATGGAAAGCTTTTATTTGTGTGCTACATCTTCTGCCTCAGTAGCTAACAGATACAATCCCACTCAAGCTGTTAAGACAAATTTGGAGGAACTCAGCCATCACTTGGCCCAGCTTTTCATGTTGGATGAAACTCTTTGAGTGAGCACATGATATCAGAGACCTCACAGAGGGCAAATATTTGTGGCTGTGCTTAGACAGAATCAAGAGTGACATAGTGGGTCTAAGCTTTCTGTGATTCAGAGACAAAGTGAAAAATACAGTGGGCAACAAGACAACATTTTAGCCACTTCTGTTCAGTGGTACTTCCATGGGTTAATGAGGATGGAATGGACATTTCATGCTCTATCTACAATGATACACTTCTGAGGAGGAGCATGCCACCCTTTTCTGTGTCCCTTCAAGAACTAAAATGACAAAAATGGAATAAATAGTTCAGCTTGTTATTTTGCTGAACTACAGGACTGCTAAATATTTATAAGACATAATGAAATCCTGTTATTAAGCTAATATTTTCCCTCTTGAATAGATTTCTCCAGTGGCTGTCAAACATCTTCACATTAACTGTTGCCAAGTGTGAGCCTAACAGCCCATCTATAGCTGGGAAAAGCAGATGAAAGCTGGCCACATGATGTTGAGTAAACAAACAATCCCTTTGCCTCAGAGAAATACTTTCCACTACACCAAAGAGGCCAAAGGATAACTCAGTATCACCAAGTGGTCACTGCTTTCCAGACTATCCACAAAAGATTCAGACTTTGAGAACTTGGCTTGACTAATCTTCTTGCTTATACAAGATTTCCAAGGCCACCAGTATGGTCACCATCAGCACACATGAGTCAGAGTGAATTCAAGCCTCTTTGGTTGGCACAACCAACACCAGCACTGCAGTGCAACTCCAAAGTATCTGTTGTAGGTAGATATCTGATAGCAGGAAACTGAAAGATCTTAGGCTGTTTAGCTCTGACAAGACACAGGGAAGATTGCCAAAACAATTCAGCCTGCATTTAAATAATGATTTTAAACAATATTGGTTTAAGATCACAGCACAGCTACAAACCTGATCTTGTAATACACTGGCTACAAGTTTCTCCCTTTATAAGGGTATGCCAAACCCTGATGGTTTCTTGTCATGTGTGGCCCCATCTAAAAGTTTCACAGATTCTCTGAGAGGTAGCATGGGGGAAACATCTGGGAGAAGGTAGCAAGGGCAGGCACAAGAATAGAACATCTCTAGCTGAGAAGCACAGATAGCAAAGAGAACAAGGACTTCAAGGGTAGTTCCTCCAACTCTCAGAAAGTTACCTGTGTCTATCTGTCACTGTGTCACCTTGTGATTGTCTCCTGCTGAAAAGTCCCTATGGAAAAGGTCAGAAATGGCAGCACCTCCTCAGCAAATTCCCTCTGCTCTAGACCTGTGGGTTAGTAGCTCTCACACCCAGAACTGCTCACCTCCTGGCTTCAGCTCAGTGGTAGCTGCATTCTCACACCTGCACCCACTGTGCATCAGCTTCCCAGTGACATTCCCAATTTTACCAGTGTTTAAGAGACGGCTGGATGTTGTGTTGGGGAGCATCATTTAGTGGGGTGATANGATTTTATCAGTGTCTTCAGGTTCCAAATAAACAGATATCAGACTCAGGAGAGAGATGGGGGGGAAGGCAATAAGTAAGATAGCCTAAAGACAAACATACTAGTCCTCTGCTTTAACCCAAAGCCTTGCTATCCTACCCCTGCTTGCTCTGATACATTTTGGGCCCTTCTTGGGTCAAATGCTCTCTCAAGATCTTCAGAGACTGACAAAAAGCAGAGAAGCATTCCCATGTCTACGTTAGCTCGTGGCTTATTTCCTACACTGATCTTTCACTCTATCTCAGCCTATTCAAACACTGCAGTAAACCAGGCAATAAGGAACAGATAGATACTGCAAGTTATAAATGAAGACATGGACACAACCAGAAAGGGTTTTTTTAAGGTGGCAAGACACTTGATATTCTTAAATAGTACCTGCCAAAGTGTGAGGTGAAGCCAAGAAGGTCCTTCCAAAGTCCATCAGGAAGGTCCTTCCTGATGTTTGCAGAGGACATTTACCTTTGCTAATCTCAGGGATGTGTTTGCACACACACGTTGGTGGGGCTGTTCAACCTCTGTATCTCTCTGGAGGAAGCTAAAGACATTCAAGCTTCACTAAATGTAGAGATTAGCACCAGCTCAGCTGCTCTTTATTTCACAGATGTTAGAGCCATCTACTGGTTCCTTACAGTTTTATCAGGTGGTTGCTCTGGACAGAAGAGGTGACACAGGAAGACAGGCAGCAAAACTCGATCAGCAAGCAAAAGCAGCACAGTATGCCTGATACCAACTGCTGGGATAGCCAAATGACAGGTTTCAGCCTGCCTCATTTCTCCCAGCATGACATACAGGCAGAGAGAACAATGTGTCTGTGCTCTAGTGCCAGTGAGTGGTCAGAGGAAGCTAATGAGCACAGCAGATAGAGCATTAAAATTAAGCTCTTCTCCCAGCACTGGTGGTAGGTTCTAGTTGAGAAGAGGCAGCTTCACCTACAGCAGTAAGTTTGTGCCCAGCTAAGCTCTTGTGCTCAGGTAGTAGTCTCATAGCTCTCTATGGCACCTTTTGGGCTAGACCATGACAACCATCTTTTCATGGCTGAAGAACCAGAGAGGGCTCTGAAATATTCCATCCCCTCCAGTCTCTGCAGCATTCCCTGCACAAGATGTCCAGATGCAGACTTGGGGAGTGAGAATTTGATCTGTATTTTCAACATGGCAGCATATAGTACCAAAGCATATTGCACAGTGCTTTCATATCCAGTGTCTTTTATGACTAAAGCATGTGCTAGGATAATTAATACAAGTAGTTGCAGCTTCAGAGTTAAGAAACTTAAAATTAGATTAAATGAATTCATAGTTGAATTTTATATTCATTTTGAATGACCTACAGCTCTGTCAAAAGCAATATGGATCACAATAAAGCTGTGCAAGAATCAAAGAGGGCATTCTGCTGCACTACTGCTGCCTCAAGAACATTCCCCATCCTGAAATTGATCCAACAAGATTATCACTTCAGTGATTTGTCATTTTCTTCCCAGCCACATCCTACCAAAGGAAGGGCATGTGCAGACATTCATCACCCCTAAAATGCTTCACCATGAAGCCCACAAGCAGCAGCTAATAGAGATGGCTGTGGCAGAAGCATTAGCACTTCCTCTCTTCATCATTTTTCTCCCCCACTAGCAGATTGGTGGTGGTGGTGGAAAAAGGGTTCTGCTGCTTTTTGTTTCTTTTGCTACATTGACACAGCAATCCTTGAGCTCCAGGCTTGGGTCATAGTATGAAATTCACCTCAGGAATACTGTGTGAGTTGCAGATGAGTTAGGTTTCATGCCCTGTTTCTAGATAGCTTATAAACACCTACAGCTCTACCAACTGGTTAGTCTGCACTTACATCCCCTATTCACCCTCCCAAATTCATATATATTTTTTTAACTCCTTCAGGTCCCAGTTGGGAACTCTTATGAAATTCGGATCAGCTATGACTCAGAACTTCCTTCTATGAAAGTGGCACTCAGGGATTTCAGCTAACGTCAGAGATGCACAGACACCTTGACAATGATGGATTTCCATCTGGGATTGCCAAGCAGTAAAGCTACAGCATTTTAATTCAACCAGGGAGCTGGTCCTAAGTGCTGGGGCAACCCCAGATGCTTGTGACAGCAGGCAATTAAAACCCTCAGCACTGAGAGAGCAGAGGCAGTGCTCCTGAGATCATGATAATAAGGAGCTCATTTTCTTATTTCCAGATCAAACCTCATGCCTCTGTGCATAAGTTGTGCAAAGCATCAGAAAGCAAACCAGTTTTGCTTGACAAATCACTAGGACCACTCAACTCTGATGTAATCAGCACAGTGTCATGGTCCCTTAATTAAGTAATTCCAGAAGTGTTTAATTGATGGCACAAAGAGACTTTCTGAGGCAGAAATGGCAGCTTGGCATCCAACTGTGGTTGGCTTTTCCTGGCTAGACTGCTAACTACAAAACAAATCCCCTGCAGTCTGCTTTTCTTATCCCATCCCAAAGTGCTATGATAGAGATATCTGCAGAATTTGGGCAGGCACTGTCAGATGGAGAATTTAACAACCTGGCAAAGATATGCCTCACTGTTTAATAATCTTTGCAACTTCCATTTTAACTCTGAGAAAGTGTCAGTCATTGGAAATGAAGTAGACACCATACATCATGCACATTCCTTATGAAGAAGCAGCATACTTGCTCTTCAAGATGATTTAAAGTATAGGAAATATTCACCTCTAGAGGCTCATTTAGTTGCTTTTGTGGCTAATTAGCAGCTTGAGAGGAACCTCATCATAGCCACTGTGGTGCTCTCCAGCAAACACGAGGCAGAGAGTCTATTTTGTCTGCAGAAACCTAATTCAAGCATGTAATATATATAGCATCATCCCAGGTGAGATGAGTTCTCATGAGACCACCCAGTGTTTCTACACCAAGCACATAGTCACTGCCATTAGTTATCTTTTCTTCACTAAGAAGCTGTTTACTGCCTTTAAATGGCATCCTGGTTATTTGCTCAGGGTGAAAACAAAGCAGAATATGAAAAGCACATGAAAAAATTCACTCTAAAGCAGATTTCTTCTCAGCCATGGGGGCAGTATTCAACATCAAGAGGAAAGAATGATTTCCACAATTTCCATACTCAACAAACTAGAGCTTAATTGTCTGATCATTCACTTCCAACTAAGCCTAGTGTACCCACCAGGAGAGGAGATGCGTCGCTTCCAGCCCACACAGTCTAAGCCTGTCGGAGTGCTCTGGGAAAATGGATGCAGTTTCAGTGGGAGAATGTCAAAGGCAACAGCAGATGTGATGGATGGACTTCTTCCAGCCTGCAACAGGAGGGGGAAAACAAAGGCAACAAACATTAAACTTAGATGCCCTGTAGAACAAAATCTAGCATTCATCACGGAGCACCACTTCCCACCTCTGATGCCTGCTCGTGTAATTAGGCCATTAGTAGACATATGGATTAGTATGGCTAGAGAGGTTAGTGAAGAGTGAAAAGGCAGGGAAAATTGCGAAGTAGTAAGAACAGGAGAAGTGGATAACAAGGCACTGGACTCACTTTACATACTACCACATATACCTACATTCACAGAAAGTTTCGCTCCTTCCTATGAAGTGTATCCAGAGGGAAAGGGAAGCAAATCAACCCAACAAGTGATCATCCCCTCAGCTACAGAACTGTTTCCTACAAGTTTATGACTAATTTTTGTTCTGGTATTTAATATATAAATAAAGTTTTTCCCTTCAGAGATCTCCCAACCACATAGGACATGGATAATACAACATTCTTCACTTAAGGTACAAATAGGATTTCTCACTCCCTCCTCTACCAGCCTGATTGATTTTATAAACCTTATAACACTTTATGAAACTTGGAATACTCCAAACCACTGCCAGATCTCATTGAGTTGATAATTTTTGCTGGTTTAAGTGGGAAAATATATGGATACATACACACAGCTCATGACCTCTAATGCCTCAGTAAGTCAAGATTAAAATAAGCAGAACCACAAGATTTTAATTTTTGTTGAAGAAATCACACAATCATACAAACCATTGTCATAGATATACTCCATCCACCCACAGGCTAACTCACTCTCTCATGCATTCACTTAAAGTTGAAAAGTCAAATTAAATTTGTCAACAAAATGCAAACTGTAAATGAGGTTCTTTTTCTGTGTCAAAACCAGTATTTTCTGCCAATCTTGCCACATCAACAAACTTGTCTTCTGTGTCCTGTCACCCACCCTGAAGCAGAAATACTATCTAGTTCATAGAAGGAAAGGAGACCAAAATACCCCTGGTATTTCATCAGGTAATCACAAGACACTGAAGAAGACACTACAAGAATAGAGATCATCTGACAATGAGAAATACAGATTATAGTCAAAGTCACCAAAATATCTAGTTATTGTTTAGTTATGACATTTAGTTATGCAGTTATGATTTTATTCCTTTTTCCTTCTCTCTCTTTTCTCCTGTGGCTGGCACACAACAAAAATCCCAGTGACTGCAGGTGGCTGGGAGATCAGCTGCTCAGTAAGCATTGGGCTCATGGGTGTAGCCATTTTTCATCTCTGTGTTGCTATTGCCCCTTTCCATTTGCTGCTGTGACATTTGGTTACCACATACCCATCCATCACTGAAGCAAGAGTTTGCTATACTGAGGTCCAACAGTTTATCTAGCATCTTTCTTTTTCCCTACTGGCCCTACTATGCTCCATCAGCATAATGTCTGCTGACAAAACTTGATGCTGCAACCTCTTCTTTAGAAGACAGCAATTAGTCAAAACATCCTTTCAAAACTGAACTGCCACCCGCTGCCCAAGCAGCTGAGAGAGCTGCTGCTCTGTGCCTGCTTTGCCTTATCCTTCTTGAACTTACTTTCCTAAACCAAAGAGAACAGAGCCAATCCTTTATCACAAATCCCTGTCTCCTAAGGGAGAGCATGAACCCTGTTAAATTAACCTGAGCAGTGCCTGTTTTGCTAGAGAAGCCCCAGGAAAGCCCCCCTGGGAGGACATGCTCTTCCAACGACAATGAAATCAAGCAAAAGAGGCAACTTCCTGGGCTGCAGCTCTGGAAATGCCAAGGGTAAAGTCTAGGTTATTTACATGGAAGGTGATAGAAAACACTCTTGTTATGTTTAAGACCAGGAAGCAGAGTATTGCCTTAGGGCTGTTACAGTAGAAACTGTAGCTTTCATTCTTGTTAATCCCCAGGACATCAGAGCAAATTTCATGTCCAGACATCACTTGATTTCTATAGCAGAGGAGCCAGGCTTCTACAACCCAAAATCAGGAGAAGAAGCATTTTCAGAGATGTTAGTAATACATGGGCAAGGTTTTCCCCAACCTACGAGAGAAGGGAGGGGAAATGAGGGACCAGAGGATAGTAAATGTAAAGACCCTCTCTACATTTTCTGCTCTAGATTCAAAGGGGTTATTTCTATGCTCTTATACACAGCAGTTCAGTCCCTGGCTGAGGCCTTTAGCCCTGTTGTGTGTCTGTGCACAACAGGGGGAGACTTACCTCCTCCAATCCCTTCTCCAAAGTGTACTCATTACTCTCTTGAAGTGTATCTGAGGTGCCCACAGTGCTCATAACCATGGTAGCACACAGTAAAACTTCATTTTCTCTTATTTCAGATGGGTGAAAATGAGATTTCCAGGAGGCACATTCAGGGCAATAAGCTAAAGGTCTCTTTTTTACTGCTTCTCATTTGTGTTTCAAAATAAAAGAGAGAGCTTTTTCTGCACTATACCCCCTCTGGGTATGGTTCCCTGATGGGCCTTTTAGGAATCTCTCTAATTTGGCAGTGCAGAAACCATGCTCTAACAAATATATGCAGAAGGCATGTCTGTACCTCTGATGCTGTGCACTGGAGAGACATTGAGCTTAGCAGTCAGGTTTTAACTTTTTATCAAAATAGAAAAGAGCAGGATGGGAGCAGACAGGCAGCTCAGGGACATCACTCAAATATGTTTTGCAAAACTAATTCCTAAAGCAGAGCCCATTGCCATTAGAGCATTGTGTCTATCTGTGGTTTGGGGCATTGTCTCTGCTCTAGCTAGGGAATTTACCCTGCATTAAAAATAAGTAAGAGATCAGAAGATCAGAAGCTGCTCAGCTTGTTACTGGTAGCATTTCATTATAAGGGACAGCTGGGTCAAGCTCTGAGTTTGACTTTGGGAATTTACATCAGACTGTTTCCATTTCAAGCGGATGAGCAGCTTACCAGACCTAAGCAAAAGAAAGAGCAGTATATAGAATTGCTGAGGACTGGTATTTCAAGTGTTTATCTTTTTATTTTAGAGGTAGTTCCTTGACTGTTTGGCCATCTCCCTCTGAATGCCAACTGCCAGCTTTCAGAAGAGCTTCTTACTACCACTCTACTCATTTGTGTACATTGATCTGAATGATAGAGTAGCATCAGAAATCAGCACTCAAAAAGTCAAAAACTCCTGCCTGGTCAGACATGTTAAGTTTTTGAAGACTATTAAGTAGTTTCCACAATATTGCAGTACTACATCACCTTGTATGCTGACCTGATCTTGACTTAACATAATATGACTTTTCATAACTGAAGCCACACATCCCAAGGCAGCCATGCGTCAGAAAACATCAGACTGGCAGTTTCAGATCTCCAAAGCCCCATATAGTTGCCTTGTTCCAGTCAGAAAACCACAATAGACAATGAACATCTTACAAAGCTTCTTTTCTGATAGTTTCTTTTTCTTTATGAAAAAGGATTTAACATCCTTCCAGAACTGCCCTCCAACACCACAGCTTGTGAGAGCACTCCCACCTCACTTGGGAGGATGAATGAGCCAGCATTATTCCAGGAATAGAGCACTGCAAAGACAGACCAAAACACAACAGGAAAAATAAACTACTTGATGACTATTCTAAATGAAAAAATACAGGCCAAGAAATGTTTTTATATGGGCATATAGGAAATAGCCTTTGAATCTCAGCAGTTCTCTCAGTAAAACTTAACATTGTGCTCATATGGCATGTCCACGAAGAGACAAAAGTGTTCATGAAGTATGGAACACAATTAAATCAACCAAAACAGTATAAAAACAAATCAAACTACATGCTACCACATTATCTTCTACTCACCTTTACTACCCAAAGAAGAATGAACCTGACCACTACCTCAAGCCCATATGCCCCCACCAGACAGGTGATGTTAGTGAGGACACCTCAGTGGGCACAGGGAAGTTGCCAATCACAATTTAGAGGTAAGTTCACAGCAGCAAACAAGGGTGGGAATGCTTAAAGGAGAAGCTAGTTTCTGGCAGCATCAAATTGTGCAGCCCATCAGGCAAGCAGAGAGCATTCAGACTGTGCAAGCTGATGGCTCAGGGGGAAGCTACTGAGGTAACTCCTCATTCCTCTTAGAAGCACTAATGGTCTCAGTGCTGGCCAGCATAGCCTGCAGCATGGGCTAGATTTCCATCACTATCCATGCTTGTCAAGGAACTGGAAGAAACATTTTTAACATGTTTTCCTGGCTTCTGTTTCTCACTGAGCCTGTGTAAGCCAGGGATTCATTTTCCCTGGCTTGTTTTGTGCCTGTACAGCACTAAGCACTCAGAATTCTGAACAAGGTAGAAAAGTGATACAACTCACTTATTTTAAATCTTTTAAAATATGAACATACAGATGCCTCAGGAGCATTACTCCCTGTCTTCAACATCACTGAAGTAGTTGGGCTGAGCCTCCAACTACACTTCTTATCATCCAAGAGCTGTTATTAGCAGAATTGATTGAAACAAGTCACAAAAAAAGGATTTCTATCTATGAGAAGGAAGTCTTGGTTATGCTGGCATCCAGAGCCCTGCCAGATTGCAGCAAACTCTCTACAGATAACATCCCCAAGGATGTTATTGATACCTCCAGCTGTTGGAACCCAGTTTCAGGGTTTTCCAGTCGATATGCCCATCTCAAAGCATAGCTATGTGCACACACATACTCAGAAGCAGGTTTCCAGCCCTAACTGCTCCTGCACTCTGCAAGGCCATGGCTGCAGACATATGGGTTTCACAGATCAGGGGTTCAGCTTTCAGAACACACAGAGACTTTTGCCCAAGCAGATCTTTCTTTTCTCTAGTGATGAAAACAACTGGGCCAAACAGCATGTCTCCTGCTGAACTTGCCCCACCAGCCATGGCTTGAGCCGTGCTCACTGGGACAACAGGAACACACAAGCCAGTATGGGGCTGGCTGTCCCAGGGAAGCATCCTCACTGAACTCAGAGGCAACATACCACAGAATCATACCCAGCACTCATCCAAGCATCAACTAGCAACATTTTGTTTGGAAGAGCCCTACAAATCCTAAACAGGATAGATTTTTAGCTCATTTTCTTGAGGAGGGGAGAACAATTGGCAGTTTTTCAGAAGCCCTGTTTCTGGAATTGGCCTGGTCCAGCTGCTTCAGTGGAAGGCAAGGAAGACAAGTATAAGGCAGCAGGTTTACTCTTGGCAAGCCATAGTGAACAAACTGAGCTGTGTCAGGGGTATATTCCTTCCTCAGCATCCACAGAACTATTTGTGCACAAAGCTCAAGCATGGGCTGAAGTGGTGACAAGATTGGGGCCTCAGCTCCTCTCAAACATTGTCATTTTGATGCAAGAGCAACCAGAAACAGGCAACCAGGGTGACAGAGAAAAAGGAAAACAAATGCAGAAAACAGACCAAAACCAGAAAAATCCTTAGGAAAGCTTCTATTTGAATATTTGCTACTTGATTTCAAGCTTGCTCAGAAGCTTCCTCCATATTATCATCAGATGCTGCATAGAGTGTCCCTCTGTCTTATGTCCTTTTCCCCCAGAAGTTCTTTTTTGTGTATGAAAGCTAAATTTGGCTCTTGGAGACAGATTCATGGCTCTCCCTGAAGGGAACAGACCTTAGCTCTGGATCCAAAAGGAACAGATGCCATCAGTGTGAGTCACAACAGCCACAAACTTTGTCACAAGCAATCAAAATGCTGATCTAAAAATCTCCCCCAGTGGAGAGGAGAATACTAATAGCTAAAGCTCCACTGGCAATGTTCTTTTAGGCACTTCACAGCAGGAATTTGCCTCAGTAGGAAATGTGGAGTTGGCCACAGATACAAGGGAAGTCTAATTTAGAAGTCCCTTGTTAGACAGCAATGCCACAGGACAGAGAATGAGATTTCATCAGTTTAATCTATATTGATTTAAGGCAGCTTTGATTTGCTCCCTGCCCCCCACCCTTGTCAGCCTTGCAGCTCACAGAGCAATCAGATGCTTTTGCATCCTACTGTCCAGCATGGCACAGGGCAAGAACTGCTCACTTACAGTGACTAAAAAACCCATTACAAACCCCATCACCTTTAGAGATCACCACTTATGGACCAGGTCAGTGTCTGCTCAGTCTCTGCACACTACCAGGTCCAAAGAAAAGTAGGCAGAATTGGTACCAGACAAAGTGCAAGGACAGGAATGTGTTGACAGTAGAAAGCAGCAGCTGGAGTAGAGAGGCAGACAATGCCAGAGAATGAGGAGGATGGTGTAGAGTTTCTTACTTTTAACTGGTCTTCTGGGAGGTGTTGTAATTGAATTCCTCTCTCTGGCTGTGCCTCCTTCTCTAGCTTCCCTTTTTGGTTCCCTTCCATCCAAACATCATCGAAGCTGAAGCACTTATAGAGAGGTTTAGGTCTCTTCCTCCTCCTCTCTGGAGTCCCCTTGGCTTTTTCATCTGGAGCAAGGAAGGAAAGCCTCCAGGCTTTGCTCTCAAGGGTGGAGATAGGGTGTGGGGATGGAACCTGGGGGGGCTTCCTTTTGCGCTGGGGAACCCATTTCTCATTTGGCCTCTTTTCAGGTGGTGTTTGACATTGCTGTTTAGACTCCTGTTTTACAGACAGCAGGTGAAAACACAGGGTTTGTTGGTGGGAAATTGTCTTTGCTTCAAATCAATTTGAACAGAAGATGGCAAAGCTCAGCCCCAGAACTCTTCAGAAGAAAATGCTTTAAGATTACTGCCTGGCTGAAACCATCCAGTCTACTTACTCAGCCTTCTCCATAGGTTTAGGGATACTTCAGCCAGAAGCAGCAGCTCTGCTATCCTCTGAGAGTGTAGTATACACTTCCTCTGCATAGGAAAATGCCCTTTTCACCCTCATTCTACATGGCATATTACAATAACATTGCTACTGGGATTTAGGTCACTCTGTCTGGGTAATATTATTTACAAAGACAGACAATGTCTCTGAAAATAGAATAATGACCAGTCTTGTCTGCCTGTGCTTTTCCAACTGTACTTCAGTTATACAATGTGAAAAGGCTTCCTAGATGCCTGCAGGTCTGATCTATTAAGCCCTATGATTCCTGATGTGCTCTTTACACTATCCATTTTATTTGCTTGCTGTTGGGCCAAGAGCAAGGAATTGCACAGCTTTGCACTTCCATCTCATTTGCTTTTAACCAGTGCTTGCACAAAATTACTGCTTTTATGCTGGAACAACTTGAAAACAAGCAGGCCCTGAGGCATCTAACTACTACCCCAGGTAGCATATATGTTAGAATCAATAATGTTTTACAACATTGAGGGATGAATGATATCAGGAGTCTCTTTTCATGCCAAGACAATGTTGTGTCCTGATGTTGTACCTATATAGTATCTCTCCAGTTTCTCAAATTCATCTGAAGAATCCAAATGCAACAACTTTTAAATCACTTGAAGGCACTTCTATCTACTCTCAATTAACCACTAATCCCAGATTAGTTCTTCTTTGCCACTGGTAGGAGATGCCACAGTCTAGAAACACTTCTTATATCAGAGAGAACTGAAGAGGACAACTTGCACAGATCCCAAACAGGAGACATATTAGGACAGTTGACTCTTGCCTGCTGAGTAACACAATTATGTGAGTAAAATCATGCCATGAGCCTAATGCTAAACATGCATTGAAAGCACTGGCAGAGGAGCAAACTGGTCATTTTCCTGTCTTGCTGTTTGCAGCATCAAATCTTTGTCCTGGATGTAACTTGGAGAACATTAACCATGAGTAGGTAATAAGAGAGGGGCTAGGATGTGATCCACCAAGCTAAGAAGGGTTACTCACCAGCGTGGTAACAAGAGGTGTCAGGGGCAAGCTGATCCAGTGCAGTTTGGCACAGCACAATAACACAGAGAAAGCTGACAGCACTGGCAAAATACCTGGCTGGGGACTTGAGGAGTTTATACATAGTATATACATAAAAATGCTTTTACTGATGTGGCATAGGAAAGGACTTTTCTTCATATCCACCATTAAACTTCATTTGATCACCTTTTTACTTAGCAACATACATAAGCAAGACCATCCTCAGTGTTCAGATGATAAATACAATGGAAAGACTTAATACTGCAAATATACTTTGCCCAATGTCTCTGTTGTATTTTCAGAAATTCCTGAAAACCTAATTTCAGTTAGAAAATCCAGGGTGCAGTTCTATTTCATTTCACACTGTCATGAAAGTGGAAAGAAATAAAAGCCCTATCTGCTTTAAGAGATTAGGTGTCATGCCTTGCAAGCTGGGACATTTACAGTAATTTCTAGGCTCCAGCTGTGTTTATCCATTTTCAGCTATCATATTCTGCAGCTTCCAGAAGAATCAGGAACATTAAACTCTTTTTATAATGCTTAGATACCATTTAAATTTCTCATGGTTTTCTTTAAATTATTTAATTTAGCAATTAATTTTAGTAATTATTTATTTGCTACCAAACAGTTATGTTACAGGATACAGGCTTGCCTGTTCAAGGCTTTACACATGCCTCATCTCTCCACTTATCTCTGGATGTTTTTTTGGGGGGTTATAATTTATAGGTCAATTATTTTATTCATCCTCTAAGAGGCTTCATCTGTTGCAAGTGTGTAAAGTCCAAGTATCTTGCATTTTCCTAGGCTGGTGTAATACTACAGTCTCTTGTTTGGAATATGCTGTCCAGAATTTATTTTCTAAGTTAAGTTTATGACCATGAAAATGAAAGATTTTCAAGGTGTTATACTTGGTGTAATACTGCAGGCTCTTGTTTGGAATATGCTGTCAGGAATTTATTTTGTAAGCTGGGTTTATGACCATAAAAATAAAAGATTTTCAAGTGAAGCTGAGCACAGAAGGGAATAAAGCAAATTCTCTTTCCCTTCTGCCCACAGCAATTCCAGTACTACAGTCCTTACTTCTCAGACTGACACCCACATGCTTCTTTAGATTCCAGACAGCATTATTTAACCCAAACCAATCAATCAAAAAACTTCCATTGAGACTATGTGAGGAGGGTCTGAGGGACCTGGCTTTACTGAAGCTGAGAAGAGGGCACTCAAGACTCACTAAAATTACTTTTGCCATTTCTTCATGACAAAACTCAGCAGCAGCATTACAGAAAAAGTAGCATGCTCAAGCTAGGTTCTGGGATCTCAGCTAACAGATCAATCTCAGGCACTGTGGTGGTTACGGAGACTGCAAAAGGTGGAGACTGCAAAAGGCTCATGCTACTCATCTTCTAAGGAAAAAGACTTCTTTAAAAGTGACTGCTAGCAAAGGGAATTGATTCCTATGTTGCCTTTCACTTTAGTAAACTTGTTTCCTGCACATCAGTTAGAAGGTTCCATATTGCTTTATCCTAAGAGGGGTAAGATCCAGCTAAACTGGGGTTGAACACAAAGTGGTGTCTGTGTAATCTCTGATAAATCTCATTTATTCCTTTAGTGCTGTTGTGACTACTCCATTCCTGTAGTGTTTTGTGGCAGATCCTCCCTTACAGAATTCATGTATGAACAATGAATGTTCATACAGTCTCCCTTACAGAGTGCATTAGTTCATACAGTCTTGAACAGAAACAAAAAGATGAAGTAGTGCTACCCATCTTAGACAGAGGAATGAATATTCATACACTCATCTAACCATTATGTTCATTAAGCCATTGAAGAGTTTCACTGGAATTCCTAAACCATATGAAAACAGAAGACTGCAAACCAACAGCTGATCATTCCCAGACAAGAACTCACCTCATCTCGGACCACGTCACTAGTGGAAGAAGCTGTGTTTAAGCTGATCTGGGACTGACTGCTTATGCCACTGTCATCCCTCTGGTATTCACTGTCCAGTGAGTGCACAGAAAGTAAGAGACTACCTCTGGGTTTCAAAGTCTTTGGTCTCTCAGGAGCCTCCAAACTGCTTTCAACTGCAGAGCTGTTCCCAAGAGAGATCATGGAAGTGGCACATATTCTTCCGGGATAGCGGAAGCTCTTGTGTTGAGCAGTGGATCGTGGACTCTGTGGTTTAGGACTCATGGGCCTACAAGGCATGTCTTTCCCATCAGAATTTGAGAGTTGAGGACACGATGGGCTTGACTGACTAAATGGCAAGTGCAAGTCAGTGGGGCTAAATGGAGATTTCATCCAGTATTCCTCTAGAGAAGTATTTAAACTGTTGCTCAGAGCCTCCTGTTGTTCATCACAGTCAGAACTCTGGCAGTATCTGATGCCCAAGTCGTGGGATTGGATTCGTTTTCTCCAAATACCTGTAGGTGAAGAGACCTCAACAGGCTCCCCAGAGGTCTCAAAACAGCTGATGTCTGTGGAGGAGCCATTAGCTGCTTCTGTTTTTAAAGCAGTGTGTCCATTGGAACTATCCTGTCTCTCTACTGATGCTGATCTCATTACATGGCCACGAGTTGCATTAAGAGCCTCCTGGGCTGGTGCTAAGCTTGCTGAGAAAGGCTTTTTGAGTCCATCTGCCTCCTTGCTTTTTAGAAAAGCTTTCCAGGTGCTCTGGCGAAATTTGGCTTTTTCCTTTTCATTTTTCAGTGACACTCTTGAGTTTTGCTCAGTATTTTCCTTTTCTGGAGATTTGGATTCAAATAAGCTTGAGAGGGATTTGTGTGCTAAGGCCAACCTTGCCCTGAACTTCTTACCCTCAGGGGTTTTATTTCTTTTGTATTCATTTTCAGGGAGTGATCTTCTAATCCCAGAGTATTCCATAGCTTCACTGTCATTGTTTTCAGATGGACCTGAAACTTGCTGATCTTCATATTTAACAGCAGCTAGTATGGGAGAAGTTGAATTTGTATCTACATCTTCCATCAGGATCCGACCAGAGCCAGAAGCCTTCCTGAGGCTCATTCTGTTGAATAATCCTGCAGGTCTCTCATAGAATAAATCATCATCATCAGAGTACTCTGAGGCATAGCTTTCCTTCCTGTGGAAGGCTGAACCAGATGAACAACTTTTGAAAGACTGTAAACTTTCAGTGTCTTCATCATCTTTCTCAGCATCCAGTTCTTCCAACTTTGCCTTGCTTCCAAAGAAGCTGCTACTTCCCTGATTTTCTGCTGTAGCAGGCTTAGTTTTCCTGAAAGATGTCATTTTTGAGAATACTAAAAACCTGGAAGTTTTCCCACTATTTCCATTCTTTGTTGGCTTTTGCGTGGCTTTGCAGAGACTGTTGCTGCTTCCCAGGATGTTCAATGAGTGCTCATCCATTTCCTCACTGTTAGTGCTGCAGGTACTTATATTATCTAGACCCAGCATGCAAGAGTTCTGGCTCTCCCTTTTCACAGAGCAGTTAAAGACATCAGACTCATCTAGATTGAGGGCACTTTCTTTGCTAGGACTAAGTGTGTCCTCTGCTGGAGAGTCCTCTTTTCCTTTCCTAGGAGAAGGCTCTTCACAAATACCTATTTGCTCCTTTGAAGCATCACAGCCTTCACTTCCTTGCCTGCCTACTGCTTGTTCAGAGATGATGTTGGGCCCTTGAAGGTCAACATCAGCATTGTCTCCCTGACACAAATTGCTTGCACTGCATGTTTCCAATGGTGCTGCACTAGTTACATGTAAGCCTTCCTCTCTCCCTTGATGTGCTTTGAATTCCTCTTCCTTAGACACTTGGTCATCTCTTGTTTCAGCCTGTGGCTTTCTGACCTGTTCTGTCTCTAACTCAAGATCAGTCTTTGCTCTGCAGGGCTCTTTCTCAGAGATCATAACATCACTTCTGCTCTGTGATGTTAAGAGGGTCTCACATTGATCTGCCTGACTTCCTGCACGAAGTGTATCACTGTCCAGTGGTGCAGTGACACTCCTGTCTCCCACTCCTGCACTTGCTACCAGGGAATTACTACAGGTGAAGCCTAAGGATGAAACTGCATCTGTTTCCTCTCTTTTCTCTAGAGAAACTTCCAGATTTTCTTCAGTTGAATCTCTACCAGGGAGTACCTCTGCACTACCAAGAGTGGGGTGGGTGGCCAGAGTTTGTTCTTCACAGCTACAGCTTTCACTCAGTTCTCTCTCTGGCTCTTCATGAGCTTTGCTGACAGTACTAGGCAACATCAAATCCTTGCTCACTACATTTCTCAGTGTTCCAGTTACCACTTCAGTAGGAAGTTTATCATTCAGTGTCTTGGACTGTAATCCTTTCTCCTCTACAGATACTATAATTAGGGTAGGCTTTAACTCTGGAACAGTCATTAAATGCCTCCTCTGGTTTAGATAATCTGATCTGGAAGTCATTTCAGCAGCAAAGATACTCTCTTCATCCTTTTCTTTGTGAGCAGGATGTTCATTTGCTACTAGCTCAGAGTGACTCCTTAAGGCACTAGCTTTGCAACTTGCATGTTGCTGCATTGACTGTTTGGGCTCTTCTGCAGTGTTACTGCCATCTGTTTCTGCTTGCAAAGTGGTTTCCAGGACTTTCCAACCAATATCAAGGTTAGAAGAATCATCTACACATCTTTCCCCTACCACGATCTCCATAGCTGGCAGTTCAGATTCAAGGTCATTCTCCTTCAAACTTTTCTGCTGTTTTCCACCAGTGGAAACACAATTTACCAAACCATCACAATCCCTGTTTTCCACAACAGCAGGAAAACCTACATGACAAGCTGCTATGTTCTTAGTGTCACCAATGGTAGATTCAATATCAGTATCACAAGGGATTCTGTCTGCTTCCAGATCTCTTTCAGCTTTGTAGAGGTCATTTTTTAGAAGTTTTTCAGCATTTCTGATCTCTGGCTCACAGTTCAGAGCAGATGAGGTCTCTTTTTGTTTCAGATTACACTCACAAGGATCAGCTTGCATAGAAGACAAGCTATCAGCACACGTACCTGCTGCTTCTGGGCTAAGGCCACACACCTCTGCTTTAGAGTGTAAATAACAATCAGGCTGCTGGGGAGAGGCTGCTGGTTGAGAAAGCTGACATTCATTTGACTCTATGTCAATACTGAGAAGAGATCTTTTGATGTCAAGCTTGCCCTCTATTTGTATTGCCTTTTCAGGGCTTACAGGTACCCTTCCTAAGTTTTTCCAAGTGTATTCAAAATCCAGCCCTTGGAGATGTATTCTGGAACATGACCACCTAAATTTGTCTGTCAGATGAACACAGTTTTCCACACATTCTGTCTTGCTTTGAGCACTGATATTTTCAGGTAGACTGTGCCATGTTTTACTTTCTGTAATCTCTGACCTTGTGAGTGGTGGCTGAGATTTGGGGTTGAAGCAACTCTGGTAAAAGAACGAATCTGATGTCCACATGGTCTCTCTACTTCCATATTTTATCCTTTTGCCTGTAGTCTCTTCACTGTCAACTGAGTTCCTCCTGCTGCATTTTATAATGGACATAGAGCCTAACTCACATTTACAGTCAGATGTCTCAGTGTAACTTTGATAGTTAGGTCCATTTGTTTCAAAATGAAGATTAGGCAAACTACAGCTTGCTGCTGCTGCATCTGACTGGAAGGAAAATTGCTGGACCTTAGGAAAGATCAAACAACTTTCTGAGTTTGCTTTGAAACAAGCGATGCTGAATACTGCAGAATGTTTCTTCTCTCTTGGAACATCATCTTCTGTAGGTACTGAGTTGGCATAGGACTGCACTTCAGTGCTTTTGAACTCTGCTTTCTTTTGCAATACTGCTACAAAGTTTCTATTTGTCTGTGATACAATGTCCTCTTTACTGACTTGGTTCTCTGTGTTGGAAATGTCACTAGTGAATGTTAGCTCTTCATCACCCAAATTTTCACATTCTGGCTTCACAGATTGTATGCAGAATGCAGTTTTCCTTGGTGCTGCTTTTATTTTGGAGGACACTTCTAACCACACCTGCTGGGTTAATTCTGCTTGCCTTGAGCACTTCAGTTCATGGAAGGTTGTTTCTGCCCCTGCTTTAGGAAGACTACAGCACAGACTTCTTTTTTCAGTAAGAAGGCAATTTGAATCCAAGCAAGTTTCCCCAGTTACGTCACTAGAAAGAGATTCTGTGTCTGATACACTCTCATAAGGCTCAGTTTTTACATCTGACAAAGATCCACTCTGATGTGACAGGGTCTCAAAATAATCTTCATCTGTTTCTTGGCTGGATCCACGGATCTCCAGCTCTATTGTGCTTGGGGTAGAAGAACTCAGCTCATCTTCAAACTCTCCTTCACTGATGTAGTTTTCAGCTGGCTCTGGGGTCTATGAATAAACAGAACAGAATGATTCAGCAATGATTTCCCTCAGCAGCCTATTACTATGAGAAAGGAAGAGAGGAACATGATTTAATACATACTGATGACTTTGGAAGTTAGAATTGATAGTTTACTTATTGATGGAACTGAGATCTTTCTATTTCTTGCTTTTTGTTTCTTAAATGTCCTTAATTATTTTTTTCCTTTAAATATAGAATTAGATAGAGGATAGATGATTTTTGGCTTTATCTTACATAGCCCAGCACCAAGACACATTTCACATTCAAATAAGTCAAATGGAAATCAATTGATTTAAAAACCAATGAATCCATCTTCAAATCTGAGAAGGAGGTTTATGTGATAAACCTGAGAAATAATTGTCACTGTCTAAATTACAGAAATGTGACCTAAATACATGCAGAGCAGTTTTGAGCTTTAATAACTGGCTACTACCCATACCAAAGCCTGAATCAAAGGTGAAAGAAGTCTTTAATCTCATTTTCCTTATACCAGGAGCACTGCACATATCAGTTATCAGAGCACATCCAAATCAGTGGCTAAGAGCTGAAAGATCAAAATCACACTGTCAATATTAGGAAATGTCAGTGTTCCAGACAGCTACCCTGAGAGAGTCTCAGTCTTCTTCTCTTTAACTATCAGGCAGAAGTCTGGATATTTCTCAAGTTTAAAGTAGAAAAAGAAATCACAGCAAGCTTTCCTGAGGTAAAAATAGTACTTGTCATCTGTCAGCTTCAGGTACAGTTGCTGTCAGGAGTTCTACAAATGTACCTAACAAAGTTATTCCAGCCTCAGTCCATTAGTATCTAGAATAAGAAGCTATATAAATACAAATAGCAGCCTTTAATGCTGAATGTCCCTTTGACTAGGTTTTGATAACAGTCAGCAGAAAAATGAGGAGTACATTTCAAAATCTGAAAACTGAGACAATGAAAAATGAAAGACATTAAAAACAAAACAAACCAAAAACCAACCATGAGTGAATGACAGCCATCAAACCAGAACACAAAGTCCCTCCTGAGGGCCTGAGCTACAAGCTTGAGGAGGGGAAATTAGGGTTGCATGTCAGGAAGTTCTTCCCCAGGAGGATGCTGAGACACTGGCCCAGGTTGCCCAGAGAAGTGATGGCAGCCCCAGCCCTGGAAGTTTTGAAGGCCAGGCTAGATGGGGCTGGGAGCAAGCTGCTCTAGTGGGAGGTGTCCCTGCCCATGGCAGGGGAGTTGGAACTAGATGATTTTTAAGGTCTCTTCCAACCCTGACAGTTCTATGATTCTATGTCACTTTCACCAGGGTGTTTTGTCCCAGAGGCAGTGTGAGTTCTCATAGAGGAAGTCAAATTCCAAATGACATCAAAGGGTATGTCATAGAGTTTCTGCCTCTAGACTTCAAAACATAAGAGGGTAAACTGGAAAAAGCAAAGCACTTGGGTTATTTCCAACAGGGAGTCTCAGTAAGAAGATTGGTATTTTCTCTTGACAGAAGAAGGAAAATACAAATTGCTTGGAGGAGGGAGAGGGAGGATTCAATGCTTCAAAACAAGTCCAAAAATCACTTTCACACCATTAAACCTGAATAAATTGCACTCTAATGGCAACATGAGTCACGTAACCAGCAGAGCAATGTGTCCTTTAGTGTGTGCAATCAGTGATACATGTAATTGAGGTCCTTTAATAATGTCAGATCTCACTATCAGCAGGACAGAAATGACCAGTATTAAGGCAACACAGGCTAGCATCTCACATAATGATGGAGCAGCACAAACTGTGAGCAGTTGGCTCACACAGCAGTGAGTACAGCAGCAGCTGTTCAGCAGTAACAGCACTGCCTCTTCAACAGGGCTCCAACACAAATTTACAGATGGCAATAAACTAAGATAAAAACTGTTCAGGCAAGTAGGAATAAAGTAATGAAGATGCCCAACTGTCCCCAGGGATAATTATGACTTAAATTACACACACAAAAGAATATAGATTAGAAATCCCTTACAGTCCATCTATCATTTCAAACATAGCTATGGCAGGATGTTCATACTGTGACCCTTCCCCAATTCATTGGTTGTTTTTAATGGGTATTCTACCAAATTCTGCAGAACCAGAAGCCTCATGATTGCTTCCATGCCTTGTGGGAAATAAGGAAAGAAATTCTAGGTATGAAGGACACCAGCTAATGTCAAGCAGCATTCCTGGATCAGGCCCAGGACAGAACATGTGCCCACAGAGATCCTAAGGGGAAGAGCTGGCATGAGGATCAGCCTGGTGGGGCATGCTTTACCAGATGTATCCTGGGATGGAGGTTCCCTGAGGAGCAAAAAGACAGAGAAGCTTCAGTTCCTGCTATATCTATCAAACAAACTATCAAACTAACTATCTAAAAAACAAGCTGACCTCCAGTAGACCTGAAATTCATGATGAGCTCACTGAACTTTCCATGGTGACTGGGGGAAAAGTCCTAACAGGGCAAACAACATGCAGATGGTGCCAATTTGACCTTTTCCTGTGGGTCTTTGGCTTCTCAGTGCCTCTGGCTCTATAGGACTTTGAATTATCAGTGCTTTTGGGAGGCCAGAGCTTTGCTCTGTCATATGTAGTTTTACTTCCTCCCAATTCAGTGTGTGTATTTTGTTAGGATTTCTGGGACTACTTCTCTTTGTGGTTTACTGTTTGTTTTTATTCCGTAAAGAATGAGTTTGAAGGTCTCAGTGGGAGCAGAAGGGGAGAAGTTTACCATGGGCAGGTCCTTTGATGTAACCCTGTCTTCCCAACACAGGCAATCATGGGCTTGAGACCTCAGTAGACATGTGGCACTGATCTTCAGCTAAGCTGCTGATTAGATAATAGCTCTCATGACTTTGATTTCCATGAGATTATGCTGAGAATTTCAAAAGTCAGATGATGCTCTTTCCTGGGAAGGGTTCTTGAGAAAAGCCTCAGAATGCATGGATAGAGGTTCTTCAATCTTTAAGCAGATAAACAGTTGGAAGACAGAAGCCTGGAATAAATATGAAAGAAGCTGCTTCTGAAATAAGGCTTTTGCACTTCACAGACAATAGACAAATCAAAGCCAAGCTTCCTCTCCCTTCACTTCTCATTTTGCCTCTGAAATGTTCCAAGAAAACAGGATGAAACTGAAGATACTGATGTTTTGCTGTGATTGGATGCAGACCTACATAATCATGTCAACCTAAAGCCACCAGAAAAACAGAGCTTGTGATTTTGATGTGTGAAGACCTCTATCTCTGTAAAATAACATCCCTTCCATCCAAGTTGCCCTCAAGACTGACAATGCTTACATGTGACACCTGTTCCCATGGGCCCAGCCACTACTGTCTTGTGGGTATTTTTTATTTGGTGAGAAAATCATGTGTCATTTTCTCTCTAGATCAGATTCTGTATTTGCATACTTTCCCCCCACTTACAATATTATATTGCCACAATTGTGACCTTCTCAGATATTGTATTTCTTTCATTTTCTCTGTCTAACAGCACCTGTTCCCATGGGCCCAGACAACTGGTCTCTCAGTGAAGAATTTTATTCTTCAATCTCAAAATCACAAAGAAGAATCTGACCATTTACATGGTCTCTGCTGTTACTTAGAATGCAAGTTCCCTAAGCTAAGAAGTGGTGTTGCTGTCAGCAGTGGTTCTGAGCCTTCAAACTGATTTTATTTGCAAATAATAATCATCAAACCTGATGGAGCAGGTCCAGAGGAGGCCATGAAAATGATCAGGGGGCTGGAACACCATTCTAGGATTCTATGATTCTATGATTCTTGTAAGTTCCCTTTAGGTACTGGAAGGTCACTAGTAGGTCCCCTGAAGCCTTCTCTTCTCCAGGCTGAACAATCCCAGCTCCCTCAGCCTGTCCTCATAGCAGAGGTGTTCCAGCCCCCTGACCATTTTTGTGGCCTCCTCTGGACCTGCTCCATCAGCTCCATGTCCTTTCTGTGTTGAGGGCTCCAGAGCTGGCCCCAGTATTGCAGAGGAGGTGTGAGCAGAGCAGAGTGCAGTGGCAGAATCACCTCTCTGGCTCTGCTGGCCACGCTTCTCTTGCTGCAGCCCAGGATGCCATTGTGCTTCTGGGCTGCCAGCGTGCACTGTTTGCTCATGGCCAGCTTCTCAGCCACCAGCACCCCAACTGAACAAGAGGAAGCTAAACTCACAGGTGGATGAGAAAAGCAGAACTTCCTCAGGAGGGTCTTGCTTCAGTCTTTGCAGATACACACAGGTATCCCGAAGTAGCTTTGACAATAAGTCCTGTACCAGTTTGGTGACAGAGGTGTTTTGATAACCACCTCTGCACAGCAATAGCATTATTTGCAGGGCTTTCCATCCTTAATCCATAACATTTTTATATAGAGAGCCATTGATACATAAAGTCACTGAAATAACTCCTCTTTCTTTTCCACAACAAATGGATGAGGTTTTTCTTGCTCCCAAGCAGGTCAGTTAAAAGATCTCAAAGTCAGTTCTGTTGATTTGTGAGAACTTGAACTACGCTAACAACTAGGAGCATAAGGAAACAAAATGCAGATGTCCTCTGCATAAGTGTCTTGCTCTGGTTGGATGCAGTGTCCTCCATGGAAAGCCTCCAAATAGTTAAGCAATTCTGAAGTCAGCAGGACTATGTCAACAACTGCATAAGGCTGGAGATAGAAGTGCCAGATGAAGGCAAGAGGGACAAGGGGCTGGAAACAACAGCCAAGCATTGCACAGAATCAGTGAACAATCTAAACACCTTGACAGCATTATAACTGCCAAAAACTCAATGCATTTCCCCCTTCTGCAAGCTTGAGAGACTGTGCTTTGTTTCTGTTCAGTAAGTGCTTTGATATTACAGCCCAATAACCTGGCCCCAGAGGTAAATCCAGGCCTCCACCATGAGGTTGTCTCATGACACTGGTGAAGTACAGGACTGAAAAATGCCACAGAGGAACTGCTGCACTCCACACAGCTTCTCTGCTGCACTCCACACAGCTTCTCTGCTGCCTTTCAACGAGCTGATTCCAACATGAAAATACTTTTATAGCCCACAGCCAAAAACATTCTCTCTCTCCTTCGACATTAAGACTCTTACTACCACATGCAGCTTAGCAGAAATGTTGCCAAGAGAAAACATGTTGACCAAGGTGTTGTATTTCTAGCAGCAATGTGTAATCTGGGTGCCATCTAGAGGTTGTGATGAGGTTGCCTGGTCAGACTCAGCTTGTACAGAGAAATAGTATGATCCCTTTAAGAAATCCAAGCTGCATTCCAGTGCCTTACTGTGCTGCAGGTCAAGCATCTCACTAACCAATTCCACAGTGCTGCTTTAGCTCCAGCCAGATAAGGACTACCCAGCAGGTGAAGAGGTGAGGCAGTGAAGAGGCATGAAGATTTATTGTGTTTAATAGAAGATAAATATGCAAAACAGGTCATTGTACAATATGATTACACAAAATGACGAAGTTCATGGCTACCTGTAGCTTATATTTGTGGCTGCTTTCTTCTGTTCAGTTTTACAAACTGCAGCTTGCATCAGAAATAGCTTTTCATCAATGCAGCAGTATGAGAGACTATGAAAATAGTTGTTGTTTTATTCTCACAAGTACACTAAAACCTGACAGCTTATTTGTATCAGAAGAAATCCTACCTTTTAGCCAAGGTACTAACTATGTAGGTTTAGTCTAGAAATGTGAAGTTTAAACTGTATGAATAATTAATATTGTTAATGTCCTGAAATACAAAAAGATTTTTTTTTTGTCAGCATAGCAAAATGCTAAATAAAATTTGGAATGTTAACAGGTAGAATTCAGATTTAAGCAACTTCCCTGCATTCATTGCATTGCAATACTCCCTCTGCTGGCAAATTCAAAAGGGAGTATATTCATAGAATCATAGAGCTTAGAATCATTAAGGTTGGAAAAGACTTCTAAGACCATAGAGTCCAGCCATCACTTATCACCACCATGCCACTAAACCATCTCACTAAGTACAATATCTATATGTTTTCTGAACCCCTCCAGGGATGGTGACTCCACCACCTCCCTGGGCAGCCTGGGCCAATGCCTAACAATTCTTTCTGTGAAGAAATCTTTCCTAACATCCAATCTAAACCTTCCCTGGTGAAACCTGAAGTCATTTCCTCATGTAACCCAGGACAAGAAACCTAACACCATCTGTCTACAACCTCCCTTCAGGTAGTTGTAGAGAAGTGAGTTCTCTCCTTAGCCTCCTCTTTTTCAGACTAAACAATCTCAGTTCCCTCAGTTCATTGCACTTCTGCCTTCAACACATGGAAAGCTTATATTGTTAGATCTGATTATCTCTGCATGAAAACAGACATACAGTTTGCTTGTCTTATACCACCAAGTCAATTCTCTTCCTCTCCCCCTCACACCCTTCCTCTATATTTTTTTTTAACAGAGAAAAGCTCAGAACTGCCACAGAAGAAAAAGAAATCAGAAGTTAGAGTGTTCATGTTGAAGATACAGTGTAAAGATATGAGCAGGTAGCATCACTGCTCCCATGAAACAAGGGCACTAAGCCTCACTGAAAAGACTTCTTGTGCTAAAATGGAAATGCAACTTCCTTGGCCACAGGGAAGCCCTTTCCTCAGAGTCATGGAGGCAAAAGTACACCTGCCACTGTCTAAATTTTACCATTAATCATCCTCTATGGCAGATGCACTTGCAGGAGGTTGAAGCTGTGTGGCAGAAGCAACACTCAGCTGTGCACAGACTGAAAAATCCTATGCAGAAGCTTTGTGAATCCTCCTCCACAGACAAGGCCCACTCTGAACCCTTGCACTATGCAGCCAAGGAGCTTCAAGTACTAACATCCTTCTACCACTGAGCATTTGTACACTCTTTAAAAGATCCTTGTGGCCTGTTACTCTCTGCTAAAGAAACACAGCCCTCACAGTTAGTTCCACATAAGAGTGTTTAAGGACATGCTTAAACCTTTTGCTAAGCAGTAACCTTTAGGATCCCTGGTGAAAGAAGAGACTTCCACTCTAGAAGACCAGGCAGAGTCCTGCCATGGTTTGTCCTTCCACTGTAAACTTGCTGCAGTCCCTTTTTTAAGAGCACACTTCAGAACAGATATATTTACTTTTCAAACATTCCATTCGTTTTTTCTCAGAAGCCATTCTGTTTTCTAGAGCACCACTGAGAAACTCTAGAAGGAGTGCTGAATGGGAGGAGTAGAAAGACAGCAAATACTTTCAAGAAGTATTTCTTCTGAAGAAGAAAGTTATTGGCAAAAAGACTGCATTAAAGACAAGGAGTGGTCCAAGAAATCCCAAGTGTTTGTGTGCACATGTAAGCTATAAGACATCCACTGATGTTGCCTCACTGATCAGTAATTCAGTGTTCAAATACGGGAGGTTGGAATTCAATTGCAAGGTCATGAAATATGTGGCTTGTTTGTCTTATAATTCAATTAGCCCATTTTTAGAAGCATAGGCTTTCTTTGTTTAATCAAGAAGATCAGTCTGCAGACAGTTACAATTCAAACTGTTAATTAAAACAGAACTTTGAAGGAAAAGGCCTACATGAAGCCTGGGAGATGTGAGGCAATGACTGATACAAAATCCTGTCTTTCTTGACCTCTTCCTGCCATTGCTGGAAACATCATCACAAACTGCCCAATACACTCAGCCACTACATCTCCCTCTTGACTATGTTGTTTGCTTCTCAATTAATACTTCTGAGGTCATGTTGTTCCTTTTTTATCAGTCCTGTTGCAATGTTATTACCCCAAACATTCTTCCTCTGGCACATCATACTGCTGAGTTCCTAGATGCTCTAAAGCCCATGAGCTAGTTGGGCTAAGTGCTGGATAAACATGGTGAGAGTGTCTGCCCCGTGGTGTTTATAGTCTAATTATGGAAGATAAAGGGAGGGAAACAGGGAGAAGGAGGAAGTACTGTCTTCATTTATAGATTCATACCAGACCATCTGCAGCAGAGCCAGGAATTCAAATATCTCAGCCTCCTCTCATTATTTTTATCTTCTCATTTCTCTGTTGAGTCTAATGCCTCTCTGGGGGTTGAGGTCTCCTCACACAGACGAATATGTAAACAGAGAAGAAAACCTCAAGGGCAGTAAGGAAAGAGAGATAACTTAAAGGTATGCATACACATCAGCTGGGGACTCACAGGGTTGACTGAACAGAAATATACCTAACACATCTGTAGTCTTTTGCTTGCTGCTTTTTAAGGAATAGCCTCAAGGAGGGACCAGAAGTGAGAGGGGCATCAAGGGAAAGAAAGTAAGTAGGAAGAACAAATATGGAGCAAAAGTGTAGTACTTTTTTGTCATCATGGGACAAGTGTAATGTGGCTCCATGGGACACTCAGTTAAACATGCACCCTTATCATGAGACATGAACAATAAAATCATAATTCTTTCATATGTCTCAGCCTGATTTGCCATTGCTAACTGCATGTTCTTGATAGCTTTGAGTAAGAGCTCTGCTGACAAAGTCAACCTGGCTTTTGTTAGTCAAATGAGGTTTTTTTCCTCCCCTTCTCATCATTGCTTTTCATCTTCAGGTTAACTCCTATTCTCTATCACTTCACAGGCATAAAAAACACATAAGGACTTCCTCTCCCCAACTGCCCCTACTAACCTTTAGTAGTTGCTTCTTACACAGTCACCCTGAAGGGTATCACCCTGAAGGGTATAACCTGGCCTCTGGACTCTTGCAAATGTTTCACAAACAGAGACTCAGTTGACAGGCTTTGCAGACAAAGGCAGCTCTTACAGGCAGACTGCATCAGATCTGGAGTCAGCAGTAAAATGAGGGGCATGGGAAGGATGATTTTCAGACACAAGACAAGGACAGGCTAGGTCTTGCCCATGAGTTAAGGGAGTGAACTGAATCCAGCACAACTTTGCATCTCCATACCTTATTTTGAGTTTAGCTTGGCTGGGTGACATGAGATATTCCAGTGCCAACAAACTGCTCACTCCCTTCCTTCTTTCTCTACAGCAGCTGAGAAATCTTCTCAGTGAGCTTTTAAAAGGTAAATAGATAAAATAGTGGCAATTTGCATAAAACAGCTTTCAATAAAAACTCAGCTAGCAACACTATTGCAGAGCATAGATTCAGCTGCCTGAAGTTATGCCATTTGCAGGTGTTTTTTGCTCGCTGCTTCCACTTCTCATCCCACACAAGAGAACTCTAGCAGAAGGACTATTTACAGGTGTTCTAACACCTCCACTATAGGTACAAGAACTGCATCAGTGCTAAGCTTGCTCTGCAGCTGAAACATGTGTGATCAGAGTGCACTGCTCCTCCTCAAGCTCAAACTCTTTCTATGTCCACATGGCACACTGCAAGGAAGAGCAAGGGTTTCTCATTGAGTGTCTGTCAGTATAATAGTGTACAGTGTACTGCATACTATTACATGTGGGCCAAGCTTTTCAGCTGCTGGGGCTTAGGAAGAGACTCAGGTGCCTTTTTTGGTGACTATCAGTATCCAGCTTAATGCCCTACTTCTCCTTTGACCTTGGATGCCTGATTTCACCTCTGTTCCTCCTCCATAAAATGATGGTAACATCTCCCGACCTCAGAGCTGCACTGTAAATACAAGATTAAGTGACTAGGCCCAGGGAAATGAAACCTCCTGACTCATGAGATGAATGTAGGTCACATAAGCCTTGCCTTATATTTCAAGATCCACGAGGGTTGTACGAGTCTGTGACTAAAATGCCCTCTTCTCTCTCTGAGAAACCTGCCCCTTCTCAGGAACCTTTTAGGCCAGTGATGATCTCATTTGATGTCACTTTAGGTTAGATGAGATACACTAACTCACTACATGGGTGAATTGGTGTAACTACCAACTGTGCTTTTGCCACAATTCCTGCCTGATTCATGGAAATGGCTTCCAGGGGTTTTCTGACACTCCTAACAGTAGGCAGGGCTAAAACAATAGGTACTGTAGGTAGAATCTTAGAATCATAGAATAGTTTGGGTTGGAAGGGACCTGCAGTGGGCAGGGACATCCCCAGTGAATGGCATGGGAAACCTGAGCTTGGCTCTGGTAGGACCTCATCTGGAACCTTCAAGAAAGCTTTTGGGATGCATAAAGGAAGTGGGAATAGTCAAAAGAGGAAGAATGACCTAGGATGAATAAGCTCTGGGGAAAGACTGAAAGTACAGTGTGTAGCCCAGAGAGGGAGTGCAGGGTGAAAGCAGTCTTTAACTCCTGGTACAAGGCAGTAATATTTTCTCCAAATCTGTGACAGATAAAACAAGACCTAAGGGATTTAAACTGAGGAAGAGAAGACTGAAGCTAGAGAAAAATCAATAAAAAACCAACAGGAGGGATGATGAAACCTGGAAGAGATTGCCTGTAGGGGATAGCATGGAGTCACCATCACTGTCTGACTTTAAGTACAAATTAGATACACAAGAATGATATAGGTAGAGCTGATCTTCAGTGGAAAGACAGATGAGAAAACCTTTTTTCTCTGGTCTTTTTGTAGCCCTCTAATTTAGTAATTATTAACTTGTACATGCTCATTCAGTTATTTTACTGTGGTACACATCTACAAGCAACCTATATTGCTTTCTGTAGCCAAAGGCAACCACATATTAGGTGCAGAGCTCAGAAAGGGCCCGAGAATGTCCACTGGAGAGGTGAAAGGTCTAGAAAGTGGGACATACAAGAAAAGACTGAAAGACCAGACCAATTGCTTAGCCTAGAGAAGAGCTCACACTACAAATTGGCATGTACCAGCCAATCCTCACCTACCCAGTGCTAATTTGAATGCATAGAAAGATTTGGGAGCTTATCAGTTCAAATAGATAGATAGATCCAGCTTTCAGCACTGCCAGATCAGCAACTATACAGCAACTATAGCCTTTTATCTAGTGATTTTACTTGGAACAGCTCTGCCTTAGAACCATCACAGATCAAAATAAATATTGTGCATCATTTGATACCCTCTTAAGGTCAGCTCAAGGAAAATGGCACACAGACCTGCATGAACATCCAAAAAGCTGTGAAGTTGAGTTAACAAAACAGACCTCAACTGTGCTTTTAACCACAAAGATCAGGTGACATTTAAAAGGAAACAAAAAGATGCAAATCATACATTTTCAAGTCTTTGAAGATCCTGCTGGCACTGCTTCAGGTCAGAGTACTTCTCAGTACAGTTCATTTCTCTTCAGTCAGCCTTTTTGCTTGCTTCAATGCTGAATATGCAAAGAGCACTAGGCTTTTTTAACCTCAATAATTTTTTCATTACCTGTCAGGAATAGCACTAATAACAGGCATTAGAGGTAAAATATTCAATTGTTTAGGACAATCTAAACCTTTAATTACATTATGGTAGCTAATCACAAATAATTGCCTTAGGGAAGATAGGGCAGCTGTGAGGGAATGCAGCTTGCCATGGCACAGAACTGAGCAAGGACAAAGCAAGTAGAACAGGAAGAAACATCTTAAAACCACTCACAAACCCTATTTCCTCTTAGTAGAGACAAGTTCAGCTTGCTTCTCTACAGCCCAATGATAAGCACCTTGTTTGAAAAGAGCCCAATTCCACACAGTCTGTGCTTCAAGTTCTCTTATTTTGCTATCATTCTGCTAACAATTGTCCTTTTCTCAGATCTGGCTCCATCAAGTTTTCTTATCATTGTTTCCTTTGTTTCCCATCTTGTTTTGATAGATATGTTTCTGGTAGAAACCAAGTAGAGGGTGACTAGCAGAATCAAAGATGTTGAAATCCTGTCTTGTAATGAAAAAGAAAGAAACGAAACCAATTACCCAACCAAAACGCACAAACACACCCAAAAAAAGAGAGGAACTGCTCCTCCTTTCTTCCTTTCTTCTGCCACTACATTGAAATAGGAAGTTTAGATGGAAATAGAAGAGAATAATGTGGACAGGGACATGTTACAGCAGAACTTCTACAACTCAATCTTATTTCACAGGTATTACAGATATGGACTCAAATCTGTGGTGCCCATTAGCCTATCCTCTCCTTACATGTTATTATTTATGATCTTTATTTACAGGTATCCATATAAGTAGATATCACACAATCATTGTATTCCAAAGCACAATAATTGTGGAGCAATGGAGTTTTCCACAGATCTTAGAGGAATTAGTTCTTTTCCTATTTGTAATTTAAAGAGTTAAGAAGATTTTCCTCAGGCAGCAGACAGCCTCTTTTAGTATGAAGTTCAAAACTCTATTAAAAATATTATTTCTGTGCCAGATTTTCAAGCAGAAGCCTCCAGCCAACACAGCAATACACCAGAACCAGAACAGACACCACTTTCACAACAGTTAAGAGCTCACCAACAGCCCTCATGCAAAACTGAAGTCTTGCAAAGGAAAAAAGCAAAACTCACAGCATGTAACACAACACAGCCAAGACCTTCAGTCCAGGGAGGGAAGGGTTTTTTGTTTACGTGTTCAAATACTGCAATATAAGCTGGAGGACTGCCCCTTAGTCTAAAGCTAGGATGCATATAAGCAACAGACCCACTCTTTGAATGCTCTGGTCCCAGTGGCCTTGTTCTACTTTTCTGTCACTCTATGCCAGTGAATGTGTAACCAACAGCCTACCTGGAAGCTCCTGGCTCTCCGGTGTTTTGTGTTTGAAGTGGCAGGACATCTGAGTTGCCAGCCTAAGTGCTGCCTCCCCATAACTGGTGCAGATGGCACTGGGCTGTGACAAGGTGAGACGAATTGATGTTGCTTCCCTTGGTCATATTTTGTCGTGAGGGCAGGGAAATTTTTCTGTCCCCAGCAGTAGCATCGATTACAATAATTATCATTTCTTATCTTCCAGATTTTACTGTTGCCACTCCAGTTCTCCCACTGTTTTGTCAGAACTGAAATAAAACCAGGGGAAGTTTTCTCCAAGACTCTCTCCATCTGAGATCCCAGCTCCACTGCCTGGGCCACAGTCAAGCTATTAAGTTCCATCAAGAGCTTCTCCCGAATTCTCCAGTCTGCTGCTTTGTCAATTAGCTGGTTCAGGATCAGCTCCTCCTGCCAACATCCAAAAGCACAGACTGATGCCAGTTCTTGTAGTGCCAAAGCAAAGGCTGTAAAGGTTTCACCTGGCAGTTGTGCCCTCTGCCTGAACTGGAACCTCTGTAACACCACACTTTGTCTAGGCTTAATGTGCCCTGAAACCTTCTTCATTGTTTCTTCAAAGGAGGCAGCTGAATCCAGACTTGTAAAAATCCTCTGATCTTTCACATCCAAAGACTGGAGAACAGTCCTCAGGGAGTCTTCAGCTTTCACCACTCTGTACCAGCCAAATTTCACAGTAAGCCACTGACACCAGGAGCCTGAGAGATTTCACAGTTCCAGCAAAATGCAGGAGATACACTAGCAGCAAGGTGCAACTGGAACTCCTCAGTCTTCGCTACCACCACTGTGTGTGTCCACTGGTGTTCCCACTGCCTCTGAACAAGAGCACAGAGGCACATCACAAACAATTTGCCTCTCAGCCCAGGAATGTATTTCTTGTCACCTCAAAGACTCCTGCCTTCCAGCCCAGGTTGTCTGGCTGGGCAGGAAACAGAGAGCTCCTCCCATGCAGGCATTGAGGGTGGGGGCAGGTGAGAATGAGAGGAGAAAAGAGAATGAGAAAGAAACAAGAAGATGACATTGAAAGATCATCTCCCCTGCTAGGAAGTTTTTGATGCATACCCTAATACCCTAAACTAAACCTTGTCAAACATTTAATGGGAATCAATAATTAAGAGGACAACCTCCACCAGCAAAACAATCCCCACATGCCACCAAGGCAGATGTAAAGAGTGAAGAGGACTGCAGAAGCAATGAGATGGTGCTGAAAGTCAATGGTGATCCATGTTTGCCTCCACAGATGCAGGCTGTCAGCTCTTTGTTTTCTGATGTCTAACAATCACACTTAAGAATGGCATCCTCCTGTGCCAGAGCCTATTGATCTGCTCGAGAGTGGCATTAGTTCACTAGCAGTCACCAGAGACCAGTCCCACAGGTGGGTAAGAGAAGCAGAACTCTGGAAAGATCTTTGTATGGATGATTTTTCTTCTCGGGGTGGAAATTGCAGCTGCCTCCATTTTGCAGCTTTTCTCAGCCATCACATAGCAGGTACAACTGGAAACACAGCACCTCAAATTGTGTGCTGTAGAAAAGATAATGAGAAAGGAAGAGATGTCTTGCTTGCCCTGCACATTTGTGAATATGTCTGGTATTAAGAAACAACTTTGAGCCCTTTTTCTTGTTTTGGTGGGTGTCTGCTGTATCCCAGCCAAAGAGACCAGAGGGATCTACAGTTCTCATCTTGTAACCAGGGAGGGTTAAGTGATTCTTTGCAGCAAAGCTCTGTACAGGCTAAGATACTTACATTTTTGAGGTACCCTTCTCAATAAACTAGCCAGCTCCCTTAGTTCAGGAGTACTGATCAATTCTTTTAATAACAGTAATATAAAACACTTCCTTGGGCTAAAAAACAAATCCCTGAGCAACACTGGAGAAGCTCAAGGATTTAGCTAAAGCCCAGCGCTTTACCATTTCTGTTTCACTGAAGACCTGGTCACACAAGCCTGGGTGAGATGGAATGCTGAATTACTCAACAGCTTTTGCATTTTTTCAAAGACTTGAATGTTAAGAGGTTTAAGAAGTATTGTTCCAACAATTTAACAAAGGAGGATTTAAGTTCAAATTAATCTGGAGAGTCTCAGGCTCAATTTTAGCAATAAGATTTACTGTACAGGGATTATACAGCTTTTGGGTATTTTTGTAAGAGAACTCTAAACTGTACCCCATAGGCATCACTTTTCTGCCACTCAAATTTCTCAGGGTTCACTCTTTTTACAAGTTTGCCAATTGATTTACAAGGTCAGCTGACTTGAAGGTGGTAAACTAAGGGGAAAAGGGAGATGAAGATTAACTTTCTAAAAAAAAGTATGCACAAGTTCAAATATCAGAGTGCCTTGAACTGTTTTGCTCAGGACATTTCAGTGTATAGCTGGATTGTTGTCATCAGACATAAATCATTCCTGGTTCCACTGGAATAGAGTCATAGTATCAATTTTATATTCAGGAAATTTTGGAGAGGACTGCAACACCCAATTCAATGGGAACTAAGCTGATCAGACCCTTTGTTTTCAGTGGTATGCAACTCTCCTCAGTGATCAAGCATTTTAGCAGCTTCAGTTTAGCCAGGTGCTAAAGCTAGGAGAGAAAGCCAGGGCAGCAGACCCAAGCTAGCCAAAAGTACTCCATACCATAAATGCCACATTCATTATGAAGTGGAAAGTGTGTTGGGGATGGTCTCTTCTCCTGATGACCACTATCCCTGGAGGCTCTCCCCTTGCTCATTGTGATCACCATGCCTTCACTGGAGCTCTGGTGCTTGCAGTGCATAACATCTAGCATTCACTGCATGGGCTGGGTGTAACTTTGTGTACTTTATATTAGGATTAACATTAGGGGGTTTATTACTATTTTATTAAGCCTCTTTCCATTTCAACCCACAGCTCTCTTTTCCTTCTCCTGATTGCCCTTAGTGGGGCAGGGAGTCATTGGGTGATAGAACAGAGACACCAGCAACTCTTCAGTGTTAGGAGTGACACTGTGAGTCAAGAGAAACAGCATTAGCATTCAGGACACTTATCTAGGCTATACCCATTAACAGTACAACATAGACAAAGGATAAAGAGCTGGCTACACCCTTTACTCTGGCTTACTGTTAAGACATGACTAAACCACATCATGGCCCATCATGATAAGAAATAGGAGACAAAAATTGGGGAAATTAAAAATGAGGCACAAATACCATTCTAAAACTTCTTGTCTACAAACCATAATACCTCAAGCTAAACCTGAGTAGGCAGAGCAGATGTTCTTGCTCACACTTCAGTGTTCATCACACTCCATTGAGAACAAAAGAGAGGGTCAGTTCTGTTGGTTATAGTCCAGAAACTCCTGCATTACTATAAATCCAGGAGCTGATACATTTACAGTCTGAACTGTAAACCTATATCAACTATTTCACAATTGCATGGATTCCATCCGTTTCAAGACTGTAAATACATGGGGCTGGATCTGTTAAATGGCTTATCTACTTAGTGAAGTTACTCTACATGGTATCACCACATCAAACAAAGGTGGAAAAAAACATCTTTCACATGGAATCCACCTTTCTCTTCTCCCATAGTAAAAGGAAGCAACTTATGGATCAGGTCCAGGGAGTATAAGAGCTCATGCCAGTAACTGCTGCTGAGGAAGAGATGTATTAATCCAATTCCTACCTACCTCTGTAGATAAAGAAGATTATTGTTCCAGTTCTTCAGTGGTTGCTGGACCCAGTGTGCCAATTGATCATGAAACAGCTCAGAGAGAGAGACAGCATGGCAAGCTTGATACAAATGAGTGCCCCAGTAAGACAGTACTCTTTTCAGCAGCTATGTTTCACTGAGCTATCACAATAAACATGCTGCTGCTCACTAGAAAGGCTCTCTGACAAGGCAGGCAGATTGTGGCTCCAACAGTCTTACCTAGAAGCTTTTAGAAAATCCTGTTCATTACTCATCAATCACTTCACAGTTTCTGGAGTGCTTCTTACAAAAAGTGTGAATCAGCAGTACTGGGGAGAGCTGAAAGACCTCCTGGCATGGGAGAAGCCCTTTCTTTTAATTCTTTAAAATGTAAAAGAATCCTGAGATAACTACCTGGGGCCTCTTTTTATCAGTGAACCTTGCACAATTTTATGGAGATGTCCAACTGAAATGTAGATGGTGTTAGGAATAGGATCACTTCTCTTCAGGTAAAGCAAATGTTCAGATTTATTATCAGACAGAGGAATTTGCACCAAGTTCTCAGCACTGAACAAGGTACAAGTGAAGCCTTGCACTCTGGAATGAGATGAACATTTTCCCATGTCCTAATTGCCACTTTTACCCCTGCCCTCTTTTGTTTTCATTAGTCACTGGAATACATGGCTTCTTTCCAATGCAGAATGCTCTGTCTGCTTCACTACTCAACTCTGTCTACCCAGCTGAGATATACAATGTTCTAATTTAACCTCTCCTCTGGGAGGCAATTTAAAGAGCTTGAATTCAGCTGGATTTGGCCAGATTTCCAGCATTACCTGGGCTTGCTCCATGTTGGAGCAGAATGCTTCTATTTCTAACATGAACACAGGCTAAGTGTAAATCCAGTGAAATTCTGTCATTGTTTTTTAAAAGACCTAACCATTGCTGGATGAGCTCCCAGGATTTCCTGGATATTCTTGCCTCTTCTTTTCATTGTATATATGTACTTGGTTCTCCTACATCACTTTAAATGTTGAACAGCTGAGAAAAACTGTGACCATGAAGCAGTGGTAGTGCTACCCTCATAGCAGCTGCACTAAGACTGTAATACTGACATAGTAAGGGATAGTATTTTAACATTCAAATGCCAAAATCTGCTTATAGAAGGAAACATCTAGGGTGTTCTTGTGCCAATATTCTGATGAATAGCAACTGCTTGGGGGTAAACCTGAAGTTCTTCCTGGTCTTTTCCATCAGATAAAATAATGATAGAAAGGCTTCATTCTTCAGCCTTAATGGTTAGCCCATTATAGAAAAGCAGAGACAGAGAAAGCAATATTGCTTTTACACTCTAAAATTCAACAATTTATTTCAGGTTTTCCCAGGAAAACAACTGAAGTGTCAAAAGAGGAAGAGAAAGAGGAAAAAGGAAATAAAGGAAAAAAGGGAGAAGGAAAGGTAGATAGCTATGTGAAGTTCTCCAGATTACTGCTTAAGAGAGAGCCGTTAAATGGAAAAATAAGGTGATATTCACATCAAGATTAATATCAAGATTATCAAGATCAATGCCAGGATTAATGTACCACTAGTGCAGGACCTGTTCTGTTATCAATGTGATCAAGTGTCCATTTAGTTCCTACCTGAAGTCTAAGATACAGTTGCAGAAATTGTCCTGTCAACTTTATCTGCTATGGTGCAAAACAAGAATGGGGGGTGAAGAAAAAACTGAAAGCTTCTAAGTGTTAATTTCCACAGGTGTTGGATTTTTGGACAAGACTTTGGCTATGAAATTCTTGCTAGAGTTCCCAGAAGATGACATGTGGTATGTACTCTGCCACATTTTGTTTCAAAACTTTATCAGAAGTTTCACATAACTGAAATGTACTGGTTTATTCTTTTCATTTGAGAAGAAAATCTTAACTGTGCACCAAAGCCAATAGCTGAAGAGTTGGAACACATTTCCTGTAGTGCACCAAATCCAAGTACATTCCTTTTGTTCCCAATACAGCAGAGGTTGGAGGCCAAAGGCAATCATTAGGCTTGGAAAAGGCTTATGACTGCTGTGTACATTTGTATCTCCAAAGTGATTAGAGACCCAGAGCTTTCCTTTCCATCTTCATGACAAACAAGAGCATTGTGCAATAGTGATAAGCCCAGGGAGCAAGGCTCACTCTTTCAACAACAACACATGAGGAGCTAGTTAACTTTGGCTGGGGCAAAGCCATAAAGACTTCCAAAACATCTCAATTTCCAGAGTCTCAAGAAGCCTAAAGTCAAGATTATGTTTTGCAGAACACTTTAGTGGATCCACTGGTAAGTGCCTGAATACTTGCTGCTGCTGGGGAAGGAGAGAAGTGGACACATTACATGAGCTGAAAGAAGTTACCTTTCTCAAGCAGTCTTGAAAGCTCCACCAAATAAATCAAGTATAGTCAGACAGCAATGAGCTCTAAGCTGTGACTGCTTGGGAAAAAAAGCCCTTGAGAATCAAGAGCATAAAAGCCTTCCCACCCCTATGAGTAACTGTATAACTAGTATTTCTTTTGTCTCCTATGAAAGAAAAAAAGCCTGGCACCACATTATCCAGATAGACTGAAAACATGTGCTGACTTGGCATCTGGTTGTGTCATACAAATGTTAAGCCACAACAATGCAAACACAGGGAAAATTTGGATACTACTCAGCAATAATAGGGAACATTGCCAAATCAATTAGTGCCCTCATAGTAATTAATCAGGACAGCTCAGTGAGGGAAGCACATCTTATTTATGGAATCCTTGCATAATAAACCACCATGAGTTACCATATTGAATCCACAATGCTAACCAAGTACAACATGAACTCTATAAATCATGCCATACTATACATTTAGACATATACACTTGGACAAATTTACTAAAATCAATGTATACAGTTACTTAAGCATTAGTTTAGAGGAATATTCATTTCTTTTGGCACTGCAGTTACTCCTCAATCTCTCTCAAATGCATTGTATTCCAAGGCAGATGCTAACCTTTAAATCAATGACAAAGAAATGAAATTTAAATACTCTTTCCTTTTCAAAAGACACTTAATGAGACTCTGTTAACTCTCCTTGGATTTTTTGTGTAAAATCCTTGTATTTCAGCCTTTTCAGGATAAAATCTGCTTCCTATTTTGATAGCATCACCAAATAATAAGCATTGAATGCATTGATTACACCTTGGTTTCTCTTCTGCTAGAATAGCAACCTACCCTTGCCTCATAAGACATCAGTTTTTAAGGACCTTCAGACACAACATCAAGTTGTCAGGCAGAAATATATCTCAAGAAATGTCAGATACAAAATCTTATCCTTAGAATAAGTATGAAAGTCTAGTGGTCTATCTCTTTGGCAAACAATATTATTCTGAAAAGTGTCTCTACATCCTTGCTGCTGTTGCTTCAAACACAGACACGCTAGGACACAGTTTTTGCTGCTACAGATAACCAAAGCTTCTCTGAAATTTTGACCACCTGGAGTGTGCCCTGCCCCTTGCCTTTAAGCAGTTTTATCCACATCACATATGCAAACTCACCCTTTTCTTACAAAGAGCACATAAATGCAAGGTGCTCACAAACTCTGTCCCCAAATTCTCTGCCTCTAAATCACTTATGCAAGTAGTTTGAGTCACTGGAAGTGCCCTTCAGGAGTTCCAACAAGCCATTTTCCATCAAACCAGGGATTCATCATAGGAAGGCTTGTGACTAATAGAAGATTTTATGCTGAAGGAGAAAATCCTACATATGCAACTGATGTTTACAAGCAGGGGGAATGCCCCTTAGTAATCTGAAACCTCATCCAAGAGTCACTGGGTATGGTTTTGCAGTGAGCAGCACTATGTAATCAGCACGGGGAAATTAAGGGAGTCCCTCACAAGTGAACCCCTCAGAGAAGACAGGGAAGAAAATGCTAAAGGACAGGAACTAGCAACTAGTGAAGGTTCCTAGAAGATGAATAGCAGCAGCTCAAAAGCAACCAGAGGGAAAGGAACACAACTTTTTACTTTTCAAATTGAGCTTTCTAGATGGACTATCTTTAGCTTCTAACAAAAAGCAGTGATGAATCAGAGGAAACTGCTTAGACATAGACTCATCACTTGGCACTGTGAAGAAGGTGACATGCTCTGAGCTCACCCCAAATTTCACCCCAGGGCCTGTCAGGGTGCTGACACCTTAATGAATGCACATGGGCTATTCCCATTCCCCAGCACTATGGAATGAGACCTGCCAAGAACTATTGACTGCCCTGGAGAACTGTACTGATATCAGATCTATACTAATACAATGCAAAGAGTAAGGTTAACATTCATCACCTGTTTCATTTACCCACACTTAAGGCAAATGCACATCCTCAAGAAACAAAGGAGTACCCTGCTTTATTTAAAGCAGCAGTTTCCATGGAAAACTTATCTCCAAATGTGTTTTTTGCAGCGTCTCAAGGCTACTAAAAGAAAGGCACTGTCCTCTTCAGCTTTAAGAGGACTACTCTGTTTGATACTCTGTGAAGAGTAACACCTTTGTGTTCAGAACCAGAAATCTGGAAGCCATCCTTCAGCTCTCAGCTTCCATGCCCTAAGGGATGTCCAGCTCCTTCTGAGGCACTGCAACTGTGGGTTCACGTTTGAGCAGAGACATAGCTATGTACCCAAAGGCATTTGCCTAATTCTTTAGAAACCTCAAAAGTTTGAGATTATATGCCAATACCACAATAGTTCATCATTTCCGCAGTTAAAATACTCCCAATGTGTTTGGGTTTTTGTTTGTTTGTTTTTGCAAAACTGCTGTTTGCATAACCTTGTTGAAGTTTGGTTTCCTTTAGGTTACAGAATTACACTGACAAGGGCTCAAAATTATTAGAAGTATGGCATTCCTAGTAAAAAGGACAAAAAAAAACCCAAATCCAAACCCAATCCTAGCCCCTCCTATGGTTTGTTTAATAATAATAATGACTTGTCCATAGTCATTTATTCAGGCAACAAAAACAACTGTCAAGCCATGTGAACTTGAAATATTTGATCAGTCTGGAGAGTACAAAATGAATGGAATTGGTCAAAGTTGAGAAATGGAAACATGAGATGAGTGCAGCAGGAAAGAAAAGTGAATTCCTTTTGCTGTGCAACTGTTTGATCAGCTGTACAACCACTGCCATTAGGGTACTGTGGTGTTCAGGCTGGGCCAGAGTCTGCTTTTCACTTGGGAAGAGGGACAAGGGGTAAGATTATCTATCCCAGTGCTGGAAGAGTTAAGGAGATAATGAGAAGGTCTAAAGAGGACATGCTGAACCATCAGAAAAGAAGAGAGAGAAAGGAAAATTCTCAACACAGAATAAAGACTGAAGCTTAGGGCTGAGTGCTCAGCTTCACACCAGAGAACCACTCATCCTGAGACTGTCCTCAGCTCCAGTGGAAGCTTCCACTGTGGCACTTGGCCACTTCAGAGACAGGCTCTGGAAAGCCCTGTGCCAGCACAGGTGAGAGAGGAAAAGTCCTTTAACTGGGAACAAGCAGCTCATACTTTAGAAAGCAGAAAATAGAAAAAGGCACTGTGAGCAGACAGTAGTAGAACAGGAATGTTTATGGCTTCCCATGATATGTCTCAAATCCTAATTCTCTACACTGGAATGTGCTACTTGGCTGGTACAAAAGACCAGGGAAAAACAACACTCAAGTCTTCTTCATGAACATGAGTCATCTCCTCTGACAGACATATCTGGCTTTTCCCTCTTCAGATTTCATCTATTTACTCTATTTCTGGAGAAAAAACAATATTCAAGGATGTTGTGTAATTCAGAGTTTAATGTGCTAGGTTTTCACAGAATTGCTGGATTCAAAACCCAAGATTGTCTCAAAGAAAAGTTAAGTGTGGGCATTTATTTCATCCTGTTCACTAATAGCTATCCAAGAAAGCAACCCAGAACTGCACTAAAGCAGAAATTTCTGCCCAAACAAGTCCTAGAACTGGAAGAACAAGTGTGAGTGCTTTGAAAATGTTTCAGTCCTAGGCAGTATATGGGCAGTCCAGCCAGCACCTGAGTGTGATGTATACACCACAGTCTGCTATAATTAAGTGTTCCACTTCTGCTTAAAAGCAAAATGGAACATAATAAAGACAGCTGAATGACAGAAGGGGACAACAAAACCTCTTATGCTGCCACTTTGTGGTTAGAACCAGCATTTATTGCTCAATGCATCAATCTCCTTTCCACAGCCTCCAGACTCATAATCCAGCCTGAGGCCTGACACCCTATTCAGACAGCAGAAAAGGGGAAAAAATGAAAACTCCATCCTTCTGAAGGGGCACAAAGGCTTCACTTTAGTGCAAACAGCAAATATCAACTGATGCAAATTCACTAAGACTGTATTCAATGTGGCAGTATTAGTGAACATTTAAGGACAGTTTTAAGGACAAAATCCTGCTAGCATGAGAATGATGAATTTTTCCTTGTTTTTCTCCTTTGCTGTGTTTCTTACACAGAACCATGCATACTCTGAGCAGTTCTGAAGGAAATAGGTATTTAACTATAGCAGTATTATAAGCAACCAAAGCTCTTTAACAGCACTAATGAAAAGCACTGACTGATGCTGCAAAATATCTAGGACTGAGCTTTGTTCATCTTTCCATGCTTGGTGGGAGAAACTCCAAAGATTTCATTCAAATAATTGACTGTTAACAACCAAAGCTGAGGTAGTTTCCAGGGGCAGATAATGCACTGCATACATATCTTACCAACACAGACAGGTCACAACTGCTCTGAAGAAACTGTGGCACAAGAAAGAACCCTAAAACAAGTTCCATTTCCAGCTTGGGGACACAATTTTCCTTTCTGCCATTATTTTCCATTTCTGCAGAAGAGAGCAGGACACAACCAAGGGTGTGATGGCTGCCTGCTGGTCCCAGCCTGCAGGCTGTGGCAGGAAGCAGCAGCCCAGTGCAGAGCAGCCCAGTCAGCAGCAGGTGGAGCCCGGCCATAAAGCTCTCCTTCAGGAAATTCCTCTCTTGCTTTTGCTCTCCCTGATGGTTCTTGCAGCTGATTTTTGACAAACTGAAGTTGAGAACTGCATAGTAGAATTCCACATAACTGTCCTAGAGCTGCATAATACAGACAAAAAAAAAATAATTCCCTGCCAACCCCCAATCTTAAAGCATCTGCGTTCATGTTGTCAAAAGTCCTTCACTCGTTTCCCAGCTGATCTGTGGGAAAGCAGAGAAGAATGTCCTGAGCACAGTTTTCAGGGGTAGCTGGCTCCCCACTTTGCTGTTGCTAGCCAAAGACATACCAGAAATCTCATTCTGATGTTGAAACTTTTTGTAAGCAGTCCATCTGGACAATTTAGACTTAAGAGGTTCAGACTGCAATTCCCAGCATCTGGATATATAGTTGGAATTTATACAACTGGAGTCTCAATCTCTAGAGAGCCTTTCAGGCCTAACACCATGCATGCTGCATTTCTCTCCTCAGAGATTGCCTCATCCTTACCTGAGAGTACCTCCAGTGGATCTGATAATCCTTCCTTTACTAGCACTGTCTGTCCAGGAAGTTTACCAAACTGCTGAAGGCAGAGTAAACATTGTCTGGAGCATGAAGAGCAATCCTAAGGAGTCCAATTCTGTTTCTGTTGGTAAATTACTGGGGCTCATCAGGGGATTGATGCTGCTGGCTCCTTGCTTTCCTCCAACACTGCACAGCTGAGTACACTGACTCCTTAGTTAGCTGTCAGACAGAAGATGACTCTTGTTTTGGAGCTCATCCACTGTGCTGGAGATGAAAATTGTAACGCAAAGTGCAAAAAACCTGGGCAGCTGAACTGGAGTTCAGTTAGATCAGGCAAGTGTCTTGGGTGAATGTCAACTCTTTACCTGAGAACAGAGATGTGCCCAGGCTGGGCTTTCTACAGAAGCTGCAGCACTGAACAGCTTCTGACACTTGGAAAAACTCAAGAGCCAGCCCTACCTTGGCCTACCCTGACTCAAAGGTGAGCTTCAACCTCCAGAGTGGCAAGCCTGTCTCCTTAGGCTATTAAGTGCCATTCGACCTGCTATTTTCTCCCTTTCCAGGGGAAAAGCAGGTTTTCTAACACAAGTCCTCTACCCACAGTAACAGAGCAGATCTCCAGGGTATGAGAATATATTCAGAAAGAAAAGAGTGTCTTCTGGTATATCAGCTATTCAACCCCTTCTTTATTCTACTCTCCTCACAGCTTCCTTTTACTTTTGCAATTGTTCTAGGGTTTCTGGACCTAGCCTCAACTCTTCCTCCCCAAATGTTATTTCCTTTATCCCTGGCCTGTCTCATAGTAGGTTGGTTGTACCAGCCATCTCAAGCTTCTTCTCTCCCCTTCTGCACAGAGGCATAATTACTTTTCAGCCTTTCCCAAGAACAAGTGATTCCTTTCCAGGCTAATATTCTCCCAGCTTCCTTCACACTGACAAGGAGTGTCAGCTTTTCATCATACGTGGAAGCCCTGGAAGGCTCTTGCAGACTCCTAACCTGCAGGGAAGTTAACTGGGGACATGAACTACTCTGTTCTACCTTTTGTTTCATCTCTTTAGACTTAGGTTTTGTCACTATTAGAATAGTACTGATCAGGAGAACAAACATATCCACACTTAGCCAAGGAACAAACTAATGTGAAAGCCTTGGTCACAGCAAGTTGGTTTGGAAAAAGAAGAGTTGAAAAAGGTCCCTAGTTGGGCTTTTCACAGGGAATATGTGACCCATGTGGTGTGACATCAGGTTAGAAAGCCCTGAGGAGGCTGTGCTGCACCTGCACTGTAACATAGAGGTCATGGAGATGCTAACTCCTTCCTCAAGAAGTGTGCTAGCTCCAAGCTCCACCACTCCAGAGCTGCCTCCAGCAGAGGTGATGAGCATGCACAGCTTGAGAAGCCAGGTTGCCCAGAATAGCTGCTCCACAGCTTTCCTTTCAGGCCAGAGGCTTATCCTCAGAGTCCCACTGCTCTCAAATCCTTGCACCTTGGGGAACAGACAGATGCCAAAGGAAGGCAGGCAGCCAGGCTTCCTAAGTCAGGGCTGACACAGAGGTTGAGTATCTATTTTTCTCCCCAAATACATCAGCTGTTTTAATGAAAGATAATAACTCTCCCCCTGAACCTTGGCTCGCAGCAAAAGTGAAAAGATCAGGTTTTCTGACATATTAGAAGGCACAGGATGGGGCTTGGCAGGAGGGAAGCAGCTTTGGACTGGATCTGTGCAAGTCACAAGTGGTTTGGCAGAATTTTACTTGTTCGAACATTCAACCCCAGGTGAAGTGGATTGGGCATGAAGTTGAAATTCAACACGGGGTAGTAATCCTCTAAAGCACAGTGTAAATCAAAATACAGCATGTAAAAACATGAAAGATTATGCAACAGTACTCCAGAAAACACCTCCTCACTTCCTCTGATAGATTCAGTGGTTTTGCGGGTCTCCCAAGAGAAGTCGACTCAGTCTTCAGTTTCCAGATACTTATCAGCAGAAGGAATATCTTTCCCTGTTATTAGAGAGAAATCCAAACCAAAAATGTGTTCATGGGTAAACACAGCCTTATTGTCTTCTTGCACTAGGTCCTTTGTACCAGCTGTGTGGCTGTGGGTGGCAGGAGTAAGTCATAGAAGTAACAGAAACACTTCCTTCACCATCCTGAGGGAGTTAGGAGCTCCAAGGTAAACCACACACTCAGTGGCTGGGGTTGCAGAGCTCCATCACAGCTCTGCAGCCAAAGCTAGCTCAGCACTACTTTTGCCACTCCAAATTTTTCTGTCAGTCAACATTCTTCTTGCACAGGTGATGAAAAGTTCAAACACAATAGTCCAGCCCTTTCCTCAGGAACAGGCTCACAAGCACTTCTAAACCCACTGCTACTTCTTTCACTAGGCAGCACTGCAACAGTACCTCTTCCCCTGGATTCAACCCAAAGTAGCTAAATCTGTTGCTTCCTGTCTCTTGCTGCTCCCCTGGATCACCTCCAAACTATTCTTTTGCCCCTTTTCACAGCTCCTCTAAGCTCTGACACCAAACCCAAAGTTTTAGCCTACTGCTCTTGTTTCAAATCAGCTGCTTGATCACCATCATGGTGATAATTAGCTATTTGATTAACCATGTCTGGGCAGCTGCCATGTGGGATATTGTTCAGGAATCATCAAGATTTCAGGCAGGATTTCTGCCTGTTGTGTTGACTGGCAGAAGTGGGCATGGCCCATTTTGCACCTTGAATGCTGCATTCAGTTTTGGGCCCCTCACTGCAAGAAAGACATTGAGGCATTGGAGCATATCCAGAGAAGGGCAGCAAGGTTGGTGAAGCTTCTGGAGAATAAGTCTTAACAAGGAATGTTTGAAGGAACTTGGGTTGTTTAGTCTGAGGAAGAGGAGGCTCAGAGCAGACCTTATCTCTCTACAACTACGTGAAAGGAGGTTGGAGCAACGTGGGACTCAGTCTCTTCTCCTGGGTTACCAGTGATAGGACAAGAGGAAATGGCCTCAGGTTGCACAGGGAAGGTTTAGATTGGATATTAGGAAAAATTTCTCGACAGTATCCCTGACAACAAGAATAGAGCAAGGAAGATGACTGCAAAAGGATAAAACTAACCTCTCTACCCAAAGGGCATAGCCATCTGATACACTCATATATGGGATACCACCTCCCACTGAAGACTTCCCTCTGCTAGCCAGGATGCTAATGTGTTGGTTTTGACAGTGAAATCCAAATAGTTCAAGGAATAATCAAAAAATGAACATCCAAACACTACATTATTGAACTGCTGTCTTCAAAGTGGAGGGAAGAGGGTTTTCAGACACAAGTCTTAACAGTTGGATTCCTGTTAGTTAGCTTACATTTCTGGTACCAAAATTTGTAGGAAAGTTAGTTGATATCCATCTGGGTGGGACCCAATAGCTGTGCACCATTCATCAGTATTATGAGTCAGGACATACTAGTTTTAAAGAGAATAAAGGGCACTGACAACATATTGGAGCTTCTCACTTTGGGTAATGATCTAGACCAAAACCAAATTCAACTCCTCCATCATAAATTGAATCCTTATAGCAGCCCTGCTATGTTTTAAGCCACAGGGACCTCACATAAATTAAACTCTTTACTGGTATCTGCTGTAGGGATATGATAAATAAAAAGCAGCATGCAAAATAGATCTTTGATATAAATCTGTGTTTGGCTATGCAGGGAAAAGAGAAGGCAGCTGAACAGCATGCTCTGCTATTGAAACATCCAGTTTATGAAACATCTGAAGTTAGAGCCTTCTTCATATTCTCCAGAGACAAGTAGATTCAGTGTTCCTTGCTGCTCAAAATACGAGAGGCTATTTCACAGTTATACTATTTAGAATCATTTCAGTAATCATCAAGAATCATTAAGAGTCAAAACTGGCACAGAGGTTTCTACCCATGCCCAGAAAAGTTGGCTGAAGAGTCAAGGCCTGTGCCATGATTCAGCAAGCACAGAGAGCAAACTCACTCCCAAGTCTTCACTGGCAGGAGTAAGTGCAGAGGTAGAGTAGCTCTGTTTGTAAAGGCATTCCCAACATGTTTTCTCCCTTTGGAGTTGCCAAGGAGACAGAGCTGTTCAAGGAGGGTGAATTCATTCAGTTCATGTTTGCAAGCATAGACTGAAAATCCCAAAGGGGCAAAGTACCAACATCACAGTTTGCTTTCTGTATCAGAACAACTTCTGCCTCAGGGAAAGACAAGACACCAATAAAACTCCTAACAAAGAGATACAACATACACACATAACCCAGCCCAGGCAAGCACACAGTTCTGATTGCAAGCAATTAAATGCAATTTTGAAATTCTTTCCATAGACTATTACAGTTCTGAATTTTTCCTTTGCAAGGTCTGGGGACTCATTCTCCAAAAATATGGTAAATATAGCTCCCCCGGCATCAGCTTCAATTGACAATGTGCATGCTGTACAGTGTGTAAGTTGTATGACAAGCCCTTAACATTTAGGAATCATTTAAAAATAATGTTTTATCACTATATCAAAGCCTGGGAGTGACTATGAGCAAGATCTGAAAAGGTTCACTTCTTCCCAAAGCTGAATTCTTGCCTCAGTGGGGTTTAATAGTATCCTGCTTGCAAGAATACAGCCTTGTGCTCTGTTCCCCTTACTTTTGAGGGCAAAAAAGGTCCCTATTGATTCAGAAGTAAAAGTCTTATTTCTTCTTTCTTGAAAGGCTCATTTATGAGAATGACTTGAATAGGATGAATACTGTTCTCAGAGAGCAAAGGTTATTCTACTTCCACAATTAAAGGTTTCTTTCAGAAAAAAAGAGACTCAGAAATGTTGTTGTCTGTCTCAGACATTTCCAGATATTACCTGTGAAAACCTGCAAGTATCTTGTCATTTTAAAGAGGATAAACACATATTTAAATGTCAATGGAAACATTGCTTAGCTTTAGCAGTGCTGTGCAAGTGTGGATTAGAAGAGGATTGACTCCAAAGACCTTTAGCCCAGTAGCCCCTGCTCTAGACCCACATATTCTCTGCTCCCAGGCTGTAGTCACTCCCTGTGCCCAGAACACCACTGCCTATTGCCAAAGGTCTCCTCTGCCTCTCAGTCCTCCCTGTCCTCAGGGGAAGAGGCTGTTACCTGAGGATTCAGGTTACCTGAGGACTTGTTTTCAAGCACAAGTTCTTCTGAAAGGTGAGATAGTATCTGAGGTGCCAGACATACACATGACAAGAATTCAGGCTGATCCTGAACATTCAGCATTTTTTACCTTCTCTATTGTGTCATGGTTTATGCCTTAGTTTTTAGATGATTAAAAAATTTCTAGAATGTTCATAAATTCAAGCTGAGAAGGAACTGAGCATAGAAATGAAGCCTATTAACCCCCCACTGCTGAAAACAATCTCTTTTGAAAATCATATGTAAATTGCCTAAATAAGTCAGCAGGAGAAACTGTTCTTTCTTAACACACTTTGGGTCAAATTTCATACTGGCATATTCATCTCTCCAGCAAGTGACTGGTGCCTACTAATGCTTTATTTACTTCAACCTAACGTTAACCCATTATGCCCAAATCTCTGTCTTTACTCTTGTTTGAGAAGCCAATCTGATTGAAAAAAAGGCCCCTGTAAGAAGAAGCAGGACACATTCCAACAGGCTACAAGTTCTTAAAGGTGAGGGAGTTATTTATCTCCCATCATAAGATATTCTCAGACACCTACAAAATGAGGCAAGGCAAAACAGAAAGAAAGAATGTGAGAGAAAGGACCAGAAGGATGCCAGTCACATGCATAGTGAAGCAAAAGCAGAGTTCTATTTTCAAGTGCCATCTCACAAAGTATCAATCCAGATACAGTGCCATAAATCCAGAACAAATAGGATTCATTCCTACAGACTCATATGCCACTAGCTGAAGTGGAGTCCCACAAGTGTGGTTTAAGAGAAATGAGGGGTTAAATCCTCTCCACGATACTTGTTTTCTACACCGACATCTAATTCTCCTGGCAAGACATATAAATATTTAGCTCGCTAGTTAGGGATTGCAAAGGTATTGCTTAGGCAACAAAAGCACAATAAGGAATGAGAAAGACTGGATCACAGCTCATCCAAGTTGCAGTTGGGAAGTGAAAGCAGCTTTTTTGTTGCCCTGCCCTGGAGTTGGTACAGGTTTGGGTGTGAGTTAGCTTTGCTGCCTCACTAGTATCACAGCTCTTTTTCAGGGCATCCTTCCTGCTGCCTCCGAGACACCAAGATGAAACAGATCTCTAGAACCATCCCCCTCACTGTGGCTGGCACAGGGAATAAAGTCCAAGGCTGCAAAAGTTCCTGGAGGGAAGCTTCTCCACTCCTAGCTCTGTAGGGCCCAATCCAGCTGTGCACATCTGCTGAAAGGCAACTCAGACTAGTCCTCAGCTGGTCTCTGGTTGCCTCTAAATACTGATGCAAAGAACTAAATTTGATGTACTGAAAAGCAGATGCTGAGAATTTGGCAAGAGTGAGCTGTTTGTGCTGCAGTTAATGACATGATTCTCCATAGATATCTGACAGTCCAATTTCTTATTGCCTTTCAGGGCAGCTTTCCCATCATTGCCATTCTGCCCAATGCACTGTGCAATGATGCTATATGTTGCATCTGCTAGTTTTCAGCTTGCAAATGCACATTTCCTCCTAAATCTGGGTGGTCTTGGCTCAGGTCTCAGCTTTCAAGAGCATGGTCCTCATTCCCAGGGCATCAAAAGCATTTGGCACAGTTCATGCAAATGGGATGCAGCACTGAATGGCTACAGAGAGATCTTGGAGAAAATTGTCTTGTCAGTCAAGCCTTGCTTATTGTAGGCAAGCTTAGTGACAGAACCTGCTGTACGAAAGGAAGGATGAAATAAATCTACTCAGGAGATATTTTGGCAGATATTATTAAGACTAGGGTTTTGGCAAAGGGTTTAATGATAGACAAAATGTAGCTCAATCTGTTGACAGCACATCAGAAAGAATCTGGTAGCTGATGGCTAGCTGAGAGTTATGCCCAAACCAACAACTCTGTCAGCAGTAAAAAGGACTTTACTTGCAAAAAGGCTTTGCACAGCAGGAAGGTACAAAGTCAAGGCAAAACAAAGCATTTGGCTGAAGTGCAATTCTTGAGTAGTCACTGGATTGCTACCACTCTTACACAGTTCTGCACTGTTATTACTGGGAAATTTTTCTCATAGCTTAATATGGAGCCAACACAACCTTGAGAACTGCCAAGTAGTGCTGCACTGATTCAGAAAGGTAAGACACAGGTAGACAGGGAGTTCAATCCAAAACTTGAGAGACTACCATTCTTATTTTTTTCTCCTTTTTGATACAGAAAGAGAAGAACTACATGGATGTAAATGTTATAATCTCAGGTTATAGGTATTCCACCACCTTTGATTTAATCTAAAACCCTTCTCTTCTAGTTCTCTTTGCTTTAGCAAACAAAATGAATTTCAGGTTGGTCAGATATCCAAGGAAAATCAAATGTCTATGCTCAGATTGTCCCTGGCTCACCATTACACAAAAGAAAATCTGCTCCCATTCAGGGAAGTATCACCCAAAAATGCTTGAAACACACAGCAGATGTTGCCCAAGTATAGCTGATCATAAAAGTCCTAAAGAATAAGAGAGCTTTGATGCCTGCCTTTCCTTTTCCTGTGCACAGAAAATAAAAGCATTGTGAGCAGCTTCACAGTTGAGAAAAGATTAAGTTACAAATAAAATATTTCTTTCTTAGAACAGAAGGTAATTTGGAAGGCAAAACTGAGCTTGTTTTGGAAGTTCAAGTGATATCTCTTAGTAATGTGATGTATGCTACATAAATGCAAAAATTATGTTAAGACAAGATAAGAATTATATTGTGTAATGATACTTCTTGTATTATTAGCAACATAATACCATGTATATCATCTAAATGCCTTTGGTTTAACACAATTTAGCTCTATACAGACCTAAGTTGTTCTTCAGCTAATTTTAAAGTCAGCAAAAGTTAAAAGTATGATTCCCTCTTATGTCCTTCAAACTAAAATTGGCTGAGAGACCCTCAGCTAGTAAGAAGAGGTAAACAAGCAAGTGGACAACTAGAAAACTGGAAAAAGAAAAGCTATCAGAAAGATTTCACCCCTAATGGTCTTCCAAGTCTGGCTACAAATCAGAACAGATTGTCTGTGATCCCTCTTTGACAAGACCCAGTCTCCAAAACCAGATCCGGAGATTATCTACATCACAAAACAAGATGTACTTGAGTCTTATGCTCTATAAGAAAAGTTAATCTTTATTAATTAGTTGTCATGGAAACTTCTGTCCTTGGGAAGGCTGTGAATGGTACATCAAGATCACATACAAACTGCCTTTAGTAGCTGCCTTCACCAAAATTTGGATACAGAAACAGTAAGCAAGGCAAGATTTGGCCTATTTCAGAAGTCTTGCAACGAAACAAATGTCACAGGGGTTCAAAAAGGAAAAAGATAACATGTATTCATTAGAAAAAGTTTAAGAACTTGCAAATAACACTTATTGCAGTTCTTTCAGGCATTCTGGCAAAGAATTGTGATACTAGCCTGGATGATGAACAACTGAGAACAGCAAACCAGCAACAGCAAGTATGAAGCAGCACTCCAAACCCAGAATGTGAAGGCCCATGCTCTTACCACCTGCTGGTTGATGCATTTACCAGGGAAAGACCAGGTGTGATGGTAAAAGGCCAAGGATCTTACCAAGACTCTTAAATTGTTTCTTCACAGAAAAGAAGACTTCTGGCAGTACATTGCTCTAGTTGACTTTGGCTTCTTTTCCTCTTTTCAGAACTGTGTGGAGTAGACTTCTCCAGGAGTTTAAACATCAGGCTCAAAAGAAAACAAGGTACAAAAGACTGATTTCCCCCAGCACTGAGACACACCACCTCACCAGGACAAAACAGAGCCACAGCACTGAGACCACAAAATCCAGCTGAACCTGCCGAGCAGGCAGAATGCAACGGGCAGAGCTGAGCTCTCGCCAGCAAGATAAAAAAGAGCTGAGGAAGCAGATGATCTGATTTCCACATGGGGTTGGTTTGTCTATTTTCTGTTGTATTGGGGCGTGAGGAAAGGAAGGAGGAGAAAAGGGAGAGACACAAAAATTTTTAGCCTTCTAGTTGATTCTTCTAATATAGTGATATCAGCTGGTATGCTGGGAGTAAATTCAGAAACAAAACCCAACCTCCTGTGGAGTAAACCGTGAATATAACTACACACCTCTTCAGGAGCAATCCTCTGTTCTGGTACTGCTCTGGTGGCTTTCCCACCTAGGGATACAATTTGTCCTTTGAATGATCAAAATGGTGGATTACAGCCATGTAGGATGTACACTGTGTATATTACATATATACATATACAGTTAGAACAGTGCAGAATGGCTAGCTTTGCTATGAATTTCTAAAGGGGATTTATCAGGTGATTTCCATTTTCATCCTGGAAGCACATGAAATTACCTGTAGGATTACTAAATGTTTTATTCTGGATCAGAAAACTATTTCATTTTATAAATAAATGAAGGGTAATCAAAGAGTTTGATTCTTCTGAAGATGAACAAAATCGGAATAAGGTAGCGTTTCCATGTTTCTTCAAATAAATCAGCCAGCTGTTCCAAATCGAATCAAATCAAATCAAACACCTACAGTTGACTTGGGAGATGCTAATTTCAAACTTTGGACCAACTTGTGTTGCAACAGTTGCAGATACAAGCCAAACCAGGAGTTGGCAGCAGGATGAGAGCCCAGATATGGCAGCAGCAGCTCCATGTAAGCTCACAGATCGCTTGTTTACCCAGACACTGAAACAGATTTTGCTGTGACATCAGTCCTCATGTTGTCCCATGCTACCTCACTGCCAGCAAGCAAGCTAGCTGAGATGCTGCTGCATCATCTGCAACTTTTGAATAGACATTTCCTCTGGAGAAATAATTGCCTTCATTGTAATTAGTAACAGTCTTTCACTGTAGTTGGTGACAATTACTTAAAGCTATCTGTTTCCAAACATTCTCCTGAAGCTGGAATGAATCTTTTTACCATGGGATATTATGCTAAGAGTCAATTGCCAAGGCATTATGGCACTTGTTCACCTGAAAGCTAGAATAAACAGGGATGTGCTAGTGTTGATAGGGATAGGTTACCTGGTTGTGTAGGGAGCTAAATGAACTTTCATGCACCCTTACAGGAGATGCAATCATCTACCAGCATGCATGACAGACAAACTTTGTGTGATAAGAAGTATTTAATTAAGAGTTATCTAATATCTGACACCAGCTGAAACCCTGTAGTGTACCTGGTGAAAGAATACCCTGACAGATACCTGTAAAACCCCTTTGGTCATGGTCATGTCAGCCTGCTGGTGATTTCAAGTGTATTCCAGATCTTCTCACTGCTTGAAATTACCTGCACATTAAATGTCTGTGCTATACCTAACTACCCAGAACAATCTAGCACCCAAGCTCTAAGATAAATCTACAGAAGGGAGAGTTTCAAGTGAAGACAGAAGGATTACATTTATTAGACAGTGTTGAGGTTGAAATGAAAGATATGATTTCCCTTGCACTCAATGGAGACTATCCCAATACTGAATTGCCTTCCCATCATTCTTCACAAGTTCTGTTACAGAGGTCCCTAAGATTTTCAATTCATAGAGCTTAATTCCTGTGAAAAATATAAAATGAATATCTGAAGTACCATTTAATTACATATATTTGCCATTTAAAAGTCAAAGTAGAACCAGGAATATATATATATATAAAAACTAGAATTCCAGATATCAGACAAGAACTCACACCTTACATAAACTGCTGAATCTTACCTCCACTAAGAGGTAATCCAATCTCAAATTGCTAATTTTTAATGTTCACCTGATAATGCACTGATAATGCATCAAATTGTTGCCAGTGCTTTTTAAAGGATGTTTATTAAAACTTTGGTTTCCTCATACAACTAATTATTTGCTTCTTAAAATTGTTATGTTTGACCTCTTCAAGCACAGGGAATACACAGGGCTGGACATTTACCTGCTATAAACAGATTTGTTGTACTTAAAACCAGAAAGGTTGTAAGCTTGATCTAAAAGTTATATATTGAAAATATTCAATCTCAGCCAGTAGAGAGAGCCAGACTCTGCAAACAAGGCTTATTCCAGGCCCTCCATGACTCCACTTGCCTTGTTTTTGTCAGCAAGGCCTCATAGATGATCAGGTAGCATTTCACTCACATTTAAAAGCTGTCCTCCTCTTGCCACATGTGGGCACTGAGTGAATGCCTGTGACAAGCCTACCATGGGAGATTTCCAAGAGTAACAGATTGCTCATTAGCCCTCATCTATTTAGTGTCATTGTAGAAAATTGGCTCAGCAGAGGGGGGTTGAGACAGAGAAGTGTTGTAATCTGAAGGAGGAGGAGGAGTCCTCCATTGCTGGAGCAAGCATCACCTGATTTTCCATCTTTAATCTTGGCAGGACCTGTCCTCTGAAAAGCACATCAGTATTTCACCTTTATTTTTACATGTGTGATCTGAAAGATGCTGTTTCAGTTATGAAGTTTCCCAGATAATTGTTTAAAATGCCTCCACAGGCCCCAGCTGGTTGAGGTACCTAGAACAAGGCTGTCCTATTCAAGAAGTGTTTGCTTGTTACAAGGAGCTGTTCATTATTTTAATCTTCTTCTTGCATTTTGCATAAAACCACAAAATCATTGTCATTGGCAATTAATTTGATGCAAATTCCTGTCTCCTGGGATTGCTATTCAGGCAGTGATTCTTGTGGGGTCAAAAGTTGAACCTAAGGCTATGTATAGGTCCTGGTAATTTTTAACTTTGTGGTGTGGTTTAATCATACAGATTTTCATTCTTCATTTACAGTTTGTGTGCAGAGTGAAATCCTTTTCTTAAGGAACACTCTTTAAGTGCTGCTAGATTGCAATCAAGTTAATTGAAACTTTGCTTATCTAAGTAGTTATATACTCATCTGCAAGACCTCAGTAATGTTACTGCAAGTTTCTCAGCAGCTGGCTCTATTCTAGCTGTGCAGGATTCCATCTCTGAAGGTAAAAGAAAATTGTGACTCCCAAGCAACTTGAATTCTTTGGAGCACAGCCAACAATGTCACAATTCTCATGATCTGACAAACTGTTGACTATGTACCAATGGCTGCTTTGGAGGAGATCTTGATCTTTACCTAACATGAGCCTTGATTACACAAAAGCTGACCAAGACCTTCAGGACTTTTTCCACAGCTGTAAGCAAACCACTCTTCACTCTTGGACGTCACTTTTCATATGGATTCTCTTAATAAGCCAAGTTTTCATTTCTAAGACACCAGAGACTGCTTTTTTTGGAACATGTAGAGCCTACAAACTATTTATGTTGTGACATGTTGAGATGCAATTTGTAAATAACCCTGGTGGCCAAGAAATCAAAGTGATTCCATCAGATGTAATCTCACTTACTACCTCCTCTCAAGCAAAGGTCTAAGCAAATGGATATTTTTGTTAATTCCTGTCAAGGGATGCATCATAATTGTACCTGCTGTTACACTCATATTTTAGTGGTCACCCTCTGCAATGGATCAGTCATGGATCAGTCTGTCCTGCTTTAAAAGTGACAGGCATTGCTAGAAGTATAAATCACAAATGTTAATGATTTGAATGCAGAGTTTGCTTCCACCCTCCTAAACTGCTAGTAGCACTCTTGTCTTGAAGATGAAGACAACTCCTGCAGCAGTATTTTAGATGGAGAGTGTGTGTGTGTACATCACCCCTTTTAATTTACAGCCATACCAGCAGGTTAATCAGGAATTACCTGGCTGCCATCAGTTCCAGTTTCCATTACTGTCAAAGACTCATTAACGCTTCAGAGGCTCTGTCTTTTAATTATTCAGATACTTTGCATATTAAGCAGTTCTACCTTTCCCTTTATATCCTTCAGCCTCTTCCAGGCAAAAATGCATTCTCTCCTCAGAAACAGTGAGAATTCATTTGACACTTTGTTTCCTTACTAGCATATCTTCAAGGACACAATAGCCATGCATGATCCAAACTTCATTCCATCTTTCAGTTAATAGTGTTTTCAGGCTAATTCTTTAATCTTCTGGTATGTGAACCAGCTCCTAGTTTAATCTCACCAATTTATTTGCTTTTCCTACAGAAATGGATAGCTTCTGTACTTTCATCTGGTATCATGTTCTTTCCCACACTGCAGCATTTCTTTCTTCATGAAGACTACCCTCTTGTCATGCACTAGGATGCACTTCTGCTTTAAGAAGGTACAAGATAACTGTCTGGGATAAGAAATTCCCCATTGTGGTGATTTGTCATGTACTCTGCAGCTTTATTCCATACAGGGAAGCAATTTTTTTTTGTTTTAGATGGAAGACATTGCAGGGATAAAATATATGAAATTCCATTCTTCCTTAATATCAAAGCTATTATTGGAAAATTTAACTCCCTTTCTCAGTGGAAAACTCACTTCAGTCAAAGCATTGTACTTTCTGTGGACAAAATTAAGAGCTCATGGCTATCTCAGTTGAAAAGTATTTGTCTACAGCTACTTCACAGGATCACAGAATCATTAAAGTTGGAAGAAACCTCTAAGATGATCAAGTCCAACCATACCTATCACTACCATACCACTAAACCACGGCCCTGAGTACCACATCTGTATGTTTCTTAAACCCCTCCAGGGATGGTGACTCCACCACCTCCCTGGGCAGCCTATTCCAAGACTTAACAACCCTTTCAGTAAAGAAATTTCTCCTTATATCTAATCTAAACCTCCCCTGCTGCAACTTGAAGCCATTTCCTCTTGTCTTCTCACTGGTAACCCTGGAGAAAAGACCTACCCTCAGCTCACTGCAACCTCCTTTCAGGCACTTGCAGAGAGCAATAAGGTCTCCCCTGAGTCTTCTCCAGACTTCGTCAGACCCCCTGAAAGCAAGATCTTGTGAGAGGTGGTTTCTATGTGAATTTATTCTCTAAGATGGCTGTGTTTGTAAAGCCAGTTAAAAGCTCAAGTATATTTAGTTTTAATAGTTTTGCAAGTACAAAATATACAAATATTCACAGCATTGACTACAATACCCAATCTGCATGTATTTATAAACCTGGGGTTCTTACAACCATATGTGCAATCATATTTGTTGTTTTGCATATTAAATGAGTCGTTAGCAGCCCTCTAAGTTTTTAATGAAGAGGTGTGTATTCTGGTTTTACTTGCAGAGTTGTTACTCAGCTAGTATGAGTTGCTATAGGTGTTATTGTAACATTTAAGTTGGCATTGTAGGATTGTCATTTTAGCCCCAGCTAAATATTGACTGGCTTTAATTTATGCTACAAGAAGTTAATTAGCTAAACACCCACAGTCTTCTTCAGCCAGTTTGGCAAGAAAGCAGTTCCCACCCAATACTGAAATATCCTGAACTTTTCTTTATTCTTTTTGTTGTCATTTAGAAACCTCCAGCATCAGTGCAGAGAATTCCCGCTGTACAGGATGACTTTGACATCCAGAGGATTGAAACCTGAGATTCCACACATTCACAGGGTGCCAAAGGTCAACAGGCTCCTAAGACACCTTGTTCCTTCTTGCCTGACAGTTGAACACGCTCAAAGTTCCCATTAGTATACCACATCATCTAAATTAGGTGATGAACAACTGATAAAGGCATTTTTAAAGCAGCTGCATTCTAACTTTCCAAGGGAATGGCCACTCAACAAGGTCTTTGCTTCTATGTAAAGATCTGGCACAGGTCCACCTGAAATCAGAACTTTGTTTAGAAATCTCTGCTATGGTTTCACTGGAAGGAAAAAAGGAGCTAGCCCTAAGAGCAGAATATCCAGACACCAAAGATTATTTTAGTGCTCAGTTCACAGGTATCTTAGAGGTGTCAAGACTGAGACTAACAAAGACCAGCCTGGCTAAAAAAACAGGAAAAAATTAGGGGACCTAACATTTTGGGATAGATGTTTCTCTAGCGAAACAGATGTAAGACCTAAAACTACTACAAATGTGGTGTTTTGTTTCTTAAATCAGAACAAAAACCCTTCAGAGCCATATATGTATTGTGAGCAAACTCTTTAGTCCAGTTCATAGAAATGCAAGCTTGGTGTATTGTTCAAAGACAAAATCAGCCAAGTTAGGGTCACATAAAGACTAAGCTGGATGGGCTGGAAGAATTAACCAAGCAGATGACACAGATTTCTGAGCAGAATTAAATGAAAGTTGTGGCCAGTGAAAGAGAGGAATGTATGACACTTTGAACACTGAGGCTGAGATGACTTTAAGATGTTCTCCAGCTGTGCAATCCTGTTTCCTATGACGACAGCAGCAGCAGCAGGGCTCTCAAAAACTCTGCCTGCAGCTGGTGACTGCAGCAACCACTGCTCAGGCTATCCTGGCCTTTTAAAGTGGCCAGGAATTGTTTAGCTGGTATTAGTGGCCTAGGGCTTTAGTTCAGAGAGAACAATAGGTGTACTATTTTAGAGGCATTAAAGGTATTAGTGGCAAATCTGCATCAGCATCTGCACAGCCTTGTTTACTGCTGTAGCAGTAGTATTAGGAATTGAACTTGACTGCAACAGCCTGCTTGTTTTGAAATGCTACATGCCAGAAGTGAAAACATGATTCTTATTGTGGCCATCATTATAAAAGCAATATTATTCAGCATTTTCTCCTTTTGAAGTTTAAGAAAATAATAATATACTTCCATAAACCTTGCTCTTTCACTTCTTGAAAACTAATTATGGCTCATCTAAGCCATTTCTGTGATTTTTTTTTATTTAATAAGGAGTTACATTTTGATCTCTTCACATTTTCTGTGAGAATCAGATGTTTTCACTCCAAGCGAAGAGACATGCAGAATATTTTCATTACAGATTTAAATCAGTGAGAAAGACAACACAGTTGTGCATCTGTAACAACCTCAGCATCTCTTTCCATTTCCCTTGACAGAACCAAAGATAAATATATTAAGCCTTTAAATGGATTCTTATGGGAGATAAAAATCTCGATTGGCCATGACAGGATATCTCTGCTTCCTAAATCAGATGTGAATGCTATTTTGTGTCTACTTTGAACCTATAGTAAAAGGTACTGCGATCCCATGCATGGTAACCCCATAGTTCTGGGCTAGGAAAGCCTCATAGCCAGGAACAAATAAGGGCAGGTGGGAGGCCCTGAGCTCTCCCGTTCTCACTCTGCCCCATGGTCCTGCACCCAGCTCTAGCTCCCTCCTAGAGATGCAGGGATAGGCTTATGCTACTCCCACATCCTCCTGCTCCTCCCATCAGCAGTGGTATTGATGGAGCTTCCAGCAAGTGGCATCCAAGAATCACAGAATCACAGAATGGTTTGGGTTGGAAGGGACCTCTGGAGGTCATCTAGTCCAACCCCCCTGCAGTGGGCAGGGACACAGTAACTCTCTCACAGTGTTAGCAGCATTTATCCCAAAGCTGAGGGCAGGTTTATTACCTGTTTGGCCCAGGCTGCTTTTTCTTTCCAGTCAGGTGAGGGTGGTGCTTCTAAAGTTCCTAGCTGTGGATATGGGGATCTTAAGAGCTAAAATCCTGTTAAATAATATGGCTAAGAGCTCAGACTGTGTTTCAAGTTATTTTGGTCATTCTTGTGCTCAAACCACAAGAATATTAGAGTGCAGCATGGTGTGCAGGATCTGTGAAATGCAGCTCTAGATATGATGTGTTTTGGCCAGCTTTCAATTAAGAAAACTTCAGAGAAAACAATGAAGGAACTGTAATTACTGTAGTCTTCATTCTACCTCCATTTCAAAGTTTGACTGACTTTGCCTACTGTTAGATTTAGGTCAATTGATGCAAAATGAAACTCAAAGACATAACGGACCCTTGCCAAACTGAAACCAAGAGAGATGGCACAAAGCTGTTACAAACTAAAATTATCTTCAGAATAAATCCAGTAACCATCACAATCCTGTTGACAATTACCAGTTCTACTCAGTTCTGTTTTTCTCAAATACTAGTGTCTAAACACTTCTGCAGATATCTGATCCTTATGTAAAAAAAAATATACCCTTTTAAGTACCAAGAAGTATATACTCTCCCATCTCAAAGTAAGATATTTACATACAATTGAAGAACATGTTTTATGCTGATTTTTTTTCAAAGTTTGTCATGTGATAAAAGAACAGTGCAAGTGTGATGAGTTAACAGCCACAGCCCACTAACAGAGAAAATCCTTCCTATTTTGTTTTGCCTGTCCCTCACTTTTACCCACCAAAAGACTCAATGTTTAGAGGAAAAATATCAGAAAAAAGCAAAGTAGATATTTTCAGCCCACATGCAGACAATTTTTAAGACTAACTCCACACAATCTCCCTAAGGAAGGTTGCCAAAAATGAGGCCCACATTCTACTTAGAAGTGCTACTGTTTTGCTGTGAACCACTGGGTGGTTGCAGGTGCTAATTGTAGTTACATGGTTTAGGAGTAAAACTAAACCTTTTCTCACATTTATTTCAAACAGCAGTTGGTCTCCAGAGAACAGCTCTAGGTTGAGATTTGCTACTGACTTTACACTACAGCATACTTCACCAAGAAGTCATTCGGCATGCTAATGTGTAAGTGACAACACAATGGGAAGCTGAGATTCAGCTGATTACAGTTATTTGCTTCCTGAAGTATTTTCTTCTAAGTCAACATAATTCACTATCATGCTTCAATTTTTAACATTTTTGATCAGGGAACAATCCAATATTCCTTCATCCAGTTAAACTTTCATTTCCTTTGACCCGTACTTCTCCAAATCCTCTACAGCTTTCACAGCACACTCTGCTGACCAAGCCTGCAGCACACACTGCCCTTGCAACACTGCTGTGCTGTAATTCTGAGTAGGGAGAAAGCCACAGCTGGGACACAGATCTTAAACAGCTGCTTCACTCCAACAACAGACACTAGTAGGACCTCACTCATAGAACTGGGACATTTACTGCATTCACAGAAAATGAAACTGTCCCCAGAGAGTTTTATACCCATCACTGAAGATTTAGATTTTAGGTCTGCTTGTTCTAATAATATAAAATATAAAGTCATACTTATCAGCCACATTCTATCATTTATTTTGTATCTAAAATATGAAGTTATACTTATCAACCACATTCTATCATTTATTTTGTAACTGAAATGTTTTCCATGATGGTAGTGCTGAATTGCTTAATTTGTCATGTTTAAATTACATCAAACACTTCAGGAAAACATAATAAAAATGAGTTATGATTTGTTTGTGTCTCAGAAAATACATCTTTCACTTCTAGCAACTCCCTGTTGATGGATGTGGCTTACACTGTACATTCTACAGTCTTCACATATAGGTGTCTCTCAGTGTAAATCCACAAGTATATCCTTTTAACTGTAGCGGAAATTAACCACTTTCTACAAATCAAATGTTAAGAAAGCAAAGCAAAGTGCAAACCTGGTGAGTGCATTCACTCACTGGGCATCAGGTCGCAAGAAAACTACTTTCTATATCCCTGTACAAAAGCTTCAAATCTCAGTTTCTCTCCTGTCAAAACAAAACTAACCCAAACCAACTCCCACACTCAGGAAAAGTTTGCAATTACTTACCTTGAAGAAGCTCCGAAGAAAATACATTATGCTTAGCATTTTGGAAGCTTGAAAATGAAGAATTGTTCAATCTTCAGAACATCCAAGGCCTGGGTGAATTCCTATGCTCCTGCTGTGTCTTTAGTTACATGCTTTCTTGTTGCTATTTTGGACGCTCTTAGTAGAAGGGAAGCATATGAGCCATGCCAGGAGCTTATGCTAAGGAGTTGCATAACAATTAGGGCTTATCTGTGCTGCTCTGTACAGTACAGCAATGCAAACAGGTTTGTTCACAGTTTACTAGCCCCAGAACACTTCCACTAGGCATGCCCAGAATGATGCCATTGTATTTGCTAAAGAAACTAAAGCTATTTGTGAGTGCTTCTAAAAGAACTGGAACTACAAAGGACAGCACATGTTCCCTTNGCAAGTTCAGTGAGTATTACACTTGCTGCAGCATTTAAAAGCAAAGGCTCCCACACTGAGCTTTCTAGTTCCTATCTTTAAAGGCAAGGAAAAATTGCAAACTAGTCTTTTGAAGTGCAGAAGAGTAAGTGTAATTTCAGTTTCTTCTTTTTTTCGTGCTTAACATTAAAGTCTTTTAATATCTGTGCCTCAGTAACTTTCAGCAACAACAGAGATGCAGCTTATGCCACATAGTAAAGCATCTCTCAGCATTTAGTGACCAGATTGAGAGTTACAGGTTATCTACTCACAGAGCACTTAGAACTAGAGGTAGTAACTACAGAGGGCAAGCAAGTTCTCAGAGAGGGATCACTCTGCATTACAGCCTGATACAGCATGCTTTCATTTATTTTTTAATCTGACTTATTTGAGCTATTCAAACCACCTACTATTAAAATCTTTACACCAGGAAGAGGTGTTTTAAGGAGGTGCTCCAGAGTAGCTTCTGATGCTCCATGCTGGGAGAAAAACCAGACAGATGTGCAGTGCACCCAGCACAGCAAGGTGGGAGGAGGGATACAATTCCCTACTGTGGCTGATGCCTCTTCCACCAGTCAGAGAAGAGGCAGAGAAGACAGGAATGAAGGAGTGAACTTCATCCTTGGAGAAGGAGTGGGGGAAGCTGTTTCAGATTTTGTCTTCGCTTCTTACCATCCAATTCTATTTTAATTTGCAATAGATTAACTTTCCTAAAGTTGAGTCTGTTTTGCCCATGACCGTACCTGGTAAGTATGAGCTTTTTCATGTGGTTTTCTCCCTATCCTGTTGAGGAGGGGAGAGCAGCTGGGTAGGTGTCTGGCAGCTGGATATTATCGACCCAGCATACAGGTGCACTATGACTACAAACAGACCAAACAGCATTAAAGAGAATCTGCAACCTGCATGGATTTGTGTTATGGTATGTGCAAATATCTAAAAGATCTTCCTCCCCCCTTTATCCTACATCTAATGAAGAAGTCCCAACAGTAACTTTGAAAAAGCTTTCTGATTCCCAATCTTTTCCATCTTCTAGAACACCAGCTTACTGCCAATAGTATAGTTGTTTTCATAGCTAACTTTTCACAGTCCCCCCCCAAAAGCAAAAATGGGTTCTCAACAGTTCACTCCCAAGTCCACTTTCAGAGTAAGGTGCTTATCACTTCATATAAACTTCACTTGCCAAACTGTGGTGATCATTTTTCCAGTGTATGATTCAGAGATTTCATTTGGTCAATGAGGATTTATTCCCTTTGGTACAGGCATAGAACTGTTAATCCTCAAGTGCCCAAGGCCAGCCACTGTTGACATTTTTCTTACTGATACACTACCAAAATCTACATGCCTGTTCTGCTTTTTATAGAACAGCAGCTGAAAACTGCCACTGACTCTCAGAACAAAATATCCATTTTGCCTTTTGTTAGCACAGTCAAAAATCACTGTTTAAACTGAGACTAGCTTCAGCAGAACAGACGCTATGGGGTGCCTGAACCAAAACCATCTGCCTAAAGTTAGGTAAAGTTAGGTTGCAGACCACTGAGACTAGGATTCTCCACAGACAGACAAGTGGCCCTGAAACTCCACTACTGGACTACTGGAAAGGTTTTCTTCCCATGATTTCAACTATTTGAATACTTCATGTACCATTCACCTGCGTTAGTTTAACATAGTTGGGTATTAGGTAGATTTTATCATGAAGGCTTCCAAATCAACTAAATGTTAGCAAATACATTGATGTCATTCCAACTTTATGGCTGCAAAGGTCAAGCATGAGAAGACTTGTGTGCATAAGCTTACAGTGAGATGGGGACTGGATATGTTTTTCTTGCCTCTTCTGAGAGCATCATATGCTTCTGTAAGATTTCTTCAAGGAACAACAATTTTGCTTTATGTTGTCTTCCTCTTAAGAATACAAAGCCTAGAGATTTTATTGTGTTCACGTCAGTAAAGACATAACCAACCTCTGCTAAAAAAGACATTGAATATGGCTCAATGGAACCTTGATTTATATCCCCAGACTCTCATATTTTGAAAGACTACATTTTAAAACCAAAAGCTCCAACAGTAGAGACTCCAAGCTGTCACCCTGACCTGAGCAGTAAGAGACACACTGCAGGCAGCCATCACTAGCTGCCTGAGCAAGATGACTTCAGTGACCAAACAGGTATTCTAATTTCTGAATGATCATGTCAGACACTTTCATCTCTGCTGTAATTGCTTATTTGCCCTTAGGCAGTTCATTTGATTAGCATTATCATAAAAATATCCCTCTTGATGCAGCCTAACATGTTGGTTCAAGTACTCTTCAAATTCCTCTGAAATTCCCTCCTATAATCAAAGCCTTTAAGTTTTCTCTTTTCACAGAAGGCAAGAGATTCTGGACTTATCATGGGAAACTGCATCTTTGGGAGCTAAGATAGGTATTTCTGTGCTTTACCACAGGCTAAACTCTCAGTTCTCTGCTGGGCAAGCATTTGTGCTGCTAAGCCGGAAATCTCCATGCACCAACAGTGGCCATTTGCCCAACAAAATCCCATTACTTCCAGACATCAGCTAACAGCAACTAAATTAGAACTTCTCAGGCTATGCTGTATATGACAGGACAGTTTAAGAGCTGTGTTTAATTGTGAGCCTCTGAGGGAAAATAACAAAGAAAATCTGAGCAGCAAAAGCCATAGATTGAACCCTGAGAGGAATCTGGTCAATACTGGATGGCATCAACACTAATTTCTGCCAAACCATGAATGGGGAGTTGCTGGTGCTGCCACAAGGAGAAGAAATGTCACTGCTATCATCATATGCTCAGTCCTCTACCCACAGGCAGATGAAGATATTTTTACTGTAGTTTGACACTTACATTCAAGACTGAGCCCAGACTGTGAGACACAGCAATCTTGCTATGAATACTGTAAGGTTAATTCAGAGCTGGTTAGAACTACGTTCTTTCCTAACTCAGAGGCATAGGTAACACAGAATTAGGTGCCTGGTAGCCTAGTCCAATAGGGCACTCTTGCTATGGGTTTAGAAAATACCTTATTAATGTTCATTTTAAAATCTCCTGCAGTAAACAGCTAAAAAACAAGTGGGTAATGGTTGCTCTTGACACTAAAAAATGGAGTGAAATGAATTCCAAACAGTATTTCTAGAAATAATTTACTGAGTCCAGGGAAAGTCCAGAGTGGGAGAACAGAGGTGCCAAACTACAATTGTGCTCTCGAATATGCTCAGTACAGCTCCAACAACTGGAAACTTGAATGTAGTACAGAAGTAGGCTTCTGTGATTTTTTTTTTCCTGTGCCTGGAGGGAAGTCCTGCTAATAGCAAGCTAGTTAGAAGCAGCATGATTGACTTCTCCACTATCCCCAGGCCAGGTGGATGGTAGAGGAGTACATCTACATGCAGATGATGAAAAGGACAGGGTGTAATGAAGTAGAGTTCTATTATTTTTATTCTTGAAGTTATTCAGGAACGCACAAAAACTATCTCAAAGTTACAACCATTATCTCAGATTCATGTCTGCTGTTCAAGCTTCCTCTATCTGGCTGGAAATAGTACTGTGGTGCAAATGAAAATCCAAAGCATCACTCTCAATGTACCCTACACTGGACAAAAAGTCCATTGCCATTTCTTTGCGTCAACCCCAGATACCCATAAAATGCTGACCCCTACAGTTAGGTGAGATGCAGTGACACCAGAAGAAGTGCTCATTCTACAATATCAAGCCATTGGACAGAAAGAGGCATAAACCACCATCAGGTATCATCAACCTGATAAAATATTGATAATTAAAACAACTATTGAAAGATTGCTTTCAGGTAAGAGTCCATTTTGAGGGTCGGACCCTATTGGAATCAATCAAAGCAGGACTCTAGGGAGATCAAATAAGATAAGGGAATAAGACAATAGCTTTAATTAGGTGATAGATTCTGGCTAGAACAATTATACTATTTCAAGGGTTCATGACATTCAGATTTCTAATCCTGAATGTTTAATGCATTCCACAGTACTCTCCATAGAGAGGTTTGTCTGTAGGAAAAGCTCTTTGAAAACCATTCCAAGATGCACAAACAAGAGAGAAATTCCTGCAAACTGCTGTCTTCCTCTCTGTTGAGATCCCACAGCTGATCACTGGGGAGCATGGAAGTCAACAGCTTTCTTCCCAGAGGTTATCTATTTGAGATGGGGCTAGTTCTTCAGTCAAGAACAGCTTCAAAACTGTGAAATAAACCAAAACACTTGTACTCTAGGTTAACATAGAAATGCTGTTCTAGTTAACCAAGATGTTCTCAACCAATGTGTAGCAATAGTATGATTTCACTTGGAGCACAAGTAATTAGATGGTGCATAGACAATAGCTACAGAGTACACAATCTATTGTATAGTAAAAAGTACACCATCCTTCTCATGTATTGCTGCATTTTACAGTGGCAAATGTTAAATGCAGATCAAGCCTTTCAGCTTGTAAGCACACAGCCCTAAGTGTTGTGTGTACAGGCATAAAACTCAATATTCTTCTGTATTCCTTTAAGACAGAATGATGACCAACTTGCTTTCTTGCTTCCTGCCTTGTTAATCTTTATCTGGCAGCATTCCTTCTTCTAGGAAATCATGGCATACATTTCCTGGGTTTTGTGGTTTTCTTCTCTCCATGTTAGATTTAGCTCTTCTGAGTTTTTGTTTGGGGTTTTTTTGTGTGTTGTTTTGTTGTTTTTTTGTCTTCACAAAAACCTTGCCTTGCAATCAGTTTGGACTATAGGAGAGAACTCAACAGCTTGTTCCACTGACAGAGAACCCAAATGATGCATGTTCAAGTTCCCTGCTTTGAGTCTCCACCCTTCTACAGAACCAGCTAGATACCTAAGGAGCAGGCACACCACACCTCTTGGCCACATACTTGTTGGCTGCCATTGGTGCTTACCTACTACAGCAAAACCCAGGTGTTGCTCACCCTTTACCTATAGCTCTTTTGGTGGAAACTCTCCAGACACAAAGAGTCCAATAAAGGTTAGGAAGCACCAGATTAAAACAAGAAACTATGCATCTCTTTCCTAGCACAGAACAGCACTTGGCAAGATTTAAAGACACAGAGTTACCAGCATTAATTCCTTTCAGCAACTTACTACCAGTTGTTATGCAAGCCATGACTTGGTATTTGGATCATAACACAGATGGCACATAGCAACACCTCTGTGGGCAGGTGCCAAAAATCCCACAATCACTTTAGCTCCAGTATTTCAGAACCCTAACCTCATCAGGCAAGAGAAAAGTCACAAGCAACTCTCATTCATGTCACAGAACTGTAATGCACCCTGTTCAGTGCAAATGACTGAGACAGAAGAAAGGAATACTACAGCTGAACCACAGAAGCTGCTGCAGGCTTGAACTGCAGTGAGTAGCAAGAAGGGAGGGTAAAGTTCACAGACACGTGGAGCTGCCAGCTTCTGCCCAAGTGCAAAGACCATTAGGCTGGTCCCCATACTATATGGAGATGGAGATAAGGGAGATGCTGCCCCAAAAAGTGTAGTTCAGGCAAGAAATGGAAATGTTTCAAACTGGGAAGATGCCACTACATCCCAGTCTTTGTACAGTTTGTGTCTGCCTTGCATTGCTAAATGGACAGAAAGCCAGGTTGATGATCTTTGATTTAGCAGTAAATCAGAGCAGGACACAAAGCTTTCTTCGGAGTCATTAAGGGTTAGCTACAAGTTCAGCAGTATCACAGAATGTTAGGGGTTGGAAGGGACCTTTGGAGATCATCTAGCCCAACCCCCCTGCAAGAGCAGGAGAACCTAGAGCAGGTAAATAGCCTGCCAGATGTTCCCTTTGGCTCACCACAAAACCAGTTCTTTCCTACAAAGTGCGATACAGACTAAAAAAGTTCCCAAGCAAACCCTCCTGTGCTTGCAGAAGATATCAAATCAGAAGAACTGGTTTCCTCAGCCTGCCAGCTCTCTACCAAACCATGCTGCAAAAAACACTTCACTCACTACCAGGAGATGTCACTCCTTATGCCCTTTCAGTCCTTGCTGTTTCAGTGCTGGGCTTCAAATCACACGTACTGAAGCTCAGGTGAGTCACCAACATGAAGAAAAACAAGATTAAGCCTGTCATATCCCATCTGCTCCATGAACACAAAACCAGTTGCACAGCTTCAGGACAGTGAAAGCTACAGAGTGTCATGGAAAGAAGCCAATTTCCTTTTTGCCACAGTCTCCATTTGCCATCCTTCTGTCACTGCAAATTGATCTTAACAGTATTTTCTTGCTTTTTCTCACCTGAGCTATGTGCTATGTGCCCCAACAATCTTTTCTATCAATAGGAGTTCACTTCAGTTTCATGTCATGACAACACTATCATAGAATCATAGAAGAATCTGAGTTGGAAGGGACCCACAAGGGTCATCAAGTCTGACTCGCATTTAGGCACAGGGCAACCCCAAGGTCACATGAGGTCAGCTATTAAAATAATGTTTAAAACTCTTCTACCAACCATTGTGCTAAACTACTGTACAGGAGAAAAGAAAAGCTTTCATATATTTGACCTATGTCATCCAAGATGAAATGAATTCTAGATACTTTCCATTTGCTTCCATTTTAACTCCATGCAAGCCTTTTCTTAACTAATACAACCTGTGCTTCTGCTTCCAGGGATCCCAGGTTTTGTAGGTAATATCAACTTGGACAATGACTAGGAAACTGAGGACTGAAAAACAATCTAATTTCCTCCATAACCTTTTCTATATCACATCAGCCTCTGTGGCACAGCTCATCTTTGAGCTATTCCTGGAGTACATGCCTTCCATTTCCTGCAAATTATTGAAATGGATATGAGGATATCAGATATGGTTTCTGCAAACATAAATTTTCATGTAAGGTTCAACTGATAATCAGGAAAATTTGCTTGCTTAGGGAGCCCTAAATATAAATGAAAGCAGAGTTTCCATATGTGTCCTGACTTTAGTAAATAATCAATATCCATGGTGGGTTTGAATTAATACCCAATTTCTTTTTGTGAGGAAAGGAATCAGGCTCTTAAATCTATACTAAGTGGCTGATCATCTCAACTGCCATTTCACAGCTTGCTTTTAGGAGCCCTATTTTCAAATAGAAGTCAGGACTCATAAAATGTTTAGGATTTTTAATATGATGTGCAGATCTCACCAGGATCAGTCTCATCCTCCCTTCTTGAGGTGTCAGAAATATCGAAATGTCCTTTTGAGCTCAAGGGATTCTCAATGTTGCTTGTAAGACCTGAATTTGCTTGTAAGTCAGTCAACACCTCCCAGACCAGGTAAAGGAAGTGAGTTGAAGCTGTTGAGCTTCTGAAACACTGAGGTCCTCATCTTCCCAGAAACTTGCTATACCTTCTCAACAGGAAAAGATCAGCTCCCACATTAAAAGTAAACAAAAATTACTTCATTATGTGAAAAAAACCCCACACTTTCAAGACTGTTTATAAGTAGGCAACTTACTTCCAGCTAGAAACCTTCTATAACTGGTTTCACAAACACACAAGCTTGTTTAACTACTTAATTTCCCAAGGAGCAAGCAGAAACATTTAATATCCAGGATGTTTGAAGAATGGTATTCTCTCAGACAGGAACTCCATGAAACCAGTTTTACCATTTTGTCTTTTCAAAGGTAGGTATGTATGGGGTGTTGTCTGATGGCCTTGTTCTTGTTAAGAGCACACAGGGAAGGGGATATATTCATGAGTCTGCAGCAAGAAATTCCAGAATTTGGCATTAAACTGACAGAGAAAATTGCATGCTGTTTAAATTTCACTCAAGAAAAAAGACTGCACATTAATCACTTCAAATTGCTAGAAAAGGACATAAACTAGCAAATAGGCTCCTGACAGAGTTGGCTAACAAGTTTTGCTCTTAGCTTTACTTGAAGTTAAGTGAAAAGGTTTAGTTTTCATTTTTAATTGTGTTCCAAATTGGGCTTCTTCTTCAACTTAAGTCTCCCCAAAGACTCCCACACACAAGTACAGATACATCCTTTGACTTGCTCTACCCTAACAGACTAATTTACATAAAGAGTCAGTTTCGGCTACAGGGGAAACATTTGCAACAAGTGATGGGTGAACTTCTCCATGGGCAGGTTTGGGAAGGAAGGCAACCTGGCAAATAGGAATTTCCTGGCCAGATGCTTTTGTGGTCCACTTGCACTGCACCTTCAATGTCATTTAATTTGCTGTAAAGCACATCTATTTCACATTAGAAGAACAATACAGAATAGATGTTCTTCTAACTCTCATAGAGCTAGGAAGCTTTGATTCAATTTATATGTCACAGTTTTAGCAGCAGACAGACAAAAGCCAGATTAAAGGAAGTAGGAAAGATAAACATATGGAAACTAAAGTACTTTATGTCTTTGGGAAGAACGGAGATGTAATAAATAAGAGAGTAAACAAAGTGAGAGACATTAGACCAAGCTTTAAAGCAGAGTGATTCTGTGAAAAGACAGAGCAGAGAGAAGCCATATCATAGCTTTCTACCTTCCTTCCACTTCCCCAGTCCTACAACTAAAGAGTAATGTTCTCTTTTGATCTTTCTCATTTCAGCTGAAATGGTTAAGCTATGAGGGGCAAGAATACTCTTCCAAAGAGTGGGTTTTAACCCTTGTACGGAAGAAAGAAATGAACAGTAAGTGTCCTGGATCCTGAGTGAGTGTTCTAACTATTGAGCTGTGGTGTAGCAAGTGACATCAGCATCATCTGAGGAGTCTTTCACTGTATGCAAAGCCCAAACCCATAAAAATATTGACCAGATAAAGCACCTTAGGTAAGATGAACAGAAGAATGTGTTGTTTACAAATTCCATTACGTATTGAAGAACTGGGGAACTTGCTGAGCAACTCCAGCTGCACAGTAACTGAGGAGATATTCTGAGGATTTATGTCTTGGAATCGGTTATTTATTCCTACCTAAGACTTCTTTCTGGATATAGCACTTGCCTGGATTTGTCTTCTACATTCCCAACTCCCTGGCTTTTCCCCAAGGATAATTGTGCCTCCCTGAATTGGTATAATGGAACAGCAAATACAAAGACTGCAAGGCATTTAGTCCTTATGACAGTAGAGGCACACCAATTATAGAGAAAGGTGTGAGAGCTCTAAGAACAACATCAACCTTCATAAAACAGGTCTCCATAATACCAGGAAAATTAATTAAATGAACTAGTAGAACTAGCACCAAACAGAACTCCAGCTACAAGGTCTAAAGGAAATTCATAACCTGATAGAATCAAACAATAGTTAATTCTCCACAGCCCATAATCATGCAAAGAAAATTACACTGCTGCTTTGAGCTTTTGAGCAGTTGTACTCAGTTCAAAACTCAATGTGAGTTACTGACACAATCCTAGGAAGGGTTAAACACCTATAAATTGCATTGTCTTCAGATGAATCGTTAGATAACATTCTGTTGCATTGTATATGATATTTAGTGTCCTGTTTTACAATTGAAAACCTATCATAATTCAATGTCATCATGCATAAGAGGAATGAGTGAGTTTACAATTATGTACTTGGTATTGTCAGAGCTGGGTAGAATAATTATCCTATAAAATTAGCTTTTCATTAAAGGATGTTCCTAGAATTCCTTTAAAGACAGTTGTAAGGACTACAAGTTGACATCTGCTATCAACCATGTTGAAATAGAGGTTTTTTTCTGAACATTTCCATGTGATGCTCAAATATTCCCATTTAAAGAAGGCAGAATTTGTCGTAAACTGGCAGAACACAGATGATTATTTCCAGTCCCTGCAGATACAAAGATCCCTCCTGACTATATCATAAATGAAAACATTCCCCACTCAAATAGAAGTGGCTCTGCACCTGGGTGTGGAGTTGCCTCTTCTCAGAAGTACTCTCTTCTGTTTCTCCAGCAGTCCTTCTTAGAGCACTTCTTTGGCATGCCTGTGCAGAGATAAAGGGAGGAAGGAGTTAAGTAAAACCTATACATATAAGATAGAGTTAAAGAAACGTAACTCTGATATACAAACCAAGCTCTCAAACAATAAGGATCACCAGCATTAAGATTGTGTGACACTGAAGTAGTTCCCTTATGCATTCCAGTAGTCTTTAATTATATAAGAGGGGTTTTTACAAGGCCGTGCTTCCTTCAACACAGGAATGGACAATACTCACTTAATATTTGGCTTTCTTATCATTGTTCAGGGTAAAAAGAGGGAAGAAGCAACTGCATTAGGTGCCAAAATAGCTTCATGTGCTATGGAGAACTGAGGGCAATGCTGATGAGGAAAAACAAAACCCATGCTACCTTGCCAGCATAAGATGTGGCTTCATTTGGGTACCACCATGGATTTCCAGAAGGATAGAAGTTTCTGTTTCTTATAGCTCTGGAAATTCACAGGAACTCATTTCCTCACTAGTGCAGACATTCTTCTGCATGCCTCAGAGGTTAACTGGTCCTTCTCTTATCTTCTTACCACTCCACTCTTCCCACATTCCACCTGTCCTCAACTCGTTATCATCTGGAGATAAAGTTGCTGCCCACTGCCTCTCATGTTTGTCCTGATCATCAGACACCAGCCACACAAACCAAGAGGGATCAGGAGGATGTAAATGTGAAGTTCCCAGTCAAAGCCTCTGTCAAGAGTTAGGGCAGGGTTGGCCACTGAATGAATGACAGATGCTCTGTATTAACCACTCTCCCTCCCAGAAGGAGAAGGGAATAAGGGAGAGAGACTTAAAAAGAAAATTAAAACAAGTTAAATGGAACAGTAACAATAAGAAGATAATAATATTAGTAAGAAAATTATGAAATGTATACAAATATATTGAAAAACTATATTGAACTCCCCAGGAGTCCAGAATGAACTCTTTGGCAGATAAGAAATAGATTCAGGAACCGGATTTAGGAACTCACAGATTGGGATCAAAGGCAGAACAGACAGTCTTCCTCAGACATTGGAGAAGAGATCTTGACCTTTGTGATCCATCAGATTTATAGTGAATATGACATATATGGAATGGAATATATTGTGGGTCAGGTTTAGGTCACCTGTCCACTAGTCCCTACAAGTGCAACCTTTTTACTTACTTAGGACCCTTCCACTAACAGCACTCTAACATAGTACACAAGATTTAGGACTGACCTTGGTTTCTGTTGGAGCAAGTATAAGCAAGAGCCTTTCTGCATACCAGTCCTTGCTGCTAACCATAAACAGTGTTATCACTTCTAGAAGCAGACAGTGTCTGCAAAAATATGCTGTTTACTTCAGAAAGTATAGTCCCTTAGAAAAGACTGAGCTGAAAATTTAAATCACTAAACAGAGAATTGATTCTTTCTAGGTCAAATTAAGACAACCTGAGAAGAAGGCAACAAGTGTCAGAATGAATTCAGCTCTGAGAGTACAGACACCCTCTCAGTGCAATGTAAATTCTTAATTAAAACTTTGGGAATAATGGCAAACATTCAGGTTTAACATGAGTGACATCTTTGGAGGGAGAAGAACTGGTCATAAGTAAGGTTTTGATATCTTCTGTGGGAGATGAATACAGTGGATAGAGTTTCTTTATCATCTGGGTCCATCATTGAAAATTACTTCTGTGAGCATCTGATGAGGGTGAAGGTCATGCATTTTTGTTCATACCCTCCAGGCTTGTTCTGTGGAGATGTCTCACTTGGTTTGTTTATGTAATATGATTGTTTACAACATCAAACATGAAAATCTTAGTTCCAGGTCAGCCAGGAAATTAAGCAGGCAGGGGCAAGAAGCCAGGGCAGCTAACACAAGTTATCTCACAAGTGTATCCCAGACCATAAATGTCACCCTCAGTATAAAGGGGGAAGTTTGCTGAGGACAGGTCTTCCTGCTGCTCCTCCTCTTCCTTCTCCTTATCCCTAGAGGGGCTCACTTACCATTCTGCTCCTGAGGACTGCTTTCCTCTTTATTGTGACAACCATACATTCACCGGGCTGAGTATAGCTTTGTGTATGTCATACCGCTATTACTGTTCATTTGGCTGTTTCATTAATTCTGTTTTCATTATAACCCAGCTGGGGAGGGGTCATCAGGTGATAGAGCAATTGCTATAGTTTAGCCCCAGATACAGCTAAATGTAGACAACATAAAAGGGAAAGTGAAAGAAACTGTGACAGAGCAAAGATGAAAAGCAAGCAGCACAATTAGACTGAGCTTAGTCATTAGGGGGTGGTCAAAGCTGTTACTTGTCTGTTTGAAGAACACTGTATCTCTTGTCTCAGTCTTCAGTGATTATCTGAATCTTGTAACAGTAAAAGCACACATCAGGACCACAGGGAGTGTGGGATATGCTAGCACAGATGGATCCCAAGCCTGGTAGTTGATTTTTCTACTGCATGACTGCTTTTATCACAAGGAAAAGCCAGATAAGTGCTTAGCACAAGTAGATTTTCTTCATTCTGTATATTCTTTATGTACAACTGTACCAGGAGACGGTTGTCACTTATTTTTACTTGTGATCCTACAATAGTTTTTCACTTTGGGTTTTTTATGTCTAGGTGCCAAACTGGCTCCATCCCATTCATAAAGGGAACAGACGCACTGCTGAGCTCTCTGTGGATAGCTGCTGATTGCCTCTCCTCTTCCCACCTTGGACTGCAGAAAGTGTGTCAGACCTCCAATGAGAGGAGCTTAAGGATAAACTGATTTCAATCACACCCTTCTGACACATTATTGGATTTTTAAAGCTTAATCTTTTCCTAATTCAGGAGTACAAATAACTAATTGCACTGTGTCTAGCTCAGATTATGGCTGAGGATGGATCTTGTGGGCAATTTGAACAACCACTGCCTTTGCTTTGATTGTGGCAAGCATTCCCTAAGCCTAATGCCATTGGAGGTGGCTGAAGGGGATTGTATCTGGTTAGGAAGAAAATAGCAACCATAATAATTAGCATCAAATTAGCTGCTGTCTCATCTTGAGCTAGGCAAGCCCGTCACATTCCTTTAACCAGCTGCCCTCTGGTGGAAGAAGGTTCTGCAGAACAGTCCCAGGAAGAAAAAGCTTGATGCTGGTGGCCAGCTGAGGGCCATAGGTGGCTTCCGCATTCCTGCTTCATTTCGCTGGAAAGTGGTTATGGATGGGCCACTTGTGAGTTAAGCCAGGAGAGACCAAATTAGGACAAACAAACCCTGAGCAGACGCCCACTGCGTAGAATCACCATTGCTGGAGTGGTCTGTGCCTGGTCTAGACAAGTCACTTGGGATGTTTAAAGAGAACAGAGCTTGGCATTGGCAGAAGGCCTGGGCCAGATAGGGCAATAGGTCATTTTCTGTCTCTGCATTTCATGGTTCTGCATGTGGGTTGCAGTAACCTCTGAATTCTTGGCCACTTTCCAGTCACTTCCCACCACACACATTCATGTGCATGATCAGTGTTCTTGCAGTCATTGAATGCAAGGCAGATAATGAGTTCAAAGCTCTTCATTAAAACATAACCTCTTCCCAATCACACACACATACATCCCTGGACTACCTGACTCCCCTTCCTGTCAAGATAGAGCTAATAACACTCTTCCAGAGCCAATTCCCCTTGGAAAAAAACACTTTGTGTCACGTGTTTGGGATCAGCAGGGACTGTCTCTGCACTTGCCCTAATCAGCTGTGACAGGGTGGGAGAGCAAAATCCAAACCATGTGCTTGGGCCCTCCTCTGAATTTAACACCAGCAGTTTCACACTGACCTGCTGGCCTCTTCACCCAGGAGCACTGGTACTTAACAGTCCCTGGATCTTTAACAACTCCCTGGGTCCTTCCACACACCCCTCCCCAAACACATGAAGCCTGGGTGAGGGTGTGGGTAGAGCTTTGTTTTCTTTCCTGATGGTTTTACAGGGCTGCTTTTCTTGCTCCCCTGCATTTGGAGACACTGGGCAACCCTGGGATTGTGAGTAGCTTGGGAGTTTCAGTGAGAGAGATTTACTGCAGAGATAAAAGAATCCTCTCTGACATCATAGACTCTGATGATAATTTACAACAGTATTTCTTCATGATTTAAGCTGTACTGGAATACTTTTCATAGAGAATGGATTTCTAGTATATTATTTTCAAAGGGGATTTTGGTAAATCTCTCTTGAGGTTTAAGCCACATATGAAGTTTATCAGTGAAGAAGTAAATCCTATACTTGTCTGCCATGCCTTCTATCTGATTAGAGGTGGGATAAGGAAGTACAGATTTGGTTCTTTCAAGAGCTTTACAACCACACTACGAGGGGATAAAGGCACTTAATGGGTTTCAGTTCTTCATTTGGTATTACATGTAAATGTTTCAAGTAAGCTGTCCCCAAGCAACAAATAACCTGAACACCAGGCATTGACACAACACTTTTTAAATCTACACACATATCCTGCAATATATCAACAAAATTCCTTACTATCTAAGACATTTAGACCACAAAGATGGCAAGAGTACTGAGAAAGGAAAGCATATTTTTCACCACAGGTTTTCAGCAGAACCAAAGGGCATGACTCAGTTTCCCTTCAGTCCTTGGGAGGACAAAGAAGGCTGGCTTTCAATCTGAACTCAAGTCCCACACTCATAGCACCACCACAATGAGCCCTTCATTAGCTGGCACTTCCCGGCAGACTGTTCAAGGCGACCCAGGTTTACCAAACAGCTAATCCTTGATAATGAAAAGTTTCCAACAAAGCTGTCTTTCCAGGGAGTCTGGGCACTTTCACATTAGTAAGAAGTGAATAGACAAAGTGGTTCAGGAAATGTGCCAAACAGTAGCTCATGCATTGACACACAAAGACCTGCAGTCTACAGGGAGCTAAAGAAATAATACAGTAGTGTTTGGAGTTGTTTCTTGCCATCATAGTTACTTTCTTCTTCAATTTCTCTCATATTAATTCATGAATAATCTTCAAACTATAAAATATATATGCATTTGTCTTTTAAATTTCACTTTCAAATACAAATCAGTCTCTGCACTGCCTTATCCCATTCCCCATGTGAGACAGGTTTCCTCTCTTTGCTGTGGGCCTCTTCTGGACATATGCCACTTTTCTTACTATCAGTCCCTAAGCAACTGTTACACCATTGACAGCTACTCCTTCATTTCCTCAGGGTTTTGGTTTATTTTGGTATTTAACAAGCCAACAATTGGATCTTTTCCTTTTGGAGTCTATTTTAAGCAGGCTTTGTTTAATCAGATGTAATTATGCATTTAAGATCCAAGACAAGTATTTTTCCTTTAGAACTGTAAAGGCAATGCATTCTTTACCCATAGGATTTGTGTAAAGAATGCCAGGATTAACATCAAAACATGAAATATAGGGGTTATGGAAACAGCTTTTCTTTTTGAGTGAAGGTCATGGCAAAATCAGTTCAGGGAGGCTGAAGAACCAATTCACAAGGACAGAGAAGCTGGAGGATGGGCAGGTTTGGGTATGGAAGCACAAGGTGTTTATAACCCCCTGCACAGTTGAGGGACCATGCCACTGTTGTTCAGCTTCCCTGCAGTTGGTGAAGGGAGCAGGATGGGAGCACAGCCTGTGCATGTTGCAGCTTCTCTTAGAAGAGAGCACCTGAGCATGTACAAAGCATCTCTGTCCATTCCTGACTTATCCAGCTATCCCTTCATTTTTTCTCTCCAAGGGAGTATGAAAGAGCTGTGGACTCCATTAGGAGCATCTAGCCCTCAGTCACATGTGGATGGTGGGGCAGAGAAAGGAAGTTTTGGGGAGGAAGAGCACTGAAAGCCCTTGAGACACAACTAGGTTGCCACCTGACAGTTCAAGTCTGAGGAATTCTGCTACTACTCATGGTTTGTAGATAGACAATTCCACTTCCTATGGCAGTCACTTTAAAGAAGGAGCTTTTACGTCGACACACATTTGGGTCTAGCCACTTTATATTCCAACAGAATTAGCCAGATGACGAATTCAGCTCAGAAAGTCACTGCCAGTGAGGCAGAGGTGGTTCCCTCCTCCAGTAGCCACCAGAGGGCAAACGGCGCCCGCTCCAGTTCCGGCCCCGAGCGGGGAGCCCTCTGCTGACACCACTTCAGGCTTTCCATTGCCTTCAAATACAGCTGAGCAAACACATTTTTGGACTCAGCTGCGACTGGGGAAAAGGCAGGAACCCGCCAGTGTTCTGCTCCTGGAATGACCCTATTTTAACCCACACAAACCATTATCTTTCTAAAAGACATTCTTGGGAGACAAAAGTTGCAAACCTTCTAATTTCTTTGTTTTATATACTGAGTCACTGCTTGAAGCCTCAGGTGCTGACGGTCTGTGATCTCTGTATGGTGCACATGAGGTTTTTGTGCTGAGTGACCAACCATAACATCTTACTGGTGGTGATGTAAGGCTTTGCCAGGAATCACAGCTACTATGCCAAGAAAGCTCCAGCTTGTGGGACAAAAATGACAGTCTACTTTTTGTATTGACCCCTGGGCGGAATCTGACCCAGCATCTTGCTGGATATTTCTTAGTATGCTTGGGGTTGTCCAGATGGAGTCTTTCAGCTTCCTGCTCTACCCTCACAGTGAGAGGAGACTGCCATCTTTTGTCAACAGAGAAGGGCCAGGAGAGTGCTCCATGATGGCATCCAACCTTTTGCTTTGATGGTGCTCAAGGAGAGTGCTCTGACTGTTTCATACCACATCCATCACTGACAGTTAGGTTCAACCTTAACACCAACCACAAAGGCTGGAAGGCCTGCTTCTAGCCTGCCCATCTTTTTCCCAGAGCCTTACCAATGCCTCAGGTAAGTCTCACAAACTCAGCTGAAATGCAGAGGAATGCCGAACCCTTTCTTTGTGGTCTCTTTCTACAAAGTGTCTGAGACTTATATACTGGAAACCAGCCAGCACTTTTCAGTTCCACATGCTCCATGTCTCCTCACTCCCACCCATGGGTAGAGATCATCAGTTTACAAACAACTATCTGTAATGTCTCTACGCCACAAAATTGCATTAGTGATTTGACTAAGCTTAATACAGAAGAGAACATATCAGGTACCTCAGGCTGGTTGAGAACAACACACAGTCCAACCAAGATGAGTGTATCCTTGCCTGGGAAGTCTGAGATCAATAAGTGAGACTTGGGTCTCAAGATTCTCTCCTGAGGAAAGAAAAGTGCATAGCAATCTCTTTGGAGATTTAGGAACTAAGAGCAGAGAATGTAAAATAAGGCTTTCCATCAGAGCAGTATGATTTCTGCTGCTTTAAAGCTATGTGAAGCTGACCATTTGCCATTTTGGAGGCCTCTCCTTGTTTATTCATCACAATAAACTAATTGAACCAAAGAATTTATATGATTTTCTCTTTCAGATTCAATGAATGGAGAATCCTCATTTACATTTGGCAGGCTCACATAGACCATTCACCAGTCTTGACAGATATTACATATAATGGTCTCTTTTTTGTTCAGCTCCACTGTCCAAAGGTTGAAAGAGCCTTCACACATTATACTCTGTCAGTAAAAGACAAAAGCTAAACTCTGACTGATGTTCTGCATCTGTGCAGCATCTGTGTACTCTGCTAAACAACAGCTTGTTTCCCAAGAGGCAGAACAGATGAAATCTGGGTTTCCACAGATTTTTGTCCCTTAATATGCCCTCTACTTCCCACATTAGCTCTGTTTCCACCTGTGCTCCTTACACATTTCCCTGTCAATACAAAAATGTTGACTGGCCAGAGAGGTCTTGTGAAGAGAAACACATACTAGAAGAGTTCCCTCAGTAAGAGCACTCATTTGGATGTTCCTTCATTACTCAACTGCCAGCACTCAGGAAACTTACAGGAAGTTTTGATACTTCCACCTTTCTTTTAAATTTGGTTTTAAATGGTCAGTAGTTTCAAAAGTTCCATGCACGGGGACAGACAGACATATTGCCTCATTCCCTTAGGAATTCAGCTAAAAACTGACTAAAAAAACCTGATTCTTCAAGATTTTCAGGACTGCAAAAGATGGTCCTTTGCCATTTCAGAAGTCAGAGTGTTCACTCTGATACTGGGAACAACTGCACTCTCTCATTCCCTGTTTTGGGATAACCCTTTGCTTCCACAGATATGATGGCAGCAGATCTGCAGCTTTCATGGAGCAGTACACATGTAAGGACAGAAACACATCCATAGTCTCCAGGGATGCAGATTCTAATAGAAGTACTACTATTCTCTGGTACTATTATTCTCTGAGACTTTGGACTCCCAAGTCAACATTGAGAAGATGAGGGATGTTTTTAAGCCATGCACTTTACCCTCACTAAAGGACAGTGAGTTAGAAAGATGAACAAGTTGGGCCTCCATACTGTTGAACAACTGACTTGCTGCAAACTCAAGAGAATGAGAAAAAGCACCACCAGAAGCAGGCATCTACTGTGAAGGATGTCTTCACATCTTTACAGGCATCTCACTGCTGTTTATATAGTTTCTAGCACAGCCACAAACTGAGATGTCAGCACCAATGTGAAATGGAGATACTGAGATGCACTTTGCCCCCATGCTGAGCTAGGACAGGAGTTATTGTTTGCATAACCTACAACAAAGTGGAACATTTCACAAATGACTGAAAAAAGCCAGAGCAGCAGTATGGAAAGGAAGTAGCTCCATGCACCCCTCAGGCTAACTCCTTGTCCTCACTGACTATAAGACGAGGGGTTTACAACCAGTTGCTATAGGAAGCAATGCTCTGCACTAGGCAGGCAAAGAAGACACTGTGCACAAACAGTTAAAACACCAAAAGAGGCTATAGTGCTGCAAGCTCCAATGGGATGCTGTAAACAGCAGCTTACTGTTGGCTATATCTGCCTTACTGCTTTGAATAGATGCCAAAGAAAAGCCCAGGTTTGAGTCAACCTAAACTGAAAATAGTTAATAGTTGCTTTCAATCTTGGGCATTTATTCATTCCTAAAATAAAGAATAGATATTATATGAGGGTTAGGTTATCTGAATTCAGCTCCTTGCTCTGTCTCAGACTTTCTGAATGACCTTGAGCAAATAATTCAGTGTATCCACCCCTCAGTCTCCTTTTGCTACATCACAAAAGATATTGGAAGACTGAATTCATGGAGAAGGCACTCAGACACCATGGTGATAAGTTCTACACAACAAAGTGTTCTATACAAAAGAAGTACAGGGATAGATAATGCTGTCCTGACTATAAACTATGTGTTCTTCTGAAAGGTTTCCTCCTCCAAGCTCTTTTGGGTTTTGTTCTTTAGCACAAAAAAAATCTTCAGTATTTGCAAAATAACATTTTTTTTTTAATCGTTATCTTTTCCTTCTTTTCAAAGGATGTAGTCATCTCCTAAGTGCTCCTTTACATGAAAAGGTAGCACTAGTTATCAGAAAGATAATCGTGAATTTATGCACAAATGCCATGCTTAAATTTAGTTTGGCCAATGACACAAACTCATTCTCTTGACTGCAGAGCAAGGATCTGAGAAGCATAATCACTGCATGCAACAATTTCACCTGTCATGTACTAACAAACACATACCACCACTATGCTCTTTCCACAACAGCCTTTGAAGTATCAGAATGAAAGCAAGTTCTAACTGCAGACAAATGAATCCAGAGTCTATCTTCTCTTTCAGAGCTTGCACTGGCAGCAAACACAGAATAACCAACAGTATGATTCATCACTTCAGGAGAAAATACTTGACACAACTCCAACATGGAAGGCAACAGAGGTCTGTAGCACCTTCATAATCATAAGTAAGGTAACAAACACACAGGAGAGATTACTTAACAGGCCTTTTTACTGATTTAATCAAATACAAAACCCCCCAGAAGACAGTATTTGATGAAGCAGGGTAAAAGTTCACCTCTATCTAATAGAAATACATTTAATTTGTAATCTGAAATGCTGGCTTTTGCACAACTGGCTCACACAGCCTGCTGCCTGGGGGCAAGGATTACTGAGAATACTTTCTGGCCAGTCAGTTTAAAGTACTCAGCAGTGTCTCAACTGGCTTATCTGCTACTGAAGTCTGCAGGGCCTGCCCCACAGTTCTGGATGCTGGAGTTTTATTACTTCCAGATGGTAGTATACTAAGGTTTTTTATGGAGTCCTCTAATAAAATGAGTTCCATGTGGGTTTAGTGACTATAGCTATCTCCAGTAGGAAGAGACACACTGGTTCAGACCCACACCAAAGTACTCTGAAAAGTCTGTAGACTGTTAGCCACATGACATACAGTTGTTCTGAGAATGTGCATAGCCCAAAATACCAACCATTACTTCACATCTCTGTTCCTTAAGGGAGGGATTTTCAAAACTGCAAGAATAAGACCAGAAGTCTTATTGGTATTTCAAAATTTTATTCTACACTCATGAATTCTAAAGGATATTTCATTTGCTACTCTGCAAATATGAGAACTCATGGTCTGCACCTGCCACTTGTGGAGGTCTGTCCTCCAGTTCTTTTGCCTGCATGACCACACTGACATGAAATTCTTGCATAAGTCTTTACACAGTTAATCTTTACGTGTTTCTTTCCATGTTTACTGCCAAGACAGAAACACATACTCTTGCTCCACAAAAACATGCTTGAAACAAATGCAGGCTTTTCATATTCAACATAATACATACTCAGTATATCATTATTTATGCAAGAGCTTTCTTTTCTATTACTTTAAATGTCATTGTGCAGCTAGAAGGCATAATCTGCACAATGCAAATCCAGAAGGAATAATGTGAATGTACTCTCTGATTAAATTTCACTTGCCAAATACAGAAGATGGCTTCAGAGGGTTTTTTGAGACTTCTCATATAGTGTTTCACAAAGAGGTCACTGCTCTTTAACCCACTGGCTGTCACTGCACCCCTGAGAGGACTCTGCTTCCCTAAGAGCTTACTGCACCCCAAAGCATAAGGCATATGAACAATAAGTAAAGGAGATAGAGAGAGCAGATGTTTGTGCTGCATCAGATAGATTTGCTGGTGACTGGTGTGAGCTGTTTGGTCCCAACATGATAACTTTATCCTATCTACTGCAACAGCTAGAACCACATTCAAGCCACTATTTCCATCTAAGACTGCAATGATTACTACAGGATAATGTCAATATACATGGGACAGGAAGAGTTCTGCCTAACAGAGGAGTGGGAATATTATGCTCTCTGTTAAGATTTCCTTTGTGTACACTGATAATATTCTCTGAAGAAGGCATAAAATTAGTTCTTCATCTCACCCTTTAAATACATCTCAGTTAAAAGCAGCAGAAAGCCAAACTGGATGTAAATGACATCTGTTCTGAGCTTATTACAAAATCATATCTCAGGAATCCTCTCCCTTGAGCAGCAACACAGTCTTTTTGCAGAAAGGCTGTTTTAGCCAAAGTACTAACTGATGGCAGTGGGCTGACAACTGATAGCAGAAAGGAAATACTTCCTGACAAACAGGATGGCATGTGGTGTCACTCCTTCTCCCATGCCAGGGACTGCTTCCTCTCTGTCATCTGAGGAACTGTCTTCCCATTGTCCATTTTAACTACCATCTGTACTTCAAGTTTTCTCTGGCAGTCAGACACATCCATTGTCATGTGTCTCAATGAGGAAGATAGGGAGCTGACAGAAAAGCTCCTTGGTTAAACAAACCCCAGTTAATGCCAGCTTGCCATTTTTCACATCCCTGTCATTATCTCTTTGGTATGTACTAGTGACTGGACAAGATCAAATTGCTGGCAATAGTCACAGAGCTGGCTCCTGAACTGGCCCTTGGAGAGATGTGCTAAGTCATCAGCACTTGACAAGCCACAGACCACTCTGTGAACTGAACACACCAATACAAGGTGTTAACCAGGTATAGTCTGTTTTGTTCCATCAGCTGTGAACACGACCATCCACTATAGGAGTCCCATAGCATTAATGCATTCTGTGGCTTTTCATTCCCTAGCACACCAGCACTTTGTATACAATCAGAAGCAGCTGGCAGTTCTGATCTCCATGTGGCAACAGCTCCTCCTTCAGTGTCAAGGGCAAGAGAAGAAAAGATGCTCACTTTCACTGAGTTAATAACTTCTCCTGTGCTTTGACTTGCGTGGTTGACTCTACTCTCATTCAGACAGAAGCACCTAGCTTGAATTTAGTGAAGCCTTAAACTCAAACTGAGAAGAGACAAGCAGGATAAAGCTTGAGAGCTATTGACTTTGAATCCCCTTATTACCAACAGAAGTTGGACACTGAATTACTACCAATCAACTGCAATTTCAATTCCTCTGCTAATGGAGTCACTCAGCAAGGTAGATGGTCATAGCACAGTGCACCTTCTGCTCTTTGGAGAGGGCACTAACTTCAGCTGAATAGTGCAGTGGAGATAAGTAGTTTATTCTCTACCAACTGCCTTTCTTTTACCCATCTGTCTCTTTGCTCCAGCTGCCTGCTCCCCTCCTTTGAGACCTCAGATCTTGCCTTTTTGACCTGTAATCTCTGCTGTGGTTGTTAATGCTGTTTTTACAATCAAAATAACCAAATCAAACTAACCAAAATAACCCCTTTAGAAAATGTTTGTATCAGTTTATGTATCTGGCAGCTCCTCTAGCACTCCTAATAAATTTGATTGCTTAGACTTGTGTATTTATCTCACAGTTCTCTACTGCTGTGTTGATGACTGAATCAACTTAAGTGTCACTTAAGCGGACAATGCACATTTAAAAGGAAAGACTTTGTTGTGAGCAGGTGTTGTCCCACAAAACCCTCACTGGCCTCCTCTCTTGTATTACAGAAGAGGAATTAAAGGTGTACTGTATATGGGTACACTCTGCAGACAAGGGCTGGCAACATATTTTTACTCCTTCCTGAGCTTCCCTGTTCATTTGCTTGTGAATAGCATGGAATATGAAACCACAGCTCTGTTTCTGTGCAAGAGGTCAGACAGGTCAGCTACAGCTGAGTAAAAGATGTGGGGTTTTTTTTCCTTTTGTCACAGGATACCAAGGCTTAGTGTAACTAATGCAACCTGCCTAAGTCAAATACAACAAACACTTCAAGAGCCACAGCTTGCAATCATTAGAAACATCCCAGAAATTAAAAGCACAAACCTGGTATAAACAAAAATCTGACAGTGTGGAAATCACCTCTTTTCCAAAGACTGTTTTGACATCTGATGACAAGCTAGTCAGAGCTTGAAAGGGAAGCTCATTTCCATTCCCAGTACTCTCTCCTCTTGAGAGGCTGGGATGAGGGGTGGAGGAGTGGCAAAGGGAAGAGATTGAAAAAGGACACACACAGGGGGAGTAACCTTCCAGAGATAATCAATGGCTTCATAATAAGCACCAACTCTACTGAATATTGATTAGCTAGTGCTGGCAAGGCTCTGCTCTGGGGAGGTCAGCACTCCTGTCAGCTGCCTTGTGGGAGCACAAAGGAGGCCTCAGCAAAAGGCAAATTGTAAATGGCAGGTTTTATATGAGAGGCACCATTCAGAGGAGAAAAAAACAAACCCAGAAGTATGGCCACAGCAGTGGCAAGCACAAAGCATCAGCAGTCCTGCTAAGGTTTGTTACTACACTGTGCTAGGAAATGCAATTCCAGATTTGCCCTAATAAACTTGTTTTAAAACTTGTCACTTGCAAACATGCATAATACTAGGAGTTGCCACAGGTTCCTCTTCTCTAAAGATTTCACGGCCATGAAATTGGTTTGATACTGTCACAGACATTCACCCTCAGAAGCTTTGTCCAACATTACACCTTAGAGCATGCAGGATATGTGTACACATCTCCAGGTGATACCATATGCCAATACCTAGGCCACCTCTAAGCATATGGCATGCACCTGAAGCAGCACAGCTATGTGTTAGTACTCCAGCCCCCTCACAGTACTCTCCCATTCACTAAGTATAATTTGAGGGGTTTAGTATATTTCTTCTCTCTATAAATAGTTAGATATTGTGGATTATAGGCATTGGTAGATACACAGAGAACTTAGACTGCTGAGGAAATTAGCTGTTAGTGACTAAAAGGTTATCCTACCTTTGTAGAAGCAGAGAGTCTTTTCTCATAGGCTTTCTGTGGAAAGAGAAATTGTGACAGTCAGGGAAAAGAGATCTGGAAACTGTGTTCTTTAAAAAAAAAAAAAAAAGGATACAAAGAAAAGAAAAAAGTTCTAGTTCCTGACTGGTGTAACTCATCTGACTTCAGTGGGGCTGTCCCAGGGTAGATTCAGCCCTCTGTCTTTGCCAAAAAGAGAACAACAGGAGCCGGCCAAAGGCATCTGCTTTTGCATTTCCTCAGTGAATCTGTTCATTACACCCTCATGATAGAGAAGCTGTAAACAAAGGCACTTCATGATGTTGCATTGTGCTATCCATAATTACATTGTATGTGCTTCATCAGTATACATGCTTCAGGGCACATTGCAAAAGCTTTTTATGCATTCAGGAGTCTTTCTAAGAGGGTGGGTTAACTGAAGAGAGAGAAAAGCTCAGAGAAAAGGAAAAGCTAACAGTTACTTGCAGAGGAGATCAGAGAAAAGGGAGGAGAGGAGGTTTTATATACACATACTGCAAAATAAAGACACTAGGAAGATTCCAGCCTTGCACTATCCTAGTTAATTTGTGTGCTTTAATCCTTTATCTTGCCTTTAAGGTACAAGCCCTCTAAAACAGGAATCATGTTTATACATAGGCACTCAGAAGGATATCTGTTCAGTGTGGAAGCTCTCTGAGGCTACCTTTATGAAAATGACCCAACTGTGCTCTGAGCTCAGAGTGATGTGTCAGGTGCAACTCCCTTACTTGGGTGGCACTAGAAATTTCTAGTCTCAGGTCATAAAAACATCCTGTATTCTTTATTGCTTAGCAGATTAGTTTCAAATTGTTGGCCTCTGAGAAGAAAATCTGTTTCTCTTGCAAGCATTTACTGCTCCCACTATCACTGTCCTGGATGTAATAAAGTCCAGAAGGAAAATTACACTTTGGCTGAGAGCTTTGCTTTCCAAGGGTCAGAGTTTGCCACCAGAATGTGTGTAATCTTCTGTTTAGAAGTATTTGTGTTTGAAAAGAACTTGAAAAAAACAAACAAAACAATTCTTAGATAACCAAAACCCAGATAGGCAGGAGAGGCAGATATTCAAAGGCTGGAAACTGAGACAGTTCTGGGAAGAGGAGCACAGACAGAGGTAACAATACATTCTGCTGCAAAATCACAAACTTAGGTTGGTTTGGGTTTTATTAGAAGTAATTCTTTGGAACTAAGAAGGGATAATAGAATGTGACCTATACCAAAATACAGTAAAAATATCACTCAACAATGTTAAATTATTTTAAATGCTAGATTTCACTGGGGACTATAGAACAAAACAGTTTCAAAGTGCATGTATCAAGGCAGCATCTGGATAGTTTAACAGCAAACTGAAAGATCTCTAAATTGTGCAATCCCTCTTTTCAAAAAAATTACTCCCTATCCCAAGTTTTCCTCTGTTATTTCAATTGCACCTCTGCTAGAGACCAGAAAAGGAAATGTTCAGACAGTTGTTTTCTGAACATGTGGCACATAAAGGTAAAAACTGTCAGGCTTGTGACACTTGAAAAGTATTTACAGATGAATAATTACAGCTAAACTGTAGCTCCTTCCTCTAGAAAGGATCAGACATGCACATTTCCTCAGTCACTTTTCAAGTGACAACAGATGCAAAGTATTGAGGAGCAGCCAATGATGACTGTGTCAAAGTGACAGAGAAAATAACCTACCTATTTCTCACTAGAAAGCCAGACTCAAATACTCTGCCTCACCTGGGTCCCAGGGTTTAGCATCTCACATACAGAGCATATCCCAGGAATTCTCTAGGAGGAGCTGGCTCTGAAGCCTTTAAGCCTTGCCAGAAGAGCTGTAGACTTACTCCTACTGTTATTATTTAAAAGGTTCTTGAGTTCATTTCTCAGTCATCTTATTCATGAGCTTGCCCTTCACAGAGAGGAAAGAAAGCCAGCAAAGGACACGAACAGACATTGCTATGGCAGAAAACACTCAGCCAAGGCATAATCATTGCATGCAAACTCAGAAACATTGGAGACTTCCTTAGCTGGAGCTTCATAGTTCAGTGTAAAAGAGAAAAGGATACCAAATATAATTAAATAATAATATACTACTACTCTGCAGCAAAATACAGTCACTCCAGAACAGCTTTTGTAGAAGTCCTCCCAGCATTTCCAACTATAAAATATATTAATAATTATTCATAACATCTTACCTAGCTGTTCAACTCCACAGATTTTGAAGTCTTTAACAAAGACAAGATCATCATGTGCTCATTTTGCATTATCTGTGGTATGACCCTGCCATCATGGCAAGTAATCATATTGTGACCACTGGCACAAAGAAATCCGTGAGAGCTGCAGGAACCGATACGTGGCTTCTGCAAGCAATTTTCCCCACATCCTGCACTATAGAGAACAGAACCTAGAAACCTTTTAGACTTAGGGAAATGAATCTACTTCTACAGGTCAAAAAGTCTTTAGGAATGATTTTTAGTGTTCCTTTGGACTAATTAAACCAGAAGTAACACCTAGGAAGTGTGTCAGTGTGCACCCTTTGGAATTATTTTGCCTTTCTCCAGAGTCTTAGTGTTAGCTCCATGAGTAAGTTTGTTCTGAAAAAAACTATGTGTGGAAAACTGGATGAAACTCACACGGTGCCTCACCAGCTTTGAAGCTGAAATATATGAATGTGTCTATAATGGTTATCCAGCTGAACTGGAACCTAAGTCATCCATCCAAGACAAACATACTGTGCTCAGCATTTCTGTGTGCTACTAAGATGCCATGGTTAAATGTACCCTGCAAGTACTAAATCAGTGAGAAGCACAGCAGGCTCCATCCACAGGGCTTTAAGCAAAAGCTTCACTCTGGGTGAGTCTAGGCCTGGGCTGCAATGAAGGCTGAAATATTAAGTTTCATGCAACCAAAAATGTTGTGTTTTAAGTGGCTTAGGATCAAACCCATCCTGATCTGCACCCAAACCATATACCATCTTGGGCTGACTTGAACATCGCCAATTGTTGCTGAAGAGTTCACAAACTTCAGTGAACTTGACCTGAACTTTGCATTGGAAATGAAAAACTGAAATAAAACTTACAAATTGAAGGTTCTGCCTTAAGACATTTTGTCCATCTCCAAAACTGATGCCTTATAAAACAATAAATGGTGTTCTATTCTACACAGTGATCCCAAACCCCATTCCTCAAACACACTTTCCCAGATTTCCTTTTTTATATATCAAAGAATTTCTTAAACCTCATCAGCTTCACAAAAAAACATGATCTTTTAGATGAAGAAGATCCCCAGCTACAGAAACACTGAGGGCTACACGTAATTCTTTCACTCACAGGAATAAAATCTCTCCATGCCAAAAAGCTTTACTTAAGTAATGATAACACCACATTCTTACAAAGTTTCCAAGGCCAAAAGAAAAGTTGTTTTCTACTTCTAAGAAAAACTATAAACTAATACAGAAGAGCTTTGAAAATTGATCATGGTCCTGTCAGTGGTAATAATTCCAAGCACAGATTGCATTATGTGCCTTTATTTATTAGTCTGAACTGGGACAAGTGGGAGAGAGATTAGGTTTTCAGACATGTGCACTCCTTGCCTTGTTTCACTGAGCATCCCACTAAGAGCTAACAGAGGTACTCAAGCTAAGACACTTTCTAAAGTGCACTTATGTGCTGCAAGATACAGCAGCAATTTCACAAGCAGTTTTCTCCTCAGGAAAGGGACAAAATAAGGTTTTCTGGATAATGTGAAACATTCCATTTCACTGCTGTCAGTGCTCCTGCACTCTCTCTCTGCTGGGCACCCTGGCTGGTTAGTTGTGTGGGTTGTGAAATCAAAGCTTGCACTTTTCAGATGAACACTGCTGCACTCATGCCTTTTAGAACTTTTCTTTGGACAAAGCAAAGAAGAAAAGTCATTCCAGCAGCTATTATAATCAGAAACTTTTACAAGTTGATCCAAGCACTTGCAAGATGATTGACAATTTAAAGGATGAAAGATTCCTTATTGGAGAACTTCCCATTGCAAAGTGAATTTTGAAATCAGACACTCATGCAGTCACTTGCCTCCAGGAGCTAGGACTTTAAGGGAAAAAAATGCAATCTGAAAACTTTAACTGCCAACATTAAGAAATCTATTTTCTCCTGAGCATTAACATTCATATTTTTTTCCACATTCTAGCTGATCACCCACGCTCTTCTCACCACACCTTAAGGGCCAGGTCTCTTTTTCAGCTGGCTACCAAACTGTACTAGAGTTGTCCATTTTGCTAATAAGATTATAGCAAATAATACTAAAAAACTCACTTATTCATATGGAAACATCATTAATCCCTTCTGCTTGCCCTACCCCATAACTTTCTCTCTGAGCACAAGAGCTATCTTTGGCAGCAGAGAAACATTTCAAAAATGTTTCCAAACACTAAGAGGTGCTCCCTCCCCATCTTTTCAGTGTAGATCTGCAGCAACACACACAAAAATACAATAACTATGGCATTCTCTCACATGTAATAAATACAAGGCATTTACATCATTTTCTGGGGAGTAACGTCAAATATAATGACCATGAAAAGGTTAAGAAAATAAAGGAGTTGTAAATTTTGTGTCTCATATAATGCCACTATTGTGTGTTGCTAATCAGTATGTACGATTTTAGTAACTAACTCTGCAACATAACTCACTAGTCCAGTTTTCTAGATGGTGTCCAAGGGATAGATTCCTATCACCTGTACAGTATAATGGATGGAATAGAGACTAACTTATACTAACTTAGTGTGTCTATCTTGTATTAACAGAGAGAGTCAGCAGGAATGGCTGAAGAAAACAGCAGTGCTGACTTCAGTTTATGTTAACACATCTGGACGTTAAATATGGTGGTTCAGAGGGGAGAGTCACATCCTCTTCTACTGCCTCTGTGGCAGAAACAGTTCTCACTGGCAGAGTGGAGACAAGAATTTGGAGTGGTAAACCTGAACAGACCTTTCCTGAAAATGTACCTGTGAACTTGCATCTGAGCTATGGTAAGCAATTCTGCCTTGATTCCTCTATTACCTGAAAGTTCTCTCAACCCCAACACTACAATCTCATCTATGGCATAAGGACAAAAAAGGTGAGCTATCAAGGTTTATCCTGCCATCTTTTTCTAGAATCAAAATGACATTTCACTTATAATGATCATAATCAAAATTATGCTATTGTCTCTAATCTACAAATAAATCCATTGATTCCATCCAAGAACAAACCTGAGAGTTAAAGAACAAAAGCTGCTTTTGACTAAACAAAAAAAAATGTAATGTGCCTACTAAAACTCAAAGAAAAGCTGCATCTTGCTTGCTTTTTTAAATTATCCATATTTAATTTGTTTAATTTGTTTTTAATTACCCATATTTCTCTTAAGCACTTTTACAGGAATTAGGATAGTGTGACTGAAGTTCAATGGCCCTACAAAGAATAGCTTTTTCACCTTGAGGAACAAGCTTCCAATCAGAGCCAAATGTGTGAAAAGAATACATTTGTTGATATTTGGAAGTTCAATTTTTCTTTCATTCCTTGTTTCTGAATGGCAGAGTGATCTAGCTAACTTTTAAAACTGTCCTGCCCAAGCATTTTTGTGGTTGTTTATCTATTGTGCTATCTGGCAACATCTTGCTCAAGATTTGCTTTTATTATGTAGCTGTGACACCTAAAAATTCTTCAGTGCTTGCCAATTTTCATCCAGTTTTGTGAACAATTACACTTGGAGCACCATACTTGAAGCATCAAGTAAGAAGTTTTCTTTCTGTCCAGCACCAGCTCTGCTTTTCTTCCAACAGAAAACACCAAGAGGTGTAAAAGAAAAATACAGCACCTTCTTAGATGTCTGTAGTAATGAGAAGCTTTCTAGGAAGACGATCAAATATTCAACTGTGCACAGGGAGAAGTAATTCCTCAGTCATCTATTTAGAGGTTATTAATCCACCCTGTGTACTCAGGCAGGATTTCAGTCAATCTTTTTTTTTAACCCAATCATAAAGTCAGAATTCAGCAAGAAAGTTCTGCCCTGCTTCATGAGCTCCAGTGCTGCTGAAGTCTGCAGGTTCATTGCAGGAACTGAACCTAAATTAACAACATAAATTTAATAATAGAGCTTTGATTGACACTGGTTTTTGAGGACTGTGAAAACTGAGAAAGACAGTTTCACAGAGAAGTAGCTCCTGAACACAAACCTCCATTCCCATACACAACTGAAGGTGTGGTAATTGTAAGAATTTAGGGGTGTAAAACAGAGATGTGTCTGGCTTTTCCAAGCCATCATTCCCAAGGCTTTATAGAGAAGGTGTCAGAATTGTTCTGAATTTCAGGCTTTCAGAGCCTGCACTCTCTGAACACACTTGGTTGTAGCCCAGAGCTGGATCCAGGAGATAGCTTGGTGAATACTAAAGATACTGGAAACATTTCAATTCTTGGCTTTTGGAGAGGGGAAAGGAGGAAGTTAAACTCTCCAGCCAATGCTTAGTGATTTACACTGCCCATAAAGAACTGATTCTCTGCCCAGAATGTTGAATGAAGTTCCCTGTCAGGTTCAATATATTCCAGTATTTCCTCCTCTGTTTTGTCACTCTACAGCACTAGGACCTGCTCAGCACTGTAAGTACTGTTTCAGTATAAATCAGGCTGCTTCAATATTTCTGGCCCAAATGAAGCTATAAAATTTGGGCATGAATTAAAGGAAAACTGAAACAAATATATTTCCCCTATACAAAGTAAGCCCCACAGAACAGCTTATGATGTCTTAGAAGTTAAGAGTGTATCTAATCAGACTGTTCACTCTAACAGCTTGACCCTTAATAAAGTATTGTCAGTTTTGACCAAATAAGTGAAAACAGATTGAATATTTTGGCTGACCCATCTGAGACAGCTTAAAACATCAGTGTTCCAAGGGGAGGGGAGAGGGAATATTTAGAGCTTCCTGAAAAACATCCCTCCGTAGTTTTCTCACACTGCATCTTGGCTTTTACTCCGAGGATTGAAAGCTAACAGTAAGCTTCAGTGGAGTTCCATTAACAGCCAAATAATAAACACTTTACTGAGAAATAAGTATTTCTGCAAGGAGCTGAACAAACATAGTCCTGTTTCCTACAGATCTGCAGTTCTCCAGTGTGGAAATGGAAACATATTACAATGTTTCTGATGTTTAATAAGGGATCAATTTATGCAGGAGCTTTTCCCTTAGGAGCGGCATGAGCTAGGTATCTGTTGCCACTCAGGGAAGCACTGCCCAAGTCTGAGATCTAGCAGCAGAACTTCCCTCACAAGGTGTGCAAATCAATCTTACAGGTACAAAAGCTTTCATTACTAACTTTGATAAGTAAGAGGAGAAAAGCTCCATCTACAGACAAGCTGGAATGTTTAATCAAATGCATCTTTGTACAGAAGCAAAGAGCTGAATTTGCTCCCAGGCACCTATAAATGAGTTCCTCACCATTCTTTCTTTGCCACTGCCTGATGTTTGTAAATGGGGCTTGAACAGGAGAACGGGCAAGTTAAACTTTTAGAAAGATTCAGTCTTTCCTCTCTTTCCCACAAGTTGTGATGACACCAGCATTTTAAGCTCAAATATCTCAGTTCTTCTCTTCTGAAATCTAACACCTTAAATCTCACTTTTCTAGAACTGAATGTTTCCTTACTTGGATCTGAATCTTAAAATCAGCTTTCTGCAAGGTGAAATGGAATGAACTGCAACACCTGGTCCAATGCTTTGTTTCTTCCTTATCCATTAGGCAAAAGTATTTTAATTAGATGTGCTCAGATCACATTAAAATAAATCCCCCAAATGACTCCCCATTGTATTTGACCAAAAACCTTCAATTCTCACTTTTTTAATGTTCACATTTTCAGGACTAAAATACATTCTGTTGCTCATCCAACATAACAGATGAATGTAAACCAATTAAGAGCACTACAAGAAGTTTCACCCAGAAATTAACCTAAAACAATCTTAAAGCCCTTGCACCTCTGTGGCAGTACATAGAGATAAAATGCCCAGCAATTCCTACTCTTTTGCTTTCTATAGTACTGCATTAGTAGCCCCTACAAGTTTTCTTTTGTTGGATCACCTGTTTCTGGGTACAGTGTCAATATTTACAATGCTCCTTTTAGTAATAAAGCATGAAGGTAACTGTATGGTACATATTTACACATTATCAGCAAGGACTTGGATCAATTTGTCTGTAAGGACATAGAAAGTTAAGTCAAAATCTCCCATATTTGTACTAAAATGTCTTACCTTGCAGATTTTCAGTAACAGCCAGCATGTCAGGTAAGCTGTCAGAGTGAATTTCACTTTCATATATACTTCAGACAAACAGGTAAGGTACACTTGCACAAAATCCAGCTCTTCATGGACAATACTACTGCCAGCATTATCAATAGCATCCCCACCCTCTTGTCTTCCTTTTTCCTCTTCTGCTGATGCACCCAAACATCTATTGAACTCCATTTTTTTATTGTTTTTTCCGTTATCCACAAAGTCCTGATCTTTCAACTCAGAAAATGTTTTATTTTGGATCAGTAGTGATATTCCCTGATCCTCCAGAAATATGTAGCCTTGTCTTTAAGTCAACTGAAAAGTTAAGGCTGTTATAGCATCAACTTTCTTTAAACTGTATTGGCTCTTTGCCTTTCTCTTATTGAAGGACCTCCTGCAAATGTGCATACAGCTACAAGATAAATATAGCCCCAGCTAGCCTTGTCATCCAGCACAAGAATATTCCTGCTGTTGCCAAGAGAGGAAGAAAGATTCCATTTATTTAAAGAGCAAGTCTTCAGCATCAGCACTCCCTTGCTCATTTGGAGGGGGTAAAAAAAGGATGAAAAAATTTGTTATCTTTGAAAACTGGGGTTTTTTTGCCAACTGTGCTTCCTCAGAACAAATCTCAATTCTGTAAAAAAAAAATTATGTTCTTATGGAGGAGGTTTTTTCATTCCAGAGTCTTCTAGTCACAGTAATTCATTGTCTATGATATCACAGATGCCAAGCTTCTGAAGGCTACAAATTTCCAGAGAATAAATGAGGTCTTGCAGATGGACTAGAGCCAGGACATTTTGAAATAACAAATAGCCCTTCCATAGGCCAAATGTGAAGAGAATACACAAGAGATTAACTAAGTCATTTTTAGTTCAGCATTAGCAACTCATCTGTCCCTTGTGACAGCTCAAATTTGTACATTAAGACCATTTTTAAAGATCTTAAGCCTGCTCTTACTGACAGTTAGAAAAGACCTAAAGGTGAAGCTTTAATTGTATCAATTGTGAGAATTCAACAGCATCAACAACTAAAATACACCAATCTAACCAATAGGATGAACTTTACTGTTAACTTCACAAAAAAGTTGTGGTTTCTTCAAACTATTTCCCCCACCACAGGAAGAGATATTCAAGTGAAGGAAGAGATCACTGTCATTTGCTGGAAAACTAATCAAGAGCTCTGATACCTTAGACCATTGCCCTTTTTAACCTATGGAGGATCTAATATCCAAAGCTTCCATCACCTTGGACCACTCTTAAGCATCAAACATGATAGTTATTCATTAGATGCTTACGATCCAATTTAATCATCTTTAAGCTTATTAAATACCACCTTAACCTAATCTCAATGATTTTCATAGGACTACCTGTGAAGTATATAGTGTGTTGTTAGAATGGATGTTTCAGAATATAAAGGTAAAACCAAAGCTGCTACACACCCATATGCAGTCTCTCCATAAGAAACAGCAAATGAAAGGCAGAAAATCTACCACATTTCTTTTGTCTGCTGTATTTTGCAAGGTATCAGGCTCACCTGCTTCCTCCGATGGGTACAGCTGTCACTATTTCCTTCTCTTTTCATGTTCACACAACATTGAGAATGAGAAAATGCAATGAATTACAGAGCCAAATCTTCCTGTGATAGCTTGATGTAATAATGCAGAATATCATTTCTATTCCTGCAGGCAATCCTGAGTACAGATGTTAAAGGCAAGCTGACTCTAGGAATTGCAGAGGAGCTGGATAGTATCCCAGTGTTCACTCCTCCCAGCCATACCTCTCTGCTGCCAACAGTGTGTGCCTTCAATTCCCACATGATGTTTACTCTGATATAACACAACTTTTGAGTAATTCTCTGCAGCAGCTCCCACCTTTTCCTGCCTGCAGGTGATCAGGGTACTGCTTATAAAGCTTCAAATATCAGCAGGGAGCTGCTACAGTCCTTGTGTAAGTGGTGTTTTTTGCACAGGGGCAGGCTGCTGCTCCTCACTCCTGAGCACAGATGCCAAGTAGTTCACGTGGAGGAAAGTTTCACATCTCTTGCCTGCTCTTTTGTCCCCAGAGGTAAGTTGACTACTATCTTTATTTGGAAGTAATTGTGGCCATGCCAAAAGCCTGTATCACTGTTGCAGGCAATTTTAAACCCAAAGAACTTTGAAAATGGCAGAGAAGGAGAAATTAAACCCAAAGAAATGTCAGTAAAGAAATGATTGAGTTAACTTCTAAAGTTGTAGAACAGTCAGCTGAAATAATTACAGGAGTGGAAGCAGATGATAACTGCACATCTCACTAAGGCACTCTCCCTTGGTCTGTTCCTAGAAGGACAAGATATTGACAAATATTGGCCAAAATGTATAATTTTCATCTTTCAGTTGTTTCCCAATTTTTCTACCATTAGGAGGTTCTACATGAGATACCTTTAACCTTAATATTTCTTCTCTAATTCCTGCTGTTTATGATGTGAATAATGACATAGGAGCCAAGTCTGCTTAAGTTATTTTCTGGCCCTGGTAAGTGTAAATGAAACGAACAAATTGTAGTTAAAATCAGATCCCCTCACATTCTTCAGAGTCAACATTCCCAGCATTTCTGTCCTGAGGAGCAGAAGCTGTGAAAGTAGGTCTCAGCAATTTTAGCAAAGTAAACATATATAATAGAAACATATAGACTTGGACCAAGTCTTAAAACTCCTTCATCTGGAGTTCTTACATTTGGCTATATTATTTTCAGCTCTTCAAGGTAAGGACTAAGGATGCTTTGGTATTTACTTTAGAAGAATCCAGCCTTGCTCTACCTTACTGCACACAATCTTCACCTTTATAACCTTCATGGAAGTAAAGATGTATTTCTGTCTTCCCTCCTACCTGATTAAATGTCTTCCCTCACCTTTTCGGGGAGAGAGCTTTTATGACTAAGTTGTAAGAGTGTCTATTGGGAATTTAAAAGGCAACCTTAGAGTATTAGCGTTCTTTTAAATATGCACACTACAGACTGAAAACTACCTAAAGCCTTTAAATAGTTTTAAGTCCTGAAGTCCTTCCAAATTTTCAAAACCTTGCTTTAGCTAAATGTTGATGGCCAAAAATGCAGCATTTATGTGAACCACACAAACCATATGAGCCACCTAAAAAGAAGGAAATCTTTTGAGAGAAAGCAACCTTTCTTTAGTATCCTTTCTGATACATGCTGCTTGGGATTGGGTCAGCAGTGTCCCAAAACCAGGAGTTCACTGGATCCCCATACATATCATTCTTGTCCCAGCAAGTTTGAAGAGGTGTGAAAATGAAAGCTGGCTGTGCTAAAACTTAACAGGGCTTCTCAAGGAAGTTCAGCTTAGGTTTCGACCAGCAGCTTGTGGTTTGGCATGAGGGAGATTATTCCAGTTCATAGCAGGATGTAAACACCCTGTGTGTGCAATAGACTTCTCTGGGAGACCTCTGGCCACCTGCTTGAGCATTCATCCTTGCTCCTAGTTTGTGAATGGTGTGCTGGGATTTGGTGAGAAGGAGTGGCAATGAATACATAGTTTGTTCTCTGGTTTAGATAGCCTTGAAATCTTTGTTCACCAGGAGGGAGGGGAGAAGCAAGCAGGTTTTCACACACATTGCTGAGGCTCAAGAGCCTGACCCCATTTTACCTCAGGGTCTCCCTCTTCGACTCTGAGCTAAACCATTCAGCCCTCATGCCCGAACCCTGGGCACACTGATGCAGGGCCCCAAAGTTTTTCTGGCAGATCCCCAGGGATCTCCAAAAGAACCTAACTCCCCACAGATACCATCAACACCCTGAAAGTTTTACCTCAGCTCAGCATTCTGGGGCCTTCCAGATCAATCCTGTGCCCTCCTGAAGGGTCTCCACACAGCCTTCCCGAGGGGTCTGTGAGGTGAACTGCACTCCCTGCTGATGGCCAGGGAAAAGCCTAGCCCTCTCCCACCACCACCAGCCACCTCCAGCTGGGCTGGCCTGGCCTGGTGCTTGCCTCTCCATAGCAAGGTGGGAGGCAGGACTGTTCGGCTGCAGCTGCTCCCACTGCCGCCATCTTAGGGTGGCGTCTTCCCTCAAGGGCTGGGCGGGAAAAGGTTGGGCGGGAACAGGCTGGGCGGGAAAGGCAGCTCGGTATCCTCAGGCCCATTCACGGCCTCCACTAGCTAAGGAGACATGGTCTCCACTTCCCCCAGGCTTCCTTGACCCTGTGGGGCTCACCAGCTTCCCACGCAGAGCAGCCCTGCACTCCTCAGCCTCTGGGGAATTCTCAGGTCTTCCTGAGGGTGGGCAGCTGCTTGCTCAGGAGCTGGCAGTGGTCAGGAGAAACAAGTCTGCCAGGGACTGGTGGGAGGTTTCAGGAGCCATGCAGGTGAATATCAAGGAGAGGAGAGAGAGGACCTGAATTATTTGGTTCAGGGCTGACACTGGGAAAAGATCCTGGGAATCCTGGTGGTTGTCCCAGAGGAACATCAGTGCAGCACAGATGTCAGCAGCAGGGCAGCAGACTGTCTGGTGTCTGCATCGTTCTCCATGGCTCCAGAAAGACCCTCATGTTGCTGTGCTTCAACCACGTGAGTTTCAGGTGGGTATTTCCTGCTCACTAGGATCAGTGCCCTGATAAAAGGTGAAATCAGATGCCTCAGCTGCAAATAACTGAGGCTGTGTGTGTTTGAAGGAAAGGTCACGTGTCAGGGCCTGAAAGTGAGTGTATGGAAGAAGTGAGTGCTCCATGGGCTCAGCTCATGCAAGGAGCCCCAGGAACGTGCACATCAGAGAGCAGAGCAGGTGCCTGCAGCCATCTGGAGAACACATCCATCAGCTCTCTGGTTCTGCTCAGTCCCTTGGCCTGTTTGCTTGTATCCTGCTGCTATCAGTACCTCTAGTCATCCAGAAAGTAGGTAAGGGCATGGTGGGTTGTCATCTGCATATGCCTGGTGCATCACCACACTTGCATTTTTTGCTGTTCTGCCTATTTCTGTAATCACAGCAATATCCCTTTCTGTGTTCCCTATGGTATTAAGAAAGGAGCTCCTTCAAGTAGTGAAAATTTGAGGTATTTGTAAATATCATTTTACTTGAATTGTTTCCCACAGGTAGACAGACATTCCAAGTATAATGTGCATTTATTCTTAGTGTTCAGCCTCAAACTCTAGCCTGTGCTCTCTTGTGCCAGCTTTGACTCTTAATTTCTCTCTTTCTTCAGACAGCAAAGACTTATGAAGATAGGACTCTTGGAGATGTGCCTGGAAATGAACAGTTTCTTCAAGGAGTCAACCAGCTAATTTGTAAAGCATGTTGTAAAAGGTAAGAATGCACTTTTGTTAAGTAGTTAGATCTCACTAATTCCTCAGAGAGGCCAGAGCTTCCCTTCTTCTTAAACATGGCACTTTTCAAAGTAGTAAATGCCTATGCCAAGAAACTAATCCACTTTCCAAATGACAAATACTAACTTCCTTAGGATAAGATTACAGCAGGTGGTATTGTGATCTCAAGATTCTGATTCTCTCAGTGCTGACTGCCTGATAATCCAGGTTCCACTACACAGAGAAGAATTAGAGAGATTATAAATTTTGCCTCTATAAGCCTCTGGATTGGGGATTTAAAAGAAACAATTTTTCATAAGCAATAGGGTGAGATTTTTTTGCTGTGCTGGAAAATAGTGGTTCATTAATGCCATGTAAAACAATTGTTGATTGGAGACCAAACATAACATAGAATCCAAGTGACTTTTAATATGTAATGTAGAATATGGTAACTAAAATATTATACATAAAACATATGTACATCAGATATGGCATCTATGAAAAGTAGTTAACAAAATACAGTAAACAGCATTTAAATGCATGTATCTTAGTTACATAAGAAATCATATATGTACTGAACATTTTATTGAGCTGCTACTTGGATTTTTAAACAGTATCTGCTTCAGATTTCTTCCTTACTCTTGAACATAACAAGTTTGCACAAACCCTCTTTTTATGTGTGTATCCCCACACATTATGCAGGTATATGTCTAGGTACCATCCACATACATTGTCCAGCCAAGAGTGCCACTGGTTATTATAGTTTTCATTAAGTAGAAGCTGGAATATGATATTGTTCTCTCTTAAATACACCTCAGTTTAGCTGCAGCTTCATTGTGCATCCTTTGCACCTGCTGCAGAGCAAAAGCACTTACAACATCTTGCCACCAACTTACTTAGAACAATTAAACCTTGTAAGTGAAGCAGATTACTCTAGGACTTGTTGCTAAGTTCTTATCACTTACATTTGACTGGAACACCTGAATGCTATTGTAATGCTTTGCTTTTGGAAGGAACACTTGCCTGACAGTACCTGTGAGTCTGGTATTTCTTCCTACATTGCTTCCAGTCCTTTTTACTGGTATGAGACTATTTAAATTCCACTTCTGTAAAGCGGGGAGTGCTCTCTCTATTCAAAGTGGTAAGAGGAGTTTTATTAAGATCTGTGTGCTAGGAGTTCCCAGAACACCTCAGAACCTCTAATGATCTCTGCATTAAAAGCAGGAATGTCAAAGATTGATGTCTTTAGCAGAATACAGCTTTTTAAAAATCATTTTTTCCAGAACATTTTTCCATATTTTAGTGAAAAATGACATGGGGGAAAAAAGTCTTTTTTCCTCATTGAAGGTTGTTTAAAGCACAAAGGTGTTGTTCTCCTTTTAATTATTCCTCTGATCTGATGTGTGGACACAACTGCTCACTGCTTCCACTCTTGTAAAAGCAGGACAGGAAATAGAGGAGCAGTTCCAGAGAAGCTGATTTGAAATTTTGTAGCCACAAAAGTCTGTGCACAGTTTTTTCCTACTTTATCTTAATTTTCTCTATTTTCCATTCAACAAAATGCCTGTCTGATGAACTACTTGGCATTTGGGGCTGCTATAGGTTAAATGGTAGATTCTTAGCAGTCTTCAGGGACATAGTTTTGTGCCATGAAAGAAGGTCTTGGGCACCTAGGACCTATATTTTCAGGAGATACTTGTGGTAAATGGGTTACATTCTGGAAGTCAACTTTTATCAGCAGCCTTGGGATGATTGAGAGAGAACTTCTCTCTTCTTGGTAACCATAGAGTAATAGAGAGAAAGTGTATTTCATTTCTAGGGGATGTGATTTCATCTTATAGCGTCACTGTCTTAATGAATTATGCTTTTTTTTGTTGTTGTTAAATTCAGATTCTTCAAAATACAGATGCCATTGAAATACTGTGATTATATATTCTATACATTATTCAAGGTAGAAATCATCTTAACCTTAGACATGAAAATTCAAGCATCTAAGCTATTGGTCTAGGAGCCTTATATTGTTAATAGGGAGAATGAAAGATTTCCAATAAATCTTTCACCAACCTTTGTGATTATTTGCCATCTTCTGTTTACTATAGACACACTACAGACAAGGTACCTTGAGGAGTAAAGCTAAATTCCTCCTCACTTCAGCGAATTTTAGGAACAAGGTTACCTTCTTCTATACCAAGTTGAGTCAGGAAGGAATTCTTTTTCCCTTTCTTCAGTCCTTATCCTCATAGGTCCTTCTTCCACTTTTCTCCAAGACACCAAACCTCAGGGCAAAGATACAGTCTCTAAATACTGGCTGAGGCAGGATGCTAGGTGAGGAGGTCTTTAAGATCTCTTCAAACTTATCATGGCCAGATGAAAACATTTGATCATGGGATTCAATCTACAAAGAGTAGTTGGGTTTTTTTTTTCAATTTAGTCTGAGTGTATGAAACAGCCAATACCAGCTTTGACCTGGGGTACGAAAATAGTGACAGTTCTCTTGGCTCCAAGGATGAGTCACTCAAAAAGGTGAAATCTGGTTTAACAATGTGCTACCTAATACTTTGAGATGGGTCTTTTAATTGGAAAAAGAAGACTTGGTGTAAGACCAAGTACAGCTCTTATCATGGGTATAAATAACACTGTTTTCTCTCCTTTAAATCAGAATCAAAGAAGTTATCTTGTTGATGGTGATTTTTCCAGTACACCTCTTTATCCTGTTTATCAGTTCTGCTACAAAGAATCATAGAACTGTCAGAGTTGGAAGAGACCTTAAAGCTCATCCAGTTCCACTTCCCCTGCCATGGGCAGGGACATCTGGCACTAGAGCAGCTTGCTCCCAGCCCCAGCCAGCCTGGCCTGCAACAATGCCAGGGCTGGGGCTGCCACCAGCTCTCTGGGCAACCTGAGCCAGTGCCTCACCACCCTCATGGGGAAGAACAACTTCTACTTCTGCTACATGATAAACAGATGTCTTTGGACAATATAGGATTTACTGTATTATGCTTCCGGATAGTTTTACAAAATACTTTTCCCCAGGCAGTATATTTTGCCATACTCATGTAACCTTCAGTCTAGAACCTTGTTGCTTTAAGATGGTTAAATATTTACCATAAAATACATAAACCATTTCTGTAAAACTCAAGGAAATTTAGCACAAAGAAAACTAATTTTCTCTCTTCATAACAACTGCCCAAGCCAATGCTCATTCTGCACATACCTGTGCTTTAAAAATGTAGTAGCACTTCAGTATAGTGATATTTTCAGTTGGTGTGTGGCACATGACAGAAATATGCTATGTTTTTTTCTTAAACCTTCTTGTCATAGCTTGACCTCTTCCAAAATCCTACTGAAGGGGTTGGTTGGTTTGTTTGTTTGTTTTTAAAGAGCATTAATTACCACCCATCTGCAAACATGGCTTCAGGGGAGTGTGGTTGTCAGGAACTCCTAACTATATTAGTCTGTTAGACAGATTAGCATGATTTTCTGCTGCAGGAACTCTGCTGGCATCTCCAGAGAGAAATTCTCCTTGATTCCAATATCACTATCATGTCATGGAATTATCTCATGCCATATTACACACAGGGGGAGCAGCATCTCTATCTACACATGGATTCTTCAGCGTTGCACCTGCAAGAGAAGCAAAAATCATCTTAAGTGTTTACTTATTTATTGTCAGGGTTTTTTTACCAATATATTGTTGGAAGAATGAGGGAAGGAAAATAGTTAAAACCAGAAACAGAAACTGACTAACACCAGAGTGCAACCAAGGCCAGATTAGCAATGATTCAAAGTAATAGGTGTTTCACTCACAGAATAGTGCAGTGCTTAGCATCAAAACCCATCTCTTCCTAGAACTCCAGCAAATCTGGTACTTAATGGGTATCAAGGTATCTGCTGTCATAATACACATTGAGAATACTCTTAAAGAGCAGAGGTTGCAAATGCTGTGACAGAGTCACTGTCTTGAGCTGTGGCATAAGAAAAGATCCTCCTCCCACCCATCATCCAGATGCCAGCTCTCACTCTCATCTTGTCCTATTTTCAGAGTCACCAGACCCAATGCAGTTGCACTGTGCCCTTCAAAGCTACACATAGTGGAATAAGAAATGCACTTTCCATGCTGATAAGGACAAAGCCTAGAGTTAACTTGGTAACTTTGTACCATATGCTATCTGCATCTACCTCCAAGTGTCTTTTTATCAAGAGTTTTGTCATTAAGCTTCTGAATTTTCATGGGATAAGTAAAGCATTCCCTAGAGCCCTCACCCCTCCTTATAACATATTTATATTATCATCATGATTCTTCCCAGTGCTGTGGCTTTTCCCAGTTTCCCAGCCTTTTTTTTTTTGCAGAGGATCCTCACCTTGAGGAGCTGAAGGTGGAGATCTGTAATCATCTCTCTTTGGCTTTAGTATTCTCCTACAAACTGCAACTTGCCCATCATCCTTGCTACCCAGCCCAGGCTTCTCAGCTTTTCCTTCCTTCGATGCTCTCCTGTTCTCATAATTCCTTTTCCAGAGTTCATCTAAGTGACCTGCTTTGTGGGTTGCAGGGCACTAACTTAAGTCCAGGATTAGATGTTGAATGAGGCAATAGAGAAAAGAATACTCTTCCCCCAGGCAGTTCCTGAAAAGAACTTGCCTTAAGTACTCCTAAAACATAAAATCAGATCAGCAGAGATCATAGAATCATAGAGTTGTCAGGGTTGAAGGGACCTTAAAGCTCATCCAGTTCCAATTCCCCTGCCATGGGCAGGGACACCTCCCACTAGAGCAGCTTGCTCCCAGCCCCAGCCAGCCTGGCCTGCAACACTGCCAGGGCTGGGGCTGCCACCAGCTCTCTGGGCAACCTGGGCCAGTGCCTCACCACCCTCATGGGGAACAATTTCTTCCTAATGTCCAACTGAAATCTCCCTTCCTCAAGCCTGTATCCATAATGGACCTGTCTGTTCTATTGAGACTTGCTAACTGCCAACTTCTGCCCATTGTGAGGAGGAGATGACAGCAATGGGCAGGCAGAGGAAGGCAGCCTGCCTGGTGAACAGGGCAGACCATCCCCATGAGGGACTTATTCACCAGTGTCACCTCTGCATCAGCAGGAGCTCACTCTTCTTGTGTTCTCAGTGTAAGCTCTTCAGAGAGCATATACAATGAGGCTTAGAAATCCAATGTTAGGACTAGAGGGAATGGGAGCAAGCTGGACCACAGGAGGTTTAGTATTAACACGAGGAGGAACTTCTTTCCAGTGAGGGTGACAGAACACTGGAACAGGCTGCTCAGGAGGCTGTGGAGTCTCCTTGTCTGGAGACATTGCAGAGCTGCCTGGACACATTCCTGTGTGACCTTGTCTAGGTGATCCTGCTCTGGCAGGGGGGTTGGACTAGATGATCTTTCTAGGTCCCTTCCAACCCCTGACATACTGTGGTACTGTGATAACTGATAAAAAGCCACACCAGAAATAAGAAAAATGTTCAGATGTGCTTGTGAGTAGCTTATTTAAGTACAAAGTAGTTCTTAGCCTCTTACTGTCTTTATTTACATGTCAGGTTTTATCAATAGAAAGCACCTCTATATGCCTTCAGTATTTCAGTGCTTATTTTAGGTAGGCATGTTTAGGTTCTCCTGTACACAACCAGTCAGCTTCCCTAGGCAGTAGCTTAAATGGCTGCCCAGCTTGTGCCCTGGTGCCAAGTGCTTGGGAATAGCTGCATTCCTGCCTGCTCTCTGACCCGGGCACCCTTTCCAAGCAGGGAGGAAATCTAATCCTTTGAGAATCCCAAACACAAACACTGCAGCAGTATTTGTCAGGCCAGCACAGGCATTTGTGCTATTCCTCAGCTTGCTACAGTTTATTTTCTTTCATCTGGAGGCTGTTTTTCCACGGGTTAAAAGCGACTGATGAACCCGCTTGCCCTCAGCAGCGCTGTGCGCTACAGCCTGGAAGGTGCCGGAGCGTGGCCAGCTCCCGGTGCGGCGATGGAGGATTCCCGGCGGGAGGCGAGGCAGTAGGACTAACGGTGATAGAGCTCTGACACCTAGTGGCTTCCAGATCCTGGGTGCAGCAGCCTCAGGCAGCGAAGTCCCTGCTGCAGAATCTGACATAGCAGAGATGTTGCCGTGGCTGGGCTTTCTATGCCGGGATTGATGAGATCGGGTTCACCACAGCGAGGGATTTATCAGGTTGACTCCCAAGTTGTGCTGTTCCTAAGATTTTTTGCTAGCAAGCAGTTTTTTACCCATCTTCCAAGCCATTCAGGATGCTTGCCAAAAATGAGAGGCTCTTGGCACCTGAAAAATCCCCATATCATCTGAATGTTGGCAGTCCCAGAAATAAAAGCAAAGAGGTTCAGCATGTGCCTGGAAAAATGATAGGAAAAGCTGCAAAGCCTTTCTTGAGCTGTCTGGATTCCTGACTTCCTTCTGTTGAATGTACTCTGCTAAACTCCCAGTGTGCATCCTGTCTTCAAAGAGGTGTTTCTGTCAGCTTCTAGTGTAGTTTGCAGATCTCTAAAGTTTCAGCTGCTGTGAAAAATCACACCAAAGCCTTGTCACCTTGCTAAACTAAATGTCATGTCCATTTTACAGTGAGGAAAGTAGAAGATTCAGGGTTGTAATTTTCTTGTGCAAAATACTACATCAGCAACAGAGTTGGTAACTGGGGAGGGAAGTTCTTAATATGTGTCCCCTGCTCTACACCCTGGAATGTGCCTCTTGATAGCCCAGAGGAAAATGACAGGAGACAATCTAATGGCTTTTGCAGCAATGGTGAGCAATACCCAAATGTCCTGTTGTGAGAAATTCCATCTTACCTGATGATCTGAATGGTCATGAACTCAAAACTCTGCATGTGATCAGGGAGAAATATGAAGATATCTGTGAGCATCTTGGCCTTCAGAAGAATACAGAAAGAATTTGGATAGTACAGCATTCCAGTATCCATGTATCCTGCTTATATTTGTGTCCCCTGCCATAGAATGCTGTATGGATTATTATGGCCTCAGGAAGCCGAAGCCAGAAGGACTTTTAACGGTTCTGTTCCTTCCTGCAGCAGAGTGTTGTCAGCTGGAGAGCACAAGGTGGCACAGGAGAGCAGGAGTACCACTCGGTTGAAGGAGGAAGGGTTCCAGCAGAGAGGTGGTAGCTCTGGTAGCTACTTTTTTGGGTCTTGACAGTGTGCCTGGCAGTGCAGGAGGCTCTGCAGCCTGTAATCTCCGAGGTTACAATCCTTACTGCTAAGTCCAGTTCTTTGGTAGAAAGTCTGAGTTTTTAATATTGCATAGGCAGCTCAGTCATTTAATCTGCAGATTCTCTGGAGTTTATGGGAGAATATCAGCTCAGGCTTTACTGGCATTAGTTAATGAATTAGTTCTTTCTAGCAGTTCCCCTTATATGGTACAGTTTTCATGAGAGCTGTACCTGCAAATTAAAACTATTGGATATTCTCAGTGATGGCCTGACTTTCAATTCCTTCCACCTACAAGCAGATTTGAAGATTTTTCTTGTTTCTGGTGTGACTTTTTGGTTTTTTTTTCAGTTTAATTTCTAACCTTTTTGGTTATAATTCTTATTGCATTGCTCAGTTTTCTAGAGGCTACCTAAGGAATATATTCTGATCTTTCCACTGCAGCAGAGCACTGGCCCTTTAAGGACAGAAGGGATGTGATCAGTTGCTCATGTGCCTGAGGAAATCTGTTTAAAAATATGTGATGTAGCCTTTGCTAGAGAGGAGAGTGTCTTGGGAGCTATCAAAGCTGGGGCAAGGTAAAATGTGGGGCCACTGGTCCCTTAAGGGCTTGGGATGAAGAATGTTGTAGTAGGGCATTTTAAGGTCTTTCCTCTCATGTGGGACAAAGCTATGTCTGTGTTATCAGCCTCAGAACTAAGAGTGATTAGATGAGGTAGATTACATGAAAGTAACTATGTATCTAAAGGAAAATTGGGCTAATATGGGTTAGGAGATTGAGACCTCAATGTTCCCACTTCCCCCACTGCAAAGAGAAAAAGGTGATTAGTTTAATTAAAGTAGACACTGAGAAAGGGAAATCGAGGCAGGCTCTTTGCAGGAGCTTTTTCTACAACAAGGGAATGCCCTGAGGCATTCTTTGTCTAGCCTGGCCATTGAATTGTTGCAACCTTGATGCCAAGGTTATTTCATAGCTCTGATAATCATGCAGAGCTAATTGCTCCAGCTGGTTGTATAGATTAGAAGTTAGCTGGGAATTCTCTGATGGAATGGTTTTCAGATGGAGAGAATACACTACTTGTCAAAAGTTTAAATATTCTTTGGGAAAATTCAGTTGTACTGGAAGAAAAAAGTCCTGCCAGGCAAAGAAGAAAAATGCCTCACTGCCTAGAAGATCTGCCACTTAGTAGAACAGAATTGGTCTAAGCAACATAAAAAAACCCAGACAATCTATCTCAGTGGAGATAGTCAGGAACTCCTTTTCCATGACAATATGGCTTTAAAATACTGCAATCATTAACTGACCCAATTTAAATGAAAATAAAACATTTTGCAGAAAGGGCTCTTCATTTTCCAGTCACTTCAGTTTCTCAGGGCATGTATCATTTCAGAACAGTGCCTTGAGCACACTGGTGCCTGCTACTGGAAATAAGTACTATGATTGCTCTTCAGAAGCACATTTGCTACTGGCAATAGTGGCTTGGATGTCAGCCCTGAAGACTGAGCATCCACATGGAGTGCAGCCATGCTGGTGCCCCATGAGTTGAGGAACTCTGCCCAAGGACCAAAGGGTCTTAATGTTGTAATTCAGTCATGTAGTATCAGATCTCTGAGCACTGCCCATTTTGCTTGCTTGCAGACATCATATTCTCAGCCTGGGTCAGAAGGAGCTCTAGATGGGGAAGAAATTCAGTGTATACTACCTGTCCTTCTCCAGCCTTTATATGCTGGAGCTCTTTATATAGAGCTCTTAAGAAGCCAAAGCAGTGTTTTCTAGGTAGAACAGAGCTTCCTCCATAGCTCAAAGGCCAGGACTGTACTATAGATCTTGCCATGGCCCAGTTATGCACAGATCAGCATGCTGGGGTGTGATGTAATGTTGCCAGAAGTCACTCATGTTAAAAAGCTGACTCATCACTCTCAGGGAATCAAGAAGTTATACTGTAAGAAACTTTTTTTTGCTGTTATAAGCTGCATCTGCCTTAGAATGCTATACCAGCAGAATATACTGCATAATGCATAACAATACCTGTGCTGACCAAGCACTCTGAGTGTGGACGTAGCCTAACATGCTAGCCACTCCTTTCCCCAAACTACACAGCAGAAAAGGCACAGAGAGAGCATCTTTTACCATTTCTTGCTGGAGAAGGAGAAGTCCTGCAGTAGTAATGTGGCCCCTGGTTGGTCTGCAGTTCTGAACAAAGTGTTCAGATCAGTTTGTGTCTGTCCCCACAATTCAGTGATAAACTCCTCCCTGCCTTTCTTAACTGCATCATGTGTAGTTTACCAGAGAGCAGGTGTTTTTCTCTAGCTTCATGACTACATTCTTGCTTTGAATCATTTCATGTCTGCAGACCCATCTTGAAGAGTTTTAGACCAGAATAGGAAAGAGTGGAAGTCTTTGGTGAGCATGTGAATAAATGGGATTATCACAACGTGATAAAACAACTGATATATTACATAGAAATTTATCTTCCTTTATATTTTTCATCACAAGTGATTGAATAACATCCTTCTAAAATGTTATCTCTGAAGGAAATAGTGTCTGAGCTCTGTTGTGCTTTCCTAAGTACCCAACTGTCCCTGAAGTTATAGTATCACCACATGCTTAGTACACTTGATTACAGGGGCAGGATTGGACTGTCAGAATCAGTCTGTAATCTCTGATGCCAAACAAAGTTTGCACTTTTGCTGTTTGCAGCTTGCTCCCATCCTCATTGTCTGCTTCACAGCTCACGTTCAACCTCTGAGTCAAGGTCACAGACTGCAAATCAATTTTCCATGCCTCCATTACGCCTTCCTCAGCTTTATTTCTTCTCTTCTTTCTCTTTCTGAAAGAGCTGCTTGCACAGACATATGTCTGATGCATGGGGCAAACCCACATGTGCAAAATCTTTGCCAAATAGGAAGCCTATTATAAAACAGTCTGTAAATAATCTCTTCCCCTAGCTACCATGAGCCTTGCAGATTATTTTTACTGGAGAGTCATTTGAATCTTGTCAGTGCTGCATTGTGCTGCTGTTGATTGAAATGGTAATGAATGCAATACAGCCTCTCCAATTCTTCACTTTTAAAAGAAGATATAATTTAGAGGCAGTTAGCAGTGTAACAATTGCATCTGGCTCATTGATTGCTAAGTGCAAGCTGGCTGTGTCTGCAGGGCACAGGCAGCCTGGCTGCAGTGAATCTTGTGTCATCTCTGCATTGCACATCTGTGGTATAGTTGCTGACTTGCTGAAGTTAGGGTCAGCAAACAAGACCCTAGCAATCATTAGTAAGTACCAAACTGCTCTAAGCACATTTGCAATTAATTTTCCTGAGCCAGCTCCTTTTCTTTTTTTTGCATGGGTACAGCCCCCTATCCTGCAAGTCACTGCAGTGCTTTTTGACTCAAAACTCTCTATCTCTGTTCTCCTGTATCTGCATCTGGTCTGTTCTCTGCAGAAAATCCTTCTCTCCACATGACTAAGGATGTCATTCTTGTTCTGTTCATACTATTTCCAAGGTATCAATATTTCCCTTTCCTCTGGCATTGATAAGCACATTCTTGGTTGTTAATATCCATTCAGAATGTTGTCACAAAGATGGTCTGGTTATGTTAACCCAAGTACCTGTCTCTTTGCATATGATCCCTCATTTCTCTTACTTTATAACATCCATCATTTGGTGGTTGAGCTCCCTTCTGAGACTTCTGAAGGCAAATATTTATCCTGTCAGTTGTATCCTAGTGTATCTAAATATTGATACTTGTTTATGATTAGCCACTAATAATGGTCTGCATTGTCTCCTTCTTACTTTTCCAAGGTGGAAAATCAATGTTTTATCCTCTGGGGCTTCTTGTTTTAGGAAGTCCATCTCTAAGAGCATGATGACTCTTCCATTTCTGATGGGCTGACTGGCACTCTTTCATTTTTCCTTGTACTCTTCTATCTGTATCCATCTGTGGATGTTTGCTTTGCATTGCCATTTCTAGGCATTATCTCTAGCTCTCTGGAGCACAAACTTCACCTTTTTTATGCAACACTTAACAGGAGGGGAGAAGGAGGGTAAAGGGGAAGGAAGTCAGACATCTGTGTCTGTAATAGGTGAGCATGGCAGCAACAGAAATGATTACCTGATCTTCGTTCTTTGATTTTTGCAAAACTGAAACTGAAATTAACTCTTGTCTGAACATTCTCAGTGGTCAACTAACCTTGATGCCATAGCTTACAAAGTCCTACTCGTTTTTCTCTCTTTATTGTGTTTATAGGTACTGTTTTGGTATTAAGGAATCATTCTATAGATCTGTATAAGTTTTTGCTAAGCCTCACTCAAATGGAAATCTCCATGAAGCAGTGATGTGACACACAGAGGAAAAAGCCTAATTTTCCATCTGGAACAATTTCAGATTTTAAATGAATGTTTATTCTCTCAGGAACAAATGTATTTCCCTTCGTCTTATTGAAGAAGGCTGGACAGCAAGATACAGAGCTAGAGAGAAATTGCCAAGTGCTCCATGCAATTGTATTGGCTTCATTTTGAGCCATGATGAAAGTAAGGCAAATCCTTCACTTTTCTCTTGTCATAAAAATTGTTGGCTCATGTAGAGCTTTCAATCAGGTAAAACCAAAATGGAACCATCTCTAGTTCAAAATTCCAGTTCACTTGACAACCCTTCAGCAGAGGAATAAGATTGATCGAGGCAGCCTCTCATACTGGGGGAGGAATGTTTTGGTCCTGGAAAACATGGGAATGGTCCCATCACTACACCAAAACCACTCCATCTGACAGAATGGGAAGGCATGCAAAGATAATAGCAGCTCCTTGATGCCAGGCTCATAAGCCTCTCTCTTCATGGGAGAGGTTTAAAAGTTCATAGGTCTCTCTAGTGTCAACTCAGAGGAGTTTTCTGTGCCACCCTAGAGAGGAGATGGTGCCTGTTTGAGCTCAGAGGAGCCCTTATGAAGAGACATTTTGGCATGTTGATCTTTTCTGAAGATGACTGTACTAGTAGAGAAAATTATACTCTCTAAGGGGGTTATCAGCAGAAGAAAAAGCTTTACTAACAAAGTCCTTTTTTCTTGCAAGCAACTGAATCACAGGTTGCAGGAAAGGTAGAGCGAGGAAGCCATCTATACCCCTGAGGCTTTAAAAACTCCTGTGGTATTTAAAGAACAACTGTCTAAAAATGTCTCTCTGGAAATAAAGCTAAAGAGAGCAGGTAGACTCATTAAACACTGAGATCCTGTCCAGGCAGTCCTGGTTTGAAGTTTAGTGGCAGGTATCTAAATTACAGTGGCATCCAAACCAGTAAAATATTAGCTGTGAGGGAAACACTGCTGTCATCAGATCCTTTACCTGACCCAGCTTCTGGATTTGGATCCAGATAGACTAACTAACTGCAGGAGAGGCTGAATTAGGACACACACTGTATTGCACCACCAGACAAAGCTGGCTGAAGGGTGTTTGATGCCTCGCTAGCACTGCTGAGAGCTCCAGATTCTCTACAAGCCAGGGCTGTCAGAGCAGCACTAGCAGCAGGGCATTAGCTTTCTGATCTTCAGTAAATTCAGGCATTGAGGACCCTACTAAGTAGTTTTCCTTTACAGTTCTGCCAGTCTAATTTATTTATTTTCTGTAGTTGACCTTCCTGGACCTGGTAACTGTGCTTCTAACCACAATTCACACATTTGACCTTCTAATGAAGAGCATAAGCATTAAAAATGTATGAGGCCCTGGTGAAAGGTATATTTGAATGGCTGCATTAGTACTGAAGCTGAATAATTGATAGAAAGGGTGTTTTTATACTTTCCTTTTAGCTGTTGAATAATAGATTAAAAGCTACACAATCAAATTATTTTCATTACTCACATAAATTACTTGTTCAGTTAAGAAGAAAGAGGAGGATGAATGAAAAGTGCCTTGGAGTGGGAAATACACTAGACTTAAAATTTTTATGTTCTAGAGTATTTACTCATTTTGAATGTGTTTTCCAATTAATATTTGATTTAACAAGTAGTTGAGAATTGTTTTGTATAATTTAGGAGAAAGGAATATACTTTGTTTTCTCTGAATGTAACTATGATGCTCTCAGTGGAATCTATCAATAGAGAAGAACTGATGTGCTCTCTATCAGCTGCTTAACCCAAATACAAAAATGTTATTTAACAGGAGAAATTACCAGGCTGACTAATAGCTACTCTTTATAATGATGATGTTATTGAATCCCTGAGTCTTCCTGTATGTGGTTTGCCGCTCTTGAGCTGTCACCATCTGTGTAGCCCTGGATAAATGGTGTTTGATTTTGCTTTTCCTATTCCTACTTAGTTTAGTTGCAGTAAAAACAATGCCTATTAGATCTTTTCAAGGATTAATAATCTGGCTTTCTACACTGCCTTTGGCTATTAGATCTCCTTGTTGCTTGTTAATGTACCCAGCAAGAATCTTACTGCAGATTTCAGTTAATCAAACCACAGCATTCTTACTGAAGGTATTAGATGTCATGGTTGCCCTGAATTTTGCATAGAGAGTTGCTGCTGCATCTCCACATGTGCTACTCTCCTGCAGGGCTGGATGATGTTTACTTTGAACTGGGCAGCTCCTTTTCTATCAGCTTTGACATTTTTTTCAGCACAGACTCAGCATGTCTCTGGTAGGCTGACTGGGCAGCTTTCTACTTACATCCCTTTGGCAACAATCAGAAAAAGAGGAAGAAAGTTTCCTTTAGCTGAAATGAGTAAAATTAGTTACACCCTCTGTGGAAAAGTGGGGCTCCTGAAATAGTGCATTTCCATTCTTCTGTTGCTATATTCTTAGCCAAAGAAACAAAAGTAACACAGCTATCAGGACTGCTTTGTTTAAGTATCTCAAAATGTTACGTTTTAGTCATATCAGCTATTGATTTAGAACCCACTCAAATCTCTGGCAAAATCTCCATGGATTTGCAACAGTCTCTGCACTGTCTATTGATGGAAGAGATTCCACTTTATAGAGCAAATTGGGATTAGATTTATGCAGAATTGGACCTTTTAGCAGCCAGACAGGCTTCTCTCCTTACACACCTCTAGCTGATGCAGAACAAGCAATACCAAGGCACTTCTCAACACAGCCTTCTTGGATGAAAGCCTTCAACTCTTCAGCTTGAAATCCATGTGCATTTTCAGATTACAAGTTCTCAGCAGGCATGGAAGGGTTTGGTTAAGTTTTGGGATGCTGAAGGCTGTCTGGTAAGAAGAAAAAGGAGCCAGTCTGAGTTCACTGTGAGTAAGATGCTCAGTGCCTATCCAAGGGTAAAACAGATATATGTACCACTGACCTACTTAGTGTTGGAAGTCTCCATATTCCATTATTGATGAGCTGATCTCCTTAATGCCCTCCTTGTTGCCTGAAGTAAATTCAATAGCAGGATGTTTTCAGCTATTCCTTCATTTCTGGGCTAATGTGATTAGAAATTCCTTGGTTTATGGCTCAATAATCTGTCCCAATGGAATAAGTACAGCTGAAATCTATAGGCTGAGTCAGAATTTTGGATCTGCTTTTGAAATCTAAATATAGGCACACAAGACTCTAAATTTTAGTCTATGTGGGCTGATAAAGCCTATAAGGAACAGCACTAATGGCTTGACTTGATGATCTTGGAGGTCTCTTCCAATCTTAATGATTCTGTGATGGTGCTGAAGTCTTGTGCTTTGAGTTTGCAGTTTAGAACTGATAGATTTGGGCAGGGTGTTTTTTGAAAGACACTTTCTGCAGGAATCTAAAGCTTTTGCATTGTATTTTGGGGCTTCCTATATTGTTAGACAAACTCCAGCACTAGATCATGCTTTTCTTCATTGAAGAAACTCCATTGTGTCTGAGCAGCTCAAAACACAGATGGTGATCCAAATAAAGCTAGGACTATAGGACTTTATTCTAAGAATTTCATTTCTTTAACTGTATTTTTAAAAGATCTATTTTCAAAACTTGCATTTAAGGTTCAGTATATGTCATGGAGGTAACTAGAGAGATGAATACATGGTTACATCTTAATTAGGATAAGTGACTCTGTTCATATTGCTGAAGGAGGTGGTTTTAATTTTAGAAGCTAACTTCTTTTTTTAGCTGTCAAGGCTGGGAATCTGATAAATGTGGCTGACAGCCATGTGTGGGGTGGGGAGGAAGGGAGAAGGAAGTCTTCATGTGCTATGATTAGCAATGCTCATGATGTAAAAACTGCAACTGGACTGGACTGGAGGAAGTTCTTTGAGTTTTATGACTCTGTTATTTAAAACTGACTGCATGGCTATGTGGGTTTAACTTCACAGCAGCCTCTTAGGAAAACAGGAAGGGAAAGCAGTCAGTCTAGGACATGCCTTGGTAAACACCTCAGGGTAGGCAAAGGGCAAATGCCCAAATTATTTCCTTTGGGCTTTGTAAGTTCTAGGTTCCTGCCAGATTGAATAGCTTGCATTGTCAGTGATGAGGTACAAGAGATCACAAGGGCTATGAAGCGTGGAGCAGATTTTATGTTGAGAGATGAGCTCATTTCCCTTCCTGATGAAAGGAAATGAGTGGCTCCCAAAGACTCCTGTAGAGTGCTAAAGAAGTTAAGCCATCCTTGGCTTTTCAGCTGGGTGAAAACCTCATCTTAATTTAGATATTCTGTGGTTTAACCCACTTCTTTTCAGCCACTATGCTTGTTTTCTAACACTAAATGCTAAACACACCATCTCTGTGTGAAGACTGGCAGGTTAACAAAATGTTAACATTTACAACCAGGAGCCTAGTAGAGTGAGCCACAGATGCTGAATATGAGCAGATCTGCTTGGATAATGATGTAAATTAATGCAAGGTACTACTGGTGTTACTGGACCTGCTCTAAAAGCAAGCTCAACCCAGAGGAGAATGAAAAGATGGAGCACAAATGCAGCTGAGTTTTCTGCAGTAACACTTGAGCTGTGCCCAGCGTTGAGCTGGATGGAGAAGACAGTATTTCTGTGTCATCTTTCCATTCCTCTGTTTCAATCATTGATGTAGGCTGCTCTGAGGCCCTCTTGGTTCATACCATTGATGAGATGAAAACATAGTAAAGCAAGGTTTTCAATGGTCACGTCACTTAACTTGATAATAGTTAAGCCCTTAATTGACTTAAGGCTTTTCTTCCTGAGTGTTAGAGAAAGCTCTCATTATGGTAGGATTTTTTTCCCACTATGAAATGGTTTGTACTGGGCCATTATTCATTGGTGTATTGTGCTCACTTTACATTTTTATGCCTTTAGTTATAGCACCTGGATCGCTGTGTATTAGGCTGAGTGATATGTTGCCATCAGAAGAAGTTTATTGACTTATGTTCTGTGGATGATTGCAATATGATGTTCTGATTAGATAACAGAATGCTTTCTATGGATTGCCTGAGCTGATTAAATCAAATGAGGACTGAGACTACATCACAATGCCTGAAGGTCAGGTTAAGGGTGAGGTGCTCTCTTTGTTTTGAGGCAAAGATCCATATGATTAAGAGGACTACAGGTGCACCAGTAGCAGCAGAAGGTCTGGAAGTCCCTTCCTGAAGTCCCTTGTCTTGTGGCTTTGTGTCCAAACAACATACAAGAAAAGACAGAGGGAGGTGGATAAGGAACTGTTCTCTCTGCAGCCTCTTTCCTGGGGGAAGCACATAAAGTGAATGCTGCTTCTAGCAGCACTTCAGGCCTGCATCTCTTCCCCTCCTGCTGGAAGGACCATTGCTAAGGACTGAAAGAGGCAGCAGAAGCAGGGCAGTAGCACAGAAATGTGAAGCAGTTAAGTCTGATTATGAGAAGAAAATTTGGCACCACATCCTAATAAAGAGTGCTCAGGGTCTACAGTTGCCAGAATGCAGTTTTCTTTTTAAAAGATTGGGTTTGCTTAAGTGCTTTGTTACAAACCAGTGGAGAGCTCAGTCTAAAACATATTTTGGAGTCTTGTCCTTTTTTTCTGAGCAATAATTTGTTGCCACAGAGTGGCAAGTAAATTCATCTGTTCTAAATACATGTTGGCCCAATTTCTGTTCATTTAAAATAGCTTTTAATAGCATTTTTCAAAAGCTTCATGAGTAAATAAAAAAGTCATAAAGGAAGGTCAATCCTAGTTTACTAACCCATTGATTCTTGGGACTCAACATTAGGAGGTGGCAGTTCATGGCTAACAATGCTGCTGTTGTCTAGGTCCTTCTAGGCACAGAACCAGCAAACATTTGCAAGCTAATTGGAAGCTACATGAAGCATTCATTCTTTTAACACATGTAGCATCCCATCCCAAATCACAGTAACTAACAGTGCATTTATTAATAAAACCAGCCTCAAAGACTAAACAATTCCACTGATTCGAGCGTGCCAATCTTGAGCCAAAGCCTGTGCCCACTCTATAGCCCACAGATATGCCAGGGGGAAGAAACTGTGAGCTGGCTGGCCAGTGAAGCAGACTGTGACAAGAGGATGTGAAAGGATGGTGCATGGTCTGTGCACTCTAGAGAACAGCACTTTTTGGCAGCCCCTGCAGAGAGTCAGAGGTGACCAGTGAATTTGCAATTACAGTTAATGCTCTGTGATCCGTGGGCAGTTACTGGGATTGTGGATTAAGCAGAGTGTGTAGGCAGAGCTAGCTAAGGTGCCTCACAATGTAAATGTGTGGGAACATGCTGTGTCTGATCTTCTGCTCCCCCAGAATGTAGGTTTGTCTGGGTTTCTTAGCTGCTATAGCAGGCCAAGCCACATGGAAGTTCTTCCACGCAAACAATATTTAGTTCTACTGCAATGCCCTCCTGAGAGCCCATATTATCTATGTTTTTTCCACTATCCAGGTCTTCTCAGCCCACTGAAAAGACCAAATAATGGAGAGCTGCCAGCACTTTAAGAAACCTATGCCTCCCAGGAACACAGAACAGATGCTGTGTTCCTTAGGGAGGACCAACTGCCTTGCATGCTGTCAGTGCATGCTGGGGTTGTGCAGGAAAGAGGTATGCGATCTTGACAAGTATAACAAAAGAAGTGTCTATAGGATAGCTAAATTGTGCTACTTGGGTTGTTGCCAGCAATTCACTTGTAGGTTTCTCAGATAGCAGTACTTCATCAAAATTTTCATTGCCCTTTTTAAGATTATACAGGTTGCAACAAACTTTTATCTTCCTCCCTCAGTGTTATCTCAGCTATAGTAACTACAGCTCATGCAGGAGGTCTGACCACCACCTCCATATGAAATAGTATCAATGGCTTCCTGAATTGCCATAAGGGCCATTTAGTATACAGAATTCATCCTGCCCAAGGCAAATGGTGCTGGCTTACAGGGGACTGCATTCCTCCCTTTGTTGATTGCTCAATACTGGCCTGCTTAGTTCTCAGGCCAGCTGAAGAATAATCCAGCAGTTCTGTTATGGTTGTCTCCTGCCCTTATTCCTCAGGCCTTTTCTAGGTGGCAGTAGTAAAGTACATAGTTTTAGAGAGATTGATTATACCTTGCAAGAATTTATCTCTAAAGCTTAAAGTATATAACCAAGGTAAATGCAATGATTTATTATTCACTGTGGACTATCAGCATGAAGATTTATGCAAACATCATATAGGCAAAACATCATCGTTGTGGTCTACATCCAGCTAGCTGATTTATGTACATTCATTTGAACTGCCTCATTTTCCCTTCCTTTTGGTTGACTCAAAGGTATAATGTTAGATAAAGAAATGCAGAACTTTGCCAACCCTGTTTGAGAGTGTGGGCAACTTGGAAGGGAGGCCACATCTGGAATACTGTGTTTAGTTCTGGTCTCCCCTGTTTAAGACAGATAGGGAACTTCTGGAGAGGGTCCAGAGAAAGGTTACTAAAATGATTAGGGGACTTGAGCACCTCTCTTATGCAGAGAGGCTGAGAGAGCTGGGGCTGTTTAACCTGGAGAAGTGAAGACTGAGGGGGATCTCATCAATACTTCTCAGGAAGATGGGGCCAGTCTTTTTCCTGTGGTATCTAGTGCCAGGACTAGGGGCAATGGGCACAAACTAGCACCCAGGCAGTTCCATCTGAACATGAGGAGGAACTTTTTTACTTAGAGGGTGGTGGAGCACTGGCCCAGGCTGCTCAGGGAGGTGCTGGAGTCTCCATCTCTGGAGATACTCAAAACCCAACTAGACCCCATCCTGTGCAAGCTGCTCTAGGTTCTCCTGCTCTTGCAGGGGGGTTGGACTAGATGATCTCCAGAGGTCCCTTCCAACCCCTAACATTGTTATTCTGTGATTCTATAATCCTACCCTCCTGATCTGGGGAGATAGAGCACAGCTCAGTGCAGCAAGATTCATGTCAGCACACTTGTGATGGTGATCAGTGAAATGGATTGCTGAGGAAATCCCACAGCTATTAAGAGCAGTATATACTCTCAGTTTAAATCAATCAAAATTCCTAAAGGTGTTTACTACCCCTTAGGCTGAAAATGAACCACAGGACTGGACTTTGCAAAAATACACCTTTCCTAAAACACCCTAAGATATAGAGAGGAACAGCAGAATGAGAATTGTGACTTATGGTAGACAATGATGACTGATAACAGGTTGAACGGAGGTAGAAAGAAGTTTTTGTTTTTATATACACTGATGGGTGCATTCTCTTTAACAATATAAAGTGTGTGAGGTTCAGAGGCCAAAGGAGCAATAGAGAGAATTCTTCCTTTCAAGTGTCTGTGCATATGTTTAGCTGTACAAAATCTCACAGAGTAAAGCCTTCATGTTTCTGTCATTCACATCACACAGCCCTCAACTGGCAATAAATATCATATTTAAATGAACTTCATCCAGTCTAAATTTGTGTTTCAAGGATTGCACTCAATCATACAGCCTAGCTGTCATCTCCTTTAATAAACACTGAAGGGAAAACTAACATACCTTTCTCTAACAGAAAAAATATGTATTAGTTTTACTAAGTGATTTTAAAGTAAAACAGGGTTTGAATTGTGGAAAAAAAGCAAAGGATCTTTTTAAATTTGTAGCTATGATTCCTTAGGTGTTCTGCAATTTGACAGATCATTGCTGAAGTGGACTTTTGAGAGCTGAGGTGACTCAAGCACTATCTTGTTATTGATTGAGGCTTTAAGAAATCCAACCAAAAAAAGCCTTAAACTGCCACCCTGCTGTTTCCTGATATCTTTTTGCTATCTCAGTAGCAAACTACCTTGAAACACCTAATCCTTCTTGCAAACTAACCTATCCAACCTTGGTCTGATTGGATAGATTCAGCGTAAAGGCATTCACTTGTTACTCAGGAAGATGTAAACTTGGGGTTTTGTCAAGATGTGTTTTATAGGTAGCTAGACCACCATCCTACTCATAAATGGGTTTCAGGGAGTTAGTTGCTATAGCAACAGTCTACTGATTGCTTTTTTTCAGAGCAAAACCCAACTTGCTTGTGTATTCAAGAGAAGACAGAATGGATAAGGAAGGGAGATTGAGCTTGCATTTCTCTGAGAGCCACAGACTGCAGCATCCTTTATTGAGAGTACACAGATGGGAGAGCTGTTCCTTTCCCTCCATGTTCTTCCTGCTGCTGCCAAACCTCATTTGATGGTTTTGTGAAATACAACCTTCCCTTAGTCCAGAAATGCAGCTGCACAGGGTTCATGAAGGCTAACATCCAATCAAGTTGTTCCTAAAAGCGCAGCTGAAAACAGGGAGCACAATCACCCTTGGAAAGCTGGAGCTGTGGAAATTTCTGATGCAGTGCTTTGTCTAGTGCCTCTGCTGTCTGTGAGGCTCCTTCTCTATCCTTGCTGAAGGCAGGTAGAATTTGTTTTGCTATTGATTTCTCTGCAAACATCTCCTTTGTTGTGTATCATAGCCCAGAAACCATCTTGGCTTGATTTTTTTCCCCCTCTGTTGGCTGTGAGATGGAAAACCAAATCAAATAGTTTGGGGGGTGGGGGATGAAAAAACCCTTGATCCTGCCTAACCTTAGGTTGTGATTCTCCCATCTCTGTGTCCTTCAGTCACTGTCTCCACCTCTATGAATGTGACCAAGGCACAGAACCCAAGGCTCAGTTCTGTGGCTGCTGTTGGAGTTAAACAGAGCTTGGCTGGCTTTTGCCAGTGTGGCACTGTGGGTGCTGTGCCAGCCTGTCTGCTCTCATAGTGTGCTGAGCACTCCATTTTGTGCATAATCCCTTACAATGTGCTACATGGTGAGATTCTGTAGACTCAGCACATTTCATTTGCAGAATGAAACAGGGAGGAGAGGAGCCCCTGATAGCAAAGGTTCTAAATGATGGCTTTGCATCCTTTGTATGAAATTCCTTTCCCAGCTGTTTCCCACTGCTTCAGACTCAGAGAGTGAGGTGAGGATGCAAGGAGGCAGGCTGCCTGCCTGAAGAGGGGTTTCCAGCTTCTTGAGGGTGAGGACAACTGCCTGGAAGGGGTAACAAGCTGCAAGGAGGTGTCAGCTTGGCAGGCATGTGGAAAAGGGAGAAGGCTTTTGGAGTAGGATCAGTCACCAAGAGGGAGAAGGAGGAATGTACAGCATGTGAGAGGAAAGAGTTGAGCCTGTTTGGGGCAAGTTAGAGGGAAAGTTATCAGGAAAGGAAAGTATCAGTTAGAGAATATTAGTAAAGAGGAGATGGGGCAATAAAATCTGCATTTTCCTGCCTTGTTCTCTGCTGTGAAATGAGAATAGTTCAATAAGGACAAAGAGGACCTTCCTTTTTCTTGGATCTTAGTAATCTTCCCTTTGTCTTGTCCTGCAACCTGACAGTTATAATCACCTCAAAGGAGAGGATAGCTGATTGTGGGAAGAGTGAAACTTGCTGGTTGCACTATCACAGGATCATTTTTGCAGTTGTCATCATTGGCTGCCACTGTCATTAAGTGCCACAAGATCTATTAAGCTTTACCTGAATAGCCCTGCCACAGTGCATGTGTAGAGAGGCTTAGATTTAATGCCTTACTCCCTAGGAAAAATCTAATGTACAGTACTTTTTTGCTTCCCTCTATCCTGAGCTGTATTGCTGTCCAAGAACTGTGAACATCTTTCTCACCTTCAAGTGTAAATGAGATTCAGTCTCCACGATCTGAATGGCATGAGAATCTTGCTACACCAGTCTAGCCTTTCTTGAAGAGCTGACAAGGAGAGTTTGCATAAAACAGAACAGCTTTCCATGAGGCCTGGTGGGGAACTGTGTCCATTTTAGACATTTCCTTGGACATTTATCCTACTTCTTACTTTAGCCAGAGTTATAATGTTTAGGGTTTGGGGGATTTTGAGAAAAATGCAGAAAATCTACTGGTGCTGAGGCTTTCTGTGCTTTCTGTCTCCCTGGACTATCAGTGTTTGTTTGCAGAGACCACAGACCTACATACTGAGGCATGGCTTCTGCCATGAATACAAAGCCACAGCAGTGTCCATAATCTCCCAAGTGTGGCCAGGTCACTAAAGGGGACAGTGCCTGTTTGGGGACAAATAGATGTCAGAAATGGAGGAAACTCAAAATGAATTATTTGGGGAGTTTAACAAAGCAAAATTTACATGTACAGCACAATAGATGTCAGATTTTAAGAGGTGCCTGAAAGACACACAGTAACCAAACTAAAGGTTCATAACACAAATTGGGAAAGTCTTTGAAGTTGATATGCTTAAATGAGTTTGGAAAAGGGAACACTAAACCCACAGATCCAGCTCAGAAAGTGCTGGTAGCCAGAAAGTAGGAAGTTGGTGATTTCAGGTTTCAATACTCTTTATTTGCCTTGTTTCTGACACCCCTTTTCCAAGCACTGTACTGCAGCTCATTGGCAGAGGTAGGATGCAGTGTTGCTTGGAGGACTCTGGTTCTGCCTCTCTCTGCATGTTGTGATGACAGGAACAGAAATAGAGATTTTACACTTGAGATCTAAAAAGCTGAGGTTACCAGGCTCTTCTTTCTACTCTTTTTTTCCTTGCTGCCTAGTGAGTATAAATACCATCAGGTTTGTTGAGAGCATTCTTGAGCTGAGGATCTGCTTTGCATTCATGACTGTACTCCAGATGGGGCAAGATTCTCTCCTGTTTGAATGAAGAAGCCTTCTCTATAGCTAGATGCTCATCTCTCACTTCTCCCTTCTCCCCACCCTTGTGCCCTCCTGGCCATCACAGCAAAACAGAACTGAAGAAGGTTCTCATCCCTTCATTTAAGCAAATAGAGTGGTATTTGGCCCAATCCCAAGCTGATAATGTCCTCTATAGCCAAACATCTATAGCCAAAACCTGACTTCTATTTTTGCAGTTGTCAGGCAAGACGCTAAGCCTCTGAACAAGCAGTTAATTTGTTTGCATTCTGCCTGGACCTCTCACATTTCTCATACAAAGGCACTGTGCTTGCTTCACATGTCCTGTCCCTCAGTCCATGCCGCTCTTCACAGACACTGTTTGTGGTTTTTTTCCCCACTATCACCATCCCCTTAAAAATCTTACATTCAGGACTGAAAGAGGCTGGGAGTCAACTTCTGCTCTCAGGGTTAAATCTGAGAATCACTCCCCTGGCTTCAAATTTATGCTGGTGCAATGAAGATGAGAATTGAGCTTTCTGTGCTGTTGTCAACAGGGGGAAAAGCAAGTCCCTCTAAGACTGTATCCATGGAAACAATCCTACTGCAAGAGCAGAGAAAGCAGCAAATCAGTTCCTTCACTTTTCAAATGAAACCCATTTAACAACATTATAGTTCATCTGCCATTTAGACAGATCATCTGTGCTGATAACTGTTAGAAAACCCTTCTCTGGCAAGAACATTTCTTTCCCCCTGATAGAATTTTGATTTGGGGTAGAGTAGGCATTGATGACCAAGTCCCACAAAGACAGTACAGTGAGGCAGAGCCAAATCCAGAAGCAACAGTGTCTAATGAAGGGGAAAATTGTTTAATTGAGCATTCAGCTCAAGTATCTGGGCACAGGGTGACTAACACTCAAATGGATTAGCAAAGGCAGTAACCTGTTACCTCTGTCTCCCTGCTCTTGGCTTCTTGTGCTACTACATGTGACAAAGAGCACATTGGTACTTGGTGATGCATTTGTCTAACCAGGAGTGTGTGTGTGTATGTGTGTGGACATGTGGCTGGTGGACTGTCAGATGAGATTTCAGTGCCTGCTTCAGTGCAAGATGAGCTGGGCAACTCACATCACAAAGGTGTATGTTTCAGAGCCAGAGGCATTTCCAATGCAGAGAATGTGCTGGCTGTCTCTGCAATTTATTGTCTTTACATTTCATCCTGTGAGACTTGAGAGAGGATCTCTTTGCTATGCCATGGAGGGAGCATGCAAATCCATGGATTTCTTACCCCAGGCTTTGAATATGTACAATACTTTTTCCCTGCTGTATGCAGAGAGATTCTGCCTTTATTTTTTCACCTGTTAAGGTATCTCTCTGGCCACATTGAGAAATACTCTCCTAGTTTATCAGACAAACGCCTAGATGCAGATGAGGCTCCACTCTGCTTTTCTTTTATCAAATCCAGATATTGCAATCTCCCTTCCTTATGCCTAGCAGATAGGGAAATATCTATCTGGGAGAAATACAACCTTATTTCAGACAGTGAGAATCAAGCTGATCCAGGAGGGAATAAAAACCATTTCAGAAATTGCCTAGATTATCAGTAACCCTTCAGTTGGTGAGGATCAAATGCACATTCCTGTCAGTTTGCTGTGTCTAGGCTATATTTTATCTGCTTCTGAATCTCAGTTCCTTGATAACAGCAATCATGCATGCCATACTGTTTTCTTTTATCCACAGCTGCCCTATCTCTTATGGCAATCTCTCTTTGATTGACAGTTAGCTGACCTGAGGGCAAGTTTACTGCAATCTGCTCCTTTTAGTGCTATCACTGAAACACATCCAAAAGCCTCATCTGGTGCATAATATGGTGGTTCAACATTTGAATGAAGTTTGCAGATATTGCTGGGAGCACAGGTGAGTTTTGTTGCTCTGCCACATCTACCAGTTAACAGAAGACATAATTCAAACCAGGTTAAGAGGCAGAAATGACTCAGTGGTCTGAAATGCTGTTGTTTGCAGACAGTGCTTTGTTCTACCTGTGTCCAGTTGCTAAGACATGAAGTGCTGTCTGTCTGTCTGGTCAGTTCTAGAGATTTTCACTGTCAGGAACAGATACCCCAAGTCACTGCCCTAGGACTGTGTTCCCTCATTGAGGATGAAGAGTTTACTGCTACAAAACATCCAGTCAAAAAGCACAAACTTCTGCAGCTTGCTTCCTATGCTCCATGAATATACAAACCCAGGAATCCTCCCCACGTTCAGGGGATGGACTGCATTCACTTCCTGAGGCCCAGCCTTTTGATACTAAAGAATGAAAATTATGCCTTTAATTGCACTTCTTACTGGTAATTTCCATCTTCTGCACAAACCTTCTGTATCCCCATGTAAGAATACCTTTTGCCACTGGGATTCCTTTACTATCAGGGTACAAATTCCTGCTGAGCTCAAACTCCAGTACTCGACACTGGGGATACCACACCATGAATCCTGGGTTCAGTTTTGTGCTCCTCGCTCCAAGAAGGACATTGAGGTGCTGGAGTATGTCTAAAGAAGGGCAATGAAGCTGGTGAAGGGTCTAGAGCACAGGTTTTATGAGGAGCAGCTGAGGGAACTTGGGTTGTTTAGTCTGGAGAAGAGGAGGCTCAGGGGAGAGCTTAGTGCTCTCTACAACTACCAGAAAGGAGGTTGAAGTAAGGTGGGGATTGGTCTCTTCTTCCAGGTGATGAGTGATAGGACAAGGGGAATTGGCCTCAACCTGTGCCAGGGAAGGTTTAGGTTGGATATTAGGAAATATTTCTCCACTGAAAGACTTGTTAAGCATTGGGAGAGGCTGCCCAGGGGCTGCCTATGCAGCATTTGTTCTGAGGAACAAAGCAGGAGCTCCCTCTGGATCTGTCAATTCTCTGACAACTTCAGAGCATGGAATTTGAAAACAGTGAACCTTGGACCATTCTTTGTGTATAAGCTCTGGGGTTTGCACAGTCATGTCCAGTGTAGGAGTGTTTCTGGATGATGTGTGTTTCCATGGATTCAAAGGCAACACCACGTTTGTGTTTGCCTCTCTTACCCATGACTAAGGCAAAGATCCTGAGTCACCTTCGAACACAACATTTCCGGCAAACTTGTAGGCCATCTGTTAACGTGGGCAGGCAAGAAGACACTGGGCTGGAAAACTCAGTCACTTGGCAATGTTTATATCTGTCACCACAGCCATTGCTTTGAGCCATGCTAAATGCCATTTTCATGACTGTCTGAATTCTTTTCCTGTAAGAAATTGTTACAAACAGCAAGCCTCTAGTGAAATGATTCATTGAAATGAGACTGTTCCTCAATGTCACTCTATGAATATGCAGATCCCATCTATATATCAAAATGCCATTCTCTTTGCTGTTAGAGAAACCTCAATCAATTACCAGCAGATTCCATCTGAAAAAAACAACACTTGAATGGTCTCCTCTTTGGGTTGCAGGTGTTATCAGTGCTGACACAGGATGGCATACAACAGCTGCCATTTGATAGGATGCAGTAGAAAGTGCCCTGAGTCCAGCAGTGTCTATTTGTGAGATGTCTTGTGCAGGATAAAGATGCAGTTTGTTACAACGTGTAACAGTCATTGTAGCAGTGACTCCCTTTCTCTGTTTCTACCAGAAAGTGGCTCCTCAAAATGAGAATCCCTTTGCATTCCTAGCCTGTAAAGGCAGGGATATGCTTAGCAGTACCCTGTGGATTAATATTCAGAACAAACTAATAATATCAGGGCAATGCATATACTGATCTGCTGTTCTATCCCTAAAAATGTGTGCCAGGCAAGGTATTTTTACATGTACTAGCTGTGATAACAAACCTTTCCTTGCCTGTACTTGCCCCTTTAATTTCAGAAATAATCTAATGGGGCAAATCTCTGACCCTTAATTTCATGCAGATCCCTGAAAAATATCCCTTCCAGCAATGGGAGACTTGTTAGTGAGGAAGGGCACTTTCCAAAGATGGAATTAGCAAAGTGGGTGGCTGAATCTTCCAAGGCTCCAAAAAGAAAGGGTGTTCTTGCCTCATGCATGGAGAAACACTGAGCTGTTTAGTTTGTGCTCCTTGAGAAGCCCTTAGAGATGCTCAGAAAACAGTCACACTGCTGTGAGCAACAAGAGCCAGAGAAGTGTTGTCTTTTGGGGTCCCTCCATTCAACAATGAGCAGTTCCTTAATTCTCTGTCCTGGCCCTTGTTGCAGTCTCCTTTCTGTCTTCCTCAGCCTCCAAAGGCTTCTTCTCAGAGTGCCAGGGCTGGGCAGAGTCCAGCCAATCTGTCAGATTTGGCAGAGCACATGATAGAGAATTTACCCAAGCTTTATACTTCTAGGACAGATTCCTCTAAGGAGCTGGAGGACAGAGGATTTCTCAGCTGGCATGGAGATGGAGCAGTCTGCACAGATAGCACCTGCTCTGGCCTAAAGTCTTCTGTGACAGGCAAAGCTGAACAAGCACAATGGCTACTTACTTGATTAGCTTTTTCTGGGTTACAGCAGAGGTGTTTCTTACCCTATGGCAGAGACCAAACTGTGCATCTCCCTACAATACTTAACTGTGGCTCAAGGAATTTCAAACACTTAAGGTGCAGAACAGAAACTATTATCCCTCTCTTGAGAAGCCTGTCAAGCCTTGCACATGGAGCATGCCTTGGCTTTAGCTCTTGCTCTGCCACAGCACAGTTTGGCCAGAGACCAGCTGCACCTGCAAGAAAGAAGACCATCCTTTGGGTACACTTAGAAGTCCTGCAGGCTTTCCCTTCTGCTTGAGGGTGCACCATGTGTATGCAGCTGCAGGACAAGTTGTCTGCCTGCCCTGTGACTTATTGCAGATCTCTGGCTTGCTTGTGTGGTCTCCTGCTAGCAGCTCACGCATCAGCACTCCAGTAGAGAGCTCTGTCTAGTATCCAGTTATCATTCCAGAGGGGAAGCAGGGCATAATTTTTATGCTGTCATTATGTGTAGCAAGAGGATTTAATGACCTGGTAGTGGGGAATCTGAGCTGAATGCTGCCAGCAGTCTGTGGCCAGGCAGCCATAATCCACTGTATTGTTCCAAATGTGGCAGATCATAGAGTGAGAAAGGAAGATTTTTCCCTGTTTCAGCTGATGTGATAACTGCTGCACTTGGGTAGAGGATTGGGCTTCACCTTTGCACTGGACTGGTAAGACTATGAATGTGACACCTGCTATGTGTAGCAATTGTGTAATTTACATTCTAATTACTCTCAACTACCACACTGAAGTGAAGGTTAGGAACAATGAAAATGGAAAACTGGCAAACCCTGAGCATATATCAGACTCTGCTGCTGTAAGTGTCCCTCTGAAAAGGGAGCAGATGGTACTTATTTCACATTTAACTTCAGCTTTCCCATAAGCACTCACCTTCTCAGAGCAGCTGTTACTGGTGGTTCCTCCCTGTCACTGCTGCCTCCAGGGTTGCTGCCTCTGTGTGAGGGGACAGAGTGCTGCCTCCAGCCAGGCTCCTGCAGGGAGTCTCTGGGTAACTCCAGGGCCCTGGGTTGCACTGCTTGGCCTCCTTGGGCTGCAGCAAGGCTGTGGTGCTGTATGGAGCTTGTGAAAAAGTAGGAGGTATGTCTGAGCTGACAGAGTTAAAGAGAGGTAAAAATGTTGGTCTACTCAGAGCTGTACCAGGGGCAGAGTCACTTGGACTGAGACCAAGTGTAAAGTCTTTGAAACAGGAGAGAGCTTGATTATTTAGCTGGGCATATTCAAAATTTACCTTGCTTCTGGTGACCTCATCTAGGATTTTTGCTCTGCTTTTCTGATCTTCTGGGCAAATTTCCTCCCCATTTTGCTTCAAATGATACAGGGTGCTGGATTGGAAATTTGCCTCATAGTTGTATTGGTTTGTGCTAGCAATCCTGGAGTATTCTGGCTTTGGGGCAATGTAATTGCATTCATTTTGCAACAATAACTTGTTTTTGTACTGAGACATCTTTTGAATGATGCTGTTCATTTCATTCCCAATGCTTTTGTCTTCCAGGTGTTTGTTCTCATAGCTGATTTTCAAGGATGCCACTTGTGTTACACAGTGCTCTAAAAGCTTCACTATATTAGTGCTGCTTTCTGTTGGTGTGGGGCTAATATAGCTCTGGAAGTGTCCAAGGGCAAGAGGCTGCAGTGCTTTGTCACAGGAAATGGAGAGAGAGTGATACGTTGGTTTGGTTTTGTCCTCCCTCTCTCGGGGATCCAGGAGTGAGGTCACAGCAGTCTTGTAGGAGTAACAGGATTCTACTTCATGATTATCATCTAAGGAAGGATTTCCAGGGCTCTGGGAGCCACTCTCTGTGTTCAGCTTTTCTGGCAGTGGGGTTTTATCTCCAGATGTCTCACATCCTTCTGAAATTGTCACCGTCTCCTTCTCAGTTGAAGGTGTTTGCAGATTGTCCCCCATAGCCTGTGATTGTGGTGCATAACTTGGTGCTCTGGTGGTTTCCACAGTCCCAGGCACTGTTGATGAATCCTTGTGGGGACTGCCTTCCCTTCCTTGGAAATGCAAATTAGATGTATTAGGGGAAGAGTCCAGGTTGTGGTCTCTTTCAGCAACATTTACTGAAAAGTCTTGGGTGGCATGTTTGCTTCCATCGAAAGACACAGGTGGGTTAAAAGTATTACATTCTTCCTTGCATGCTTTCTCCAGCTGAGCATCTGTGCTCCCTTTCTGCTCTAGACTGGGGCTGGGTGAGATTGATGAATCTTTAGGCTTTTCTGGCTCTGATTGAGGACTCTGAAGAGAGTCAGGAGAGGAAACGAGTGCCGAGTGTTTTCGCAGCCAGTTTATGATCCCCATGGTCAGTGAAATCTCAGTATCACACAGCTTTAGCAAACATTCTTTGCCTTTCCATGTGCTGTGGAAAAAACCCTGGCTGATAATGTCTAGAGCTGGTTGGGAAGCCATGTTTTCCTCAGCTCCAACGTGAAAGCTGTAAATGGACAAAGGGATTTCAATGGCTTTCTCTGAAATGCTTTCAGATGCGCACAAGTCATCATCTAGGACTGGGTTTATTTTGGCTTCATTTGGGTCATAGAAGAGCTCATAAAGAGCATCTCCACTGTAGCTGTCTCTTGGAAATCTACCTGGGACCCCAGGGGTCTGAGCTTCCTTCATTTCATCATCTTGTCCAGGAGAGAATGTATCATAATAACCTTCATCACTTGTGGATGTGGATTCCTGGTTGTCACTTTTGGGTGTTCCTGTTTCTGTGGAGCTCTCTTTGGAGTTGTCACCATCTCTATCAGGTGACACTTGGGAGTCTGTCACGGATGCAGCAGCCTGGCTTCTAGCCTTTTCCAGGTCAGGACTAGGTATCTTCAGTACCTTCTTATCAAACAGAGCACTCTGATGTAACCTCACTGATTTGTTGATGTTGTCCCAAAACTTGGCAAATTCAACAGTCTCATTCTGGCCAGGAGAGGCCAGCTGCTCCACTCCCCCTTGGAAAGAGCCCATCACAGGACTGTCTTTGTGCTTGCTTCGTCTCAGCAGAACTTCTTTGCTGTTCTCCAGCTCCAAGTGAGCAGAGCTTTCATCAGCAAAGATTTCCCCACAGCCAGTAAGGGAGTCAAAGCTCTTCAGTGAGGCAACATCTTCACACAGGGGGTTGCAGCAGTCATAGGAAGAGTCAGACTGCAGTTCACTGTCTGAGCAGTCTTGTGACAAGTAGTCAGCTGCAAAGGTTTCTCCAGTTTTGAACAGGTACTTTGCCAGGCGCCCAGACAAATCACTCTTGCAAGATGGAGAGGACAGACTCTTGTCCTTCTCAACCAGGAAAGTGAAGCTGTCTGCTTTATTTTTTTTTATATGAAATATATCTCTGAGCCCTTTCTTAGATCTCTTGAGGGAAATCCTCTTCCTGGGAATGGTTTTTGCCACAGCTGGTACAAAAGGCATCTGTGGCACAAAGTTCCTGTAATCAATCATCTGACTGCTGCATGCAGACTGGCTAGGGCTGACCACACACTCTTTCTTACTGCTGGAATTGGACATCCCTGAAAAGCTGATGCTATTGACCAGTCTGCTCTTACCTTTTCCAGAAAAACCTTCCTCCCAAGCCCTGCTGCTGGGGCTGCACTGCTCTGTTTTGTCTGCCTCAGAAAAGCAGTCATGGGTTTTACTCTTTCTTACAAGTTTGTAGGAGGAGCCAGCTGATTTTTCCAGGCTGTGGTCACCACCTCCATTCCTTGCTGCTTTGGTAGAAAATCTGTAGTTCTTATGTGTGGCCAGACATGCCAGCTGGACTTCAGCTACACTTTGATTTCCCTCCAGAGCTGCCTTTTTGTCTTTGCCCATATCATCTTTGTTGATAGGAACTGTCTGCACTGGTTGCACTTTCTCATGTTGCACACTGGATTTGATGAAGGTCTTTCCTCTCTTGAGCTCCATACTGCTTCCTCACATCTGTTTCTGTAATGAGAACAGCAGAATCAAAACATTGTGAGGTTGATGGGTAGCACTTGTAAATCTTGCAAACAACCAGAGACTAAAAGCTGAGATATTAAGCAATTGGGGTTTTATTTGTCACCAGAAATGTCATGGTATTGCATGAGAAATATGGAATTTCATGTGTTGCATGTCATTGTATTGCACCACAGATCAAGTGGAACTGAAGGTATCTTGGCAAGTGCTGGAAGATCCAGCACACATTATGGGTTGGTAACTGAGCCTTAGAGAACATTTTGTCTGTTAGAAATGAGGGGGTTTGCATTTAGGATTATGACTGAGGGATGGCTTTTAACAAAGCATAGGTTCTATTCTGAAAGTAGGGGAAGAATCAAGGAAAAGCAATGCCTGAGGAACTTTAACATGCAAGTGTGTGCATCAGGGAGGCAGCAGTTCATACATCTGTATTTGAGGAGGATGAAGAGCTCAAGGTGGGAAATCTCCTGAGAAAATGGATAAAACATTTGACACCTGATGCTCACTTTATATCAAAATAATCCTTCCCTGTGAATAGAAAAGCCATAAACCTTGGTACCACACTGGGAAGCATGCTGAAACTCAACTGCTGCCTTTGCTTCCTCCCGAGTATAATGGATAATATTAGGCACTACTACTTTTCTTGTAGAAAGCCAAAAATGCCACACTGAAAATCACTGCTAATAATGATAAAAGTGTCATTTCTGAGTCACCAAGGCCAGTGTGGTACACTGAGGCATTGCCAGATTGAATCTGCTTTCTGAAAATACTCTATTATCTGTCTCAATGCCAATTTTGGTCTCTGCCTGTAGAGGTTGATAATGAATCTGTTTTATGTTTTCATACAGCTAAAGAGTAGTTATTTTAGCCATGATCCCTTTGGTTTTCCAGCAGTTATTTCATGGATACATCTGATCCTATCCTGCCTTATATCAACTTGAATCTTGAGTAAATCAAGTAGATAAAGGAAGAAGCAAGCTCTTCCTAAAAGCTGTTAGAGAAACCAGATTTTTACTGAATGGGAAGCAGGACAAAACCCTTAAGTCCTGTTCTTGAAAGAATGTGCTTGCATCTTTCCTTAATGAGACCTCAGTTAATGATTTATCTTGTTTTGAATTGCTTAGGCATGACTAAAACCACTTACTGAACTCTGCAGCACACATAAACAGCCCTCATGCTATCTCTAGCTCTCCTTGACAACCTGAATGTAACAGCTCTGATGAAATAAAAGATGACCAATACTCCCTTGAGCACAATCTCAGATGAGATCTGTGGCTGCAGACCTGCACCCAGCACAAACACAGCCAGGGAGGTTTTGAACTCAGCACCAAGCCTAGCCTTTGTACACTCTTAAAGTACAACTTCAAGTAGTCTTTAGTTTGCCTTCAACTATAACTGCCTGTAGCCTCCAGAGGCTTTAGAGTTGCCAGGGCTTGCTGGTAACAGCAACACTGACCAACACCTCCCAAGATGGAGAGTCATAGAATCATTATGGTTGGAAAAGACCTCTGAGATCATCAAGTCCAACTGTCCACCCATCACTGCCGTCTCACCACTAAACCATGTCCCCAAGCACCACACCTACATGTGCTTTGAACACTTCCAGGAACAGTGATTCCAGCACCTTCCTGGGCAGCCTGGGCCAATGCCTGATAACCCTCTTGGTGAAGAAATTCTTCGTAACATGCAATCTAAACCCCCCCCCTGCAGCAACTTGAAGCAATTTCCTCATATCACTTGTTACTTTGGAGAAGAGACAGAGCCTCACCTCACTACAACCTGTGTATCTAGGAGTTGTGTCACCTGCAACACTTCTCCAGCAGGCACATCAGGGGCAGCCTGTTTCTTAGACAAACTGCAAGCTAGAAGGTGATTAGCAATATTTACAACTGAATGTAGGTCAGTGACAAAAGGTAGGAAACTTAAGTGTGAATATTCAACATCAAGAGTATGGATGCTATGGAGGACATGGTGGGTGGTGACAGATGAGTGTTTATCAGTATTGGTTGAGATGATGGCACACTTATTTGCATCTGGGGCTGCACATGAGTATTGCAGAGCATTCTGAATGAAAGGCAGTAAATATTTTACTATACTGTCAAGCACTGAGTTCACAGATGCTGCAGGAAACTTGTTATTCATCTTTAGAAATGGGTCACTGGGACATGATTACATTCCTCTTCCGAAGAGTAAGGTGTGATTGAGAAGGAACTCAGTGTGCAGAACTCCAGCAGAGTTGTGACATCTCTTAGGAACAGCTGATGCAAGACCAATTATTCCTATCCCCAAAATAAAGTGTCTGACATCTCAGTCCTTTGTGATTGGAGAAGCAGGTACTGTGTCCCTGTGGGAGGTCCTGCTGCTCAGAAGCTCCTCAGCAATCTGTGACATGGCTAAAGCTACTATTAGAAGGACATTTTTGAGGAAGTCCTCCAGCTCTTTCTGCCCATTCTGAGCATTAAGCAAAGGTCATTTTTGTAGGAAATTGCATGCTGGGGATGTTTCTCTTTTGCTGCATTATTTAGAGTTGGATTTGTTTTACTGTCAAGTGTGAAACTTAATCTAGCTAAGAATTCAGGATGTCATTAGATAATCTTTTGAATAAAGAAATCTTTGATCTGAATTGTATCTCCTTGCTAAGAAGCACAATGGATTACCAGTTTGATAACTGGGTCTAGAAACTTCAAGGCTTATTCTTCTGTCTTTTTTTATAGATTAGATGAATAATTTTAGCATGAAAGCCCAAATGGCCTGAATAACATCTGTACTGAAAATATATGTAATATAATACCATAAGATACACTGATAGTAGCCTATGCTACCTTCTCACTTCCCTCTAATGAGGAAAACAGTGCTAGGTGTTGTTTGGTTGCTTTATTTAAGTCTCTTTTTAAAGCTCTACCATACTTATAAGCACCACCTTTGTATTCTAACTGTTTTAACACCTCTATTTAATCCCATGTAGTCTCATTTGCCCTCAGGATTCATGCAGATTAATTAGTATCCAGTTCATGGTGTCATCCTGCTTGTTCTATTTTAACACTGGCACAGCTTTGGGAATTTCCCCATAAAAATGCTATTAAAAATGAGCACCAAGAAAGGGAAGATCTCCCTAGTCAACTCTTCTGAGGGCTCTTAAGGGCTGACTACCAGAGTCTGCAGATCCTTTCAAATACTTGTCTCAGATGCTGTTATTTAACTTCCCATACTAATAGTTCCTCTTCATCCTCAGATGATATAAATTATCAATGATCTTCTTTCCAAATATAGAGCAGAAATATTTATGTGATGTCATTCTCTTCCTACATCTATTAATAGCAGTTTGGATTATAATGAGCTATACCATAATACCTTTTTTTTTCCTCTCTGCAAGGGCATAAGTTATATCTCTAACCCCAGAAGCTTTGCCAGTAAAGTTAGAAACAGATTAAAGTGCTAGAAGGGAAAGTTACCCTCCAGTGGTTATACACAGCTAATCAAAATTCTGTGAAACATGATTCTAGGCATTTAAAAGATGGTCCATCTGCTCTGGGATTTCTTGACCCATGCACTCAGCTACACTATTGCCTCATCTGCTGCTTTTTAGTTATTCCTCTCTTGGACCTGATGATCTGACAGGTCTCTTCCAACCTTAATGATTCAGTGGCTTAACTTGCAGTGTATCTCTTTTTCCACAGGGATGAAGGGTGTATGAGGGACTGATTTCCACCTTTGCAAAGGAAATAGATTTTGCAATTAAAAATTACTTTAAAGAACAGAAACCTCTGGCAACTATCAGTCAACCTCCTAAGGTTGGTTTGCTCTGTTTTCAACAGGCTCTGGATGTTTTCTTCATTAATGTTGCTTGACCTCTTCTTTAAATATCTGTGAAATTACTTATCTTAACACCTCTTTAAATAGTTGGCATCCTTAAATCTAACACTGCTCAGTTTAATTGTTATTATAATGATCTTAGGTGTGGGAGCATTGAGACTTCCCATCTACTACAAGCAGTACTTTTATCTGTCTTGATCGTGCCAGCTACTCACTTTTAGGATTTCACAAGTGTCTAAGCAGGCAATTAGATCCAGATTTAGGGCTTATAATCTAATAGCAATAATGGTTTGGTTTAAATTTGGGTAATATTGCTCATAAAATGCAGAGCTACCTCATGTTCAAGCATATACCACCTGTGCAGGGTGTCTGACAGCAAAAAAGCAGAAGGTTTTACTGTGTCTGTGATTCATCTAAGAGTAAACTAAAATTTTAGAATGGGAAGGTTTTGGGGTTAGGACAGTTTAAGCTTATAGAACCTGAATAAGACTGAATTAGGTAACTGTTCTGGTTAATAAAAGCCATGCTCAGATGGCTTAAATTCTACCTAAGCCCAGGTCAACAGACAAGCAGACCAAAGAGGGATGCAGTGGAGCTGGACTAGATATTCATTAGAAGGAAGATGTGTGGAGGCAGGATTCACACTGTCCAAACCTTGCCTCTGTCATGTGGGTCAGAGAAGAGAAGGATCACACTTGCCTCTGCCCATGGCCCCCAGAGCTTGCTGTCAGGCTGAGCTGACACAATTTTCCCTCTCTGGAGGAAGGAGGAAATCCCTACTTTGGTTTTTGGGTGGTGTCAGAGTTGTTATCATATATTCTACTAGCTTATCTCACAGTGGAAAGGTTTGTTTAAGTTCTCTTCAAAGAACAAGTAAAAGAGATTGTGCTTTAATGTGTCAGTAGGTAAAATAGCAGCCCTCTTGGATGTAACTCTAGGAAGATCATCCTACTGGCAAAGTAGAAGTATCTGCTTCAGTGAGGTTGCTTGGATAGAAATAAGAGCATTACAAAGAGGAAATCTAGATGAACTCTCTGGGCTTGGCAAGTTTGGCTCAAAATTACTTTTGCTTAACTAAGAAAAAAACATAAATAAGGTTCGTTTACTCCAAAATCTTATCAGCTGGCTGGCTTGGGCACCCTTACTTGCTTGATTGATGTGTAATTTATGTAAAATTTTCTCTCTTGGAGATAGAAATAAGCAAAATTCAGAATACAGTCATTGATTTTCAGGGGAGCTAGGAGTGCTCTTTCTGCTTCTTTGCCTTTAGATCATCGTTGAAATTGGCAGCTTGTGGAGCTGCTACCTTGCTGCCTCTTGCTAAGCAGAATTCTGCCTGCCACTTGGAGTCTTAATTTCACCTCCCTCCAAGCATTTTCCTTTTATTAAATGAAAGAATTGATAAACATTGCATACTCTTTCAGGGTTGGTTTTTTTTTTAATTTAAAAAGAAGAACAAAAATTCTATTTATCCTGCTTTTATGTTTCAGGATACAAGTTTGGAGTGAGGCCAAAATGCCTTTTCCACAAGTGGCTTCATATCAATCAGAATTAAGGTGCTTGGCTATCAGAGTTACCTTCGAAAACATTAGCCCTGCTTTCCAAACAGAAATGGTAGCATAATTCAATTCTCTGAAACATATATTACATGTATTATATTACATAGAAACAGGTCTTATGCTCTAAATGGATGCACTTTGTGAGGAAATGGTTTTAAAAATATTTCTGGAGAGATTCTATAGTGGCAAAGAGCAAAGAGTGCTCCTGGAGGCTCTCCCTTCTGATGCCTAGTTAACCTCCAGAGGATTTTTGCTGGGCACCAGTTGGAAGTCCAAAGCAAGCAAGCAAGCAAGCAGGAGGTGATGAGAGCCACAGCTACTTTTAAAGTCAGTGGACAATACTGGTTTTTAATGCCTAGGCTCTAATCAATTAGTAGTGCATAAAGAACAGCTGGTGCTCCTAGGAAAGGGGTGGGGGGTATTTTTGGAATAAGACTATTTATTTATGGCCAAAAACCTTAACTCTCTATCTCAGAAGATGTAAGTTAATAATGGAAATACTTACTAACAATCATGAGCATATATTCCATTTGATTCATTTGCTTTTTAATTACAAAGCAATGAAATATTTCCCTGCTAGTGGGTTAGGAGATCCTGTCTGCAGTTATTGGAACACTGTTTTGAGTAAGCAAATAAAAAACCCATAATAGTTCTTATGCTGAAAACCAAAGAGGCTTTTAAAGCAGGGCTCATCTTCTCCCTAAAACTGATTACCCTGCTAGTATCTCCTCTCCATTAGAAAACAGAAAAGAGCAGGGTGGAAAGGATGAAGGATGTAATCAGGGACAGGCACCATTCAGGAAACAGAAGAATGTTTCTTTTTCAAGATGCCTGCATGACACACAAACCTGCACTGAGCTCATGCCTGGTGCTGGGAGTGCTCCTCTCAGCATCCTTAGTGACTGTATCTTCTCATTCTCCTTAATCATTTGTCTCTCTTGGGTAAACCAGGATGCCTAATTATTTGCATATACATTTTGGTCAGGCAATGGCTTTCTCAAGAAGAACCAGCAAAAAGCACATGGGTGTGTTTTTCTTCAGCCTTAATTCCACTGAGCACACAAAGTCAAATCTTTTACTCCCTAGCCCAAAAAAAACCACCCCAAACTAGAAGGATGTGCAGTAAAATGCTTAATCTTATTAGCAGTGTGCCAAAGAGAAGCCTGAGCCTTCCTTTAAGCCTTGCCAACTGTTCTGTAGAGCTCAGGATTTTTCATAGTAAAATTAACCACGTTTTTACTCCTAGCATACTGTCCTGCTGTGTGCCAACAGGAGGGATTCCTGGGGGAACAGCAGCACCCACTGCTTCCTCCAGCCCCACATGGGGTGTGTGGCAGGAGCCTGAGAGCATGACAAAAGGAGACTCCATCTCTGACAAAACCTCTGCATCCTTCACTCAGTTTTCTTCAGCACCTGAGGCTGAAAAAATGTAACTGCTTGAAATGTTCCAGTTACACCATGTAAGAGGGCAGCATAAACTCCTGCACAGTGAGCTATAGAATCATCACTCTATTGCTAGCAGGAGGCAGCTGAGCAGAAATTCCTGCTGTCTACCTGAGAAGGAAACAGGACATTTTTTACTTGCCTTGACCAGCAGCCTGTTGGTACCAGAAAGCAAAGTGTTAATGTTGTCAGCTTTGGCTGTTTGCAGTAATTTCTTGCTTTAAAAGGCAATAAGATGTGCATTTAGACAAATACAAGCTTACACTTGTCAGATGTATAGAAAAAGAAGTAAAAAACAATGCTTCAGAAATGACCAATCATCCCAAAACAACAGTCCACTCTGTGAGGGTCAGAGCAAAGGAAATGGCATTGCACCAGAGCAAACAATAAGGCAGATAACAAAAATGCTACTCACCATGTTTTATCACTGAGCAGCAATCCTCTCTCTCCTAGCCTTGCCACTGAAACTGCTCTTTATCCAGAGGCTCCTGTGATGCTTTTCGGATTCTGAGGGGCTGGACCACTGCTGCTCTCCAGTGTTACTCTCCACCCCCTCTCTTTTCCTCCTCCTTCTTCCTTCATCCCCACCCCCTCACTCCTCCTGCTTGAAGCTTTTTCGTACCTTACATAGATTCTAGGCTTCCACATGTAGCTTGATTTAGGAGAGATGCTTATTTCAGCCATCTGTGTGATGTCATGGAAAAGCCTCCATTGCTAAGGAATAAAAGCCCAGAAGGTAAGCTCAGGAGCCCTGAGCCAGCATTTTGGTTCCTCTTTATATGGCTGCTTGTTAAATAGGGAGGGAAACATGCAAATTAATCTCATTTCTCCCATTTTGGTTTGTTTGTTTCTGACTAGGTTTCAGGAAAAGTGCTCCTGATGTGTTCTTAGGGTAGTGAGATGCTTCACTGTGCAATGGATGCAGATTGTTGGGCTGTGCCACCCTTGGCAGGGCTTTGGTTGATGCTGAAGTTAGAGGGGATTTCATGTGAAAGCAAAGTGGAATATGGGAAGAGAGTGAATCCTTCTGCTGCCCAGAGCTAGAGTGCCTGGTGTTAGTCTCATTGCCTTCAACAAACATGATTTACTGAATTCTCCTCACAGTCAAACTTCTGCTTCAGTATGCAGTGAAGTCAACACCTGATGTTACAACAGCATTCTTTGCTATATAGATGATTTTATTGCCATCACAAACACCAGAGCTGTAATTTCACGAAAGCATGAAGCTGCAATCCTTGCCCCAGCCCTCTTTCCATGAACGGCTTCCAACCTAATAGTCCTTCTCCATTACCTCTCCTCTGAATCCTTCTCATCAGTCTGACAAACTCCCTGCCTTCTCCTTCCTGCTTGTTGAAACACCTTTGCTGGAGGCATGAGAGGAGCCTCTTAAAAGCAGAAGTGGATGTCATCAAGCCGTGGCTTAACTCCCTCCAGTAGCTCTCCTGTGAGCTGCAGTTTTGAGCTGTGCTCTAGGATGATGCAATTGATGCAATAGTTTGTGTACTAGCACACCCGGGGGTACCTTACCCTTCTGATGTAGGGGCTCACATCACAGCTGCTCTAAGGTAGTGAGCAGGCAGCTCTCAGATGTTTGAGTGAGACACAAGCAAGTTCAGACACATCCAATCTATGCAGATAGTTATCATCCAGCTCTGGTTTCTTCCATCTCTGGATGAACTGAAGCTGAGCTTTCCCTCACAACTGGAGCAGGTGCAGCAGTCAGAGTTGATCTCTTCTGTCCTCACATGACAGCAGAAAGGGAGCAAAAGCCTTAAGCTGCTACCTGTTCTCATCTTCCTTTTCACTGTGTGCTTTAGGTTACCTCTTGGAAAACACCTTGGGTTTATTTCCACCTGCAACAGCTCATTTGTGACCCCACAAAAGACTGGTGAGAGGAAAGACCAAGTTGTGGGTGAATCCTAGTAGCTCTGGCAAGTAGATTAAGACCAATCATGAGAGAAAATACATTCATTAGAAATAGATTTTATGGGTTTTATTCTGCGTGAAATATTTGTATTAATATAGGAGGAAGCCTTTCTTTGTGCTGGGTATATAAAACTACCAAGCTTCCAGATAGTACATCCTTGCCCTGCAGTGATGTTGCTTTTGGGAGCCTCCACTTGATGCACTCTGTTTTGGAAAGAGGGAGCTTTTAGAACTTTGAAGTCCTTCTTTGCCCAAAGTAACACCAAGGCTTGTTAGAAATGCTGATAGACATGAGAGGCAATCAGAGGTGACTTCTGGTGTTGGTGTTGTCTGAGAAAACCCAGCAAAACCAGGGGGTTAGTTTTTTTTATTTGAGAACTATTTTTGCACACAATTTCTGGACTCTGAAGTGTGGCCATTAAAGGCAAAGGCACATCAGAAAAGATGTGCCCAAATATGCCACACAGAGCAGGACAACTGAGAGCACTTAAAATTGCATTTGAAGCCTAATTCATGTTCAGCTCAAGCTCAATAAGACAAGCCATTCTCAAAGATTTAGAGAAGAAAATGTGGCCAGAGAGGAGCTCTTAGCTCCAGGAGTGTTTCAGGTAGTTCCCATACCTGCTGCTCCTCAGGAGCTGGGAAAGCTCTTGTATAGATGTCCCTGTTTTTAACAAATGGCATGTGTTGTCTCTTTACTGGAGGAGTTAGAGGAGCTCACTCTAGACATGGAGGATAAACCCCAATCAGTTCCTGGTGACTCAGGTAAAGCAGCTCCTATGATGAGAGAACTCTAGGGTTTAGGATGTTTATTTTAGGAGGTCCATATGGACAAACATTTCCATCTTTAGGACCTTTTCTTTCCCTTCATCCAGGGAAGTGGCCTAAATACATTGGCCATCTGTAGCCTTAGCTATCTCTAGCTATCCATGGACAGAGCCATCCATAGCTATGCTTTGGCCAAAATCACAATGTCATTGCTTGCACTGGTAAATGCACAGTATTTTGAATAGCAGCTGAACCATGGGAGCCTTTATGCATTGCAATAAAGGGTCTTTTTTATTTCTAAAGAGTTCTTAACTTGTAGTTCCCTGAACTATTCTTTTCTGCTATCACTTCACTTCAGGCTCTTTCACTGTGGCTGTTCATCAGCTTGGTTCAAAAGGTTAGTTCTTGGAGAACCCAGTTATCCTTTCTGATTAATTCTGATTAATTCAGTCTATCCAGAATTGGTTTGGGCATCAGTGGGCATAAAAGAGAAGGGAAATCAGAAAACTGTAAATGAGGGGCACATGGAACAGCTGCCATCTGTTTAGCAGAAGCACACAGCCCTTGGCATGGGGAGTAAGAAGATGTCTCTGGAGAGAAGAGGGACTAAGGAACATACAGGTCCTGGTGTGGCAAGAGTAGAGCAGCAGGGATCCTTGGTATCCAGTGAGGAAGACTGGGAAAAGAAGGAGGGAAATCCACATAAAGAGGGTATGGAGACACAGGGAGAGAGTTGTTAGATGAAGCAGACCCAGCCTGATAGACCTTGGAAGTTCAAATCAAGTGACTGAAGACAACTATCAGCATGAGCAACTCCCAGAGAGCAAACTATACTCTTTTTAAGTTTTCTCTCATGGAAGAATGTAGCAAATTCTTTAACTCTGAAACTCAGAACAAAACTGAGATAGCTCCATTTGTTTCCAAGGAATTACTTGGAGAATGAATTGGACCCAAGTTGTTTCCTGCCAGTGAACTAATGAAGAGCCTAACATCCCCAATCCAGCTGAGCTTTCTGCTAACATCAGCTTAAACTTAATTATTCATGGATTCTTCTCAGCATTTCTTGGCTTTGCACATTGCAGAGAATTGGTAAGGGGATGTGGAGCTTTTTCTCTCCAGATTGCTATCAGAAGACTGCCCTAGGTTGAAGGCTACAATCTTTGCTACTTATCTGAAGGCTTCCCAGGGCTTACATTCAATCGACTGCTACTCTCTTCTCAGTTACTTGCTGAGATAGTGTCTACTGCACAATTTAGGATTGTGAATTGCTGGTAACAATTTAGCTGTCAATATATAGCAAAGGATTTATCCCTAGATTTCTCTAAGTGTTTTCCTCCTCTCCCTGTCTTCCCTGTGGGGTACTCTTGTTGCCTTATTTACTGACAAGGGGATGAGATGAAGCAAGTAGGGTTGCAAAAGCTCCTTTCAGTACTAGTATTAAAAACTTGACTATCCTGCCTGCCAGACTTCAAGGTGCCAATGATGATGACCTTGAGGGCAAGAAGAAGTGCCAAGTGCCTCCAGGATGGGACTGATCAGGTTGTCAGTATTGCTGTTCTGGGGACTATGGATGACTGATGGTGAACTGCTTGCTGCCTTGAAGGAGAATGAAAAGGGATATTGAGAAGAAAAAAACAAATGGGGAGGACATTTCTCCAACTGCTCATGTTAGAATAGTGACTGTCCTGAAACTTTCTGCTTGAAACAAAAAACTCTCAGGTAATAAATACTTAGCTAAAAATCAATGAGGGGAAACAATGAGCTACATTAAATAATATGAAGAACTACTCCAGAAGAATTGTTTCAGCAAGCCATGGACAAGTCCAAGGCTCTAGAGACCAAAACCAATACCTCCTAGGGTGAACATGACACCTCTTTGCCTGAATAACTAGAATGATGTGCTCTGAAGGCTTTGTTAGAGGCTAAGTCAGGAAACCAAAAATAGAGATACAGCTGTTATTACCCATCAATACACAGCTTCAAAGAACAGAGACAGACCACCAGTGAGGGAGAAACTATCTCCATGGTTTTAATGGGATAGTCTTTTGAATGGTAAAGCTGGAATCAAAGGAGGGCTAAAATCAAAAGGCCTTGATAAGAGAGAAGTGAGTAATTAGATAAAGTTGAACAGGGATGCTGGCTTGGTCACACTGCAGAGGATAGAGTTGTGACAGGATCTTGTAAAGGACTCCTCAAGGGCTATAAACCAAATCACAACTCCTGTTCTGAGGAAAGAAACCTCTTGGCTGAGTGTGTAGTTGGTAGGACCTTGAGGAAAAACAGCACTACAGCCAGTTTGTAAACTGCAACAAGTAGCCCCTTGCTGTATGTGAAATCTCACTTATCTACCAGTCAGTATTCAACATTTAATGAGGAAAAGAACATTTGGAAGATGGATGATAAATGAAGCCTTTGAAATCACCAGCAGCACTGTTGGTAACAATGTGGTTAGAAATGCTTGTGGTTGATTTGCTCAGTGGAACATACAGCTTGGAAACATATCTGTGTGTTGGATTTATGTTGTTAGGGGCAATGGCACAGCCAGATTTCATGTTAAAGCAGCAAGTTGTACATCTGATAAGAGAATAAAATGCATGCTTTTCAATGCACTTTGCTAGCAGACCTAGAGGTAATGTTCAGTGGTGTTTGTTTCTGTTGTTCTCCTTCCTCCTGTGTGCTAGGAGGTAGTGGCTGACTCCAAAAGCTGCCTGCCTGCTGCTGCCTTAACTGCTATCACAGCTGGAAGGGGAAACCTCTGACTGTGATCCTTGAAGTGATGAAATGATGTCTGTGGTAGGAATATGGCATTACAAGCAAGGCTTTTGTGGTAGTGAAATATGACCAGTAATATATTTATGCATTTGTAGTAAATAAAGGAGTAAAGGTGAAAGAATTCAGCTTCTCACAAAGTGCTCCAGCAATGGATCACAAGTATTGACAATGCCAAGGTCATCATTTGGTTTGTAGCTATGCTAAGTACCAACAGTTTTTAAAATATGGTATTTTTATAGCTCTTCTAGCTGGCAGACTATTTAGAGAGGGGTGATTTGTGGAGCACTATTCTCTGGGCTTTATCCTTTCATGGCTTTGGCTGTTACTACAGCTCTGCAACAAACCCACTTCTCCCAGCTGTTCAATTTTGCACAGAGGGCTTATTAAAGTCTCTAAACCAGCTGACATGCCTAGGCAGTCCTCAAGCATGTTTAACTGTTACATATTTCTCTTAGGCATGTGCAGTTGCCATTTTCCAAGCAGTGGAAAAGTGCCAATGCAAGGCAAGGTGGTGTGGTGGCAAGGAGACAGGAAGAGTGTGTGCCAGGATGGAGAGCAGGGAGCCAAGCTCAGCAAGTGCTGCTGTATTATGGTGGGCTGGATGCTCTGTTCTTTGTGGCTTTGTGTTGAGGGGGGTGGTAAGGCTGTGGAATAGGACACTTTCATTTGGGAAAAGAGATTCTGAAATTATTCTTGAGGTTTAATACAGAGATGGCAAAGGCAACCTGCACTTCTGAAAAGGGCTAGTGTTGTTTTAATGCCTCTGCTTCTAGGCAGCTGCTTTGAAAAACCTTACAGAAAGTCTAACTATTCTTGAAAATCAGACACCTTAAGGTGTTTCAAAGCCCTTAATATGCTGGGATTTTATTGTGGAAATGGGAATAGCTACATAGTCAGTTGTTTGAAGCTTAATGGTGTTTTCCAGAGCCTGGTCCATTCAGAGCTAACAGAGTTCTATCCCAAAATTGACAGAAGACAGCCACAAAATGAGTTAACTTCTTCCTCAGCTCATTACATGAGTTGCCCAAGAGTTAAGCAAGAAGTGTGGCTTCACATGTAGGCATGTATGTTGTCACAGAAATGGTATGAGAATGCCAGAGGGATGGGGACCTTCATTTCCTCATTTGTTGCTTTAGCCTGGAGTTTTCTGTACAACCAATGCTGCTGCCTCTCCTCACACTGGGTAGGGTAGGGTCTGTGCTGGGCACCCTGCAAATCAGTCACAGGAGTGCCAGCACTGCAGGTTGGAGCTGGAGGAGGCAACATTTCTCTGCCTTTGCCTCTTTTCCTGTTATACATATTTTCCCTAATGCCAGCATGGATCAAACCCAGGTTTGTCTGCTCCAGACAGGGAAGCATTTCCCCAGTAATTAGGAATCACCTAAAATAACAAGGTGATGCAATACCTAGGTAGTAGAAGAACCCAGGTAACATACAGAGAAACATGAGTCAGGGAGGAGGCCAGCTCTGAATTGCAGTGACCTCTTCCCACAAGTGCTGCTGCCCATTTCTCACCCTCCTCATGCACAGATGGCTAGCTGGCTGAATTAATCTGAACACCTCTGAAGTGACTCCAGTTTTTTCTGGCTTATCACAGTCATTTGACCAGAGAATCTCCCTCACAACACACAATATTTCTGTGAAACACAAAATCCTGAGTATCAGTCAGCACAGCTCTCTGCTGGATCCAGTCAGCCACCAGAGATCCAAGTGTCTTTCTGCACCATCACAGTGCTGCCCCATCGTGTCACTAAGGGTTTTTGAGCTTGTGTTCATGAGACTAAATACTGAAACTGGGGGTTGGGGAGATTTTGTTGTCTTGGAGGGGGTTTGGTGGTTGTTGTTGTTTCCTTTATTTTGAGGAAAGCTTCCTGAAGTCACTAGTCAAATGAAATTAATTTGGGGAAATGCCCACTTTGTTGCAAAGGATCCTGCAGTGAGACAGGCTTGATTTCTTGTTCCAAAGGCTCTCCTGTGGATCCTGCAGTGTCTCAGCGGGGAAGCCTTCTGTCTGAACAGAGAAGCTCACAACATGCATTTGTGTGATGTTAACAGGCAAAGATGCCTTTGTTCAGGCTGTCGTAAAATACCTCCCAGTTGGGCTGTTGTTGCAACGAGACTTTCCACTAGATGTCTCTCTACATCAAACATTAAACGTGGAAACAATTTCTTGGCTTTGAATATCACTTTAAGCTTTGTCAACAAACTTCTCCGATGATTCACTCAAGCCTGCAGCAGTCCTGAACTGGGCAGCCCTAGTCCTGCAACCCAATATCTACATGAAAATACCTTGTCTTTATTTACTATCAACCTGTACTGAGGATATGCATGCTTCAAATCCTGCCTTCTTGTATGTGGGAGCTAAGTAAGTGACTGTTAAATCTTCTTTTTATCCACATGTAACAAAGTGAGATCTGAGACTCGAGGTTGTCATGCATGTCCATGAACAAAATAGGAAGCAATGATATTACAGCTGTGTCTTTTGTCTTCTTCTACCTGTTCTGCTGAAGATTTTTACATCTGGCAGGGTTCCCTAAGGAGGAAAAAACACAGAACTAGACTTGCAGAGGATGTAAGCTAACACCAACCTCAATTTTGACTTTGGTCAAGGAATTTTGAGAGAGATCTCTTCTGGTTATTCTGCCTATGACAAATCAACAGGAGGCCATTTGTAGAGGGCTCTTCCTTGGATTGTGGCAAAGAAGACTTCCTTGTATTTGTACCTCTAGGTCACTGCTGGTTGTTTAATTACACCTTCCTGTGCTTTTTGTATTTTGCTGATCCTGCCTAGTGTTAAATTGCTGGATGCTTGACACAAGTCTCATCTTCCTGCTGTGAGCTCCACATAGGTGAACTCCTTCCACACACAGCTCCTTCCAGTGCTTGTTATTCCCAGAGGAGAGCTCACACACGGTTAATGGTGCACAACCATTCCAGAGCTTTGTAAGTGAGCCTGATGGTGGATGTGTAGCAGAGACTGTGTCTAATTCTGCTGCTGTGCAGGTGCTTAGAAAGAGAGTTTCATCAAGTAGCTGACCAGGAGTTAATGTGAAACAGGTCCTTGGTGCTACCTTGATGCTTTGTGCACCAATGACATCTCACTGCACTTTCAGGAGCTGCACAACAATTTAAGAGATGGAAACAGGCCTGAAGAAGAGACTGAGACCAAGGGTAAGGCATTACTGAGACTGGATATATTCTAGGTTGTGGTAAGGAAAGGGTTGGCTGCTAGGTTTAGGGGTTGGAGACTGCAATAAAGAGATAGAACAGAACAATTTTGTGTCCTGCATCAGTGCATTGCATCTGCAGTTGCAGAGCTGGGTGCTGTAGCTGCTGATAATGGGATCCCAGCTAAGCAGGTTTGGAAAGGTCTGTACTGAAATGAAAGCAAAAATCCTCTTTCTCATTTTGTGAAGTAACCAACAGACTTTGGGTCTTAAACTGCTGCAAACTATGAAATAGGTTGAGGACAATTGGAAGTAATGAGTTGCTTGGCAGGAAAAGGGCAAGCAATGGTGTGGTGTACTAACTGCTGGTGCTGGCAGTAAGTCACTTAAAACTGTCTCTAAGAAGGTGCATGCAGGGGGTATTCATCAAGCAATGCACAAAGGCATTATAAAGCTGAAATTAAGTGATCATGACCATCAAAAACAAAATAAGAAAACATATCAGAAAGGGGGCTTTTGTGAGTAGGCAAGAGCTGGTGTTTTCTGTTGGAAAGAAATGCAGCTGCTTAACAATGCTACTGAGTATTGCTGTGGGCCCTGGTGAGTGCTCTTTGTTCACTGTGCTGCCTTCAAGGGGCTGGAGTCAGTTTTCCTTGCTGAGAAGGGTGGTGCTGCTAAATGGCATTGTGATAACATAATGAGAAATCAGAGCAGCTAAGTCTTGACAAGGCACCCAGCTCCAGTTAATTCAAATAGAAAAGTCATCCCAGGGTGCCAAGGGAAATAGTAAAAGCACAGATGGGGAGATTTGATTGCTTACTGAGGATTAGTGTGGCTAGGAAAGAGGTCTTAAAAGGACAAAGGGACAATCTGGACAACCTCAAGGCTGGAAGCAGAAGCTGAGAAGAGAGGCAGGCATGTGGATTGCAGATTTTAAGGGTCACTACTAGTGTGAACTTGTAAAGGAAAAGGCAAACCCATCTTTTTCCTAATTATGGGAGCTGAGTCTGGGGAAAAAGGGTGCCTGTACACACTCATGGCTCCTCATAATAAATGTAATTGTGTTCATGCTGTAGTAGAGCCAAGCTCAGGCCAGATCTCTTTAACAAAGAAGTTGTCCTGAGCCAAACTCTTCCCATCCTTGTCAATGTTACAAGGCAGATGCAGTTCAAAGTTTACAAGGCAGATGCAGTTCAAAGTTCACCTCAACACACCAAGTGAGTTCTGGAGGTGCCAGTCACAACTCTGCTGGGGTCCAGTAGCAAAACTCTGTCTAGTCTGGCCTGGAATGGGGGAAAATACACATGTAGGATGGGTTGAAGTGTTAGTGGCTTTTCTGTGCTACCCACAGCATCCATAATCCCCTAATGTCCAGTCCCCACAGGAGAATACAGTGCAGAAATATAAGTAAATTAGAAGGAGGTGTCTTCCATGCTCTGTTTGGCCTGAAAGCCCAGAGCACACTGAATTAGACAGCCTAGACAGCCATAATCTCTCCTCCTCTGCACATCCTCTCCTATTGGGATTTGGAGGCATGGTACATAGGTGTTCACTGGGACTGCATGGAGACACAGGAGACCTGGGCTGATCAGCTTCTAGGACAGGATTGTACCAAAAAGTCCTTCCCTCCACATCACCACGCTCCCTAAAAAACCCACCCACCCAAGCAAAAGCTCAGGGCAAGTGTACTATTTCCCTGAGAAGAGGAAAGGGAATGTCTGGAGACAGAAGAAGGAAATTCCAGGCCAAGTGAAGATGGAAAAAATACTTCCCAGATTAGGAGGGGTAGCTAGGAAAATAGATAAGGTAGGAACATGGTTCTTCCCACTCTTCAGCAGCCTAGATGCTGCATAACCTCTGATCAGTTCTCTATCAGGTTGGAGATCTCCTGTCCAAAGCAAGAACACAGGCTGCTTGTTCCTAAGGCTACTCTAAACTGGAAACAAAACCAGTTATGACTTAGTAGCTCAGAGCTGCTTTTGTTGTGCCTCTTGCTGGAAATCAGGCCTGATTATGCATTAATTAGCAGATAAGCTGGATATTTATAGCATGCTAAAAGCAGAAAGGGCAGTATGAAGGGTGGGTAGGAGGAGCTGATCCTCCTCCAGTACATTTACAGAAACAAATAGCTTTTTGTAGTTCTGTATCCCTTCAGACACCCTGTGAGGATCCAAGGATCCTCTCTTGAGTCTGACAGAGGGAGTTAACCCACTGCAAGCTGATGAAAGGCTTGGCTTGCTGGGGAAAAGTACCCAAACTCATGCTTATTGATGGCTATCATGGGACAGACCTCTCTCTATTTTGGAAACAGGATGGATAGGCCTGGGAATCTTGCTAGTAAACAGCTTGGGGTGTAGCCTCAAGGGCCCTTACCTTCCTCTGCTCTGTCCTTACATGCCATCTCTTACTTCAGGGCTGAGGTCACTGCTTCTGTAGTGTTTTCAGCAAAGTGTCAAGGTGAGACACTTGCTGTGAAACAGAATGTCCAGCATGTGGCTGGCACCTCCTGTGTCAGCCCAGGCAGACAGCAGCAGTTCCAAAACATTGATGTGAAGAGCTTATACTACTGGTCATGCAGATTTGAGACTAAGAGAGCAGAGAGTCTTCCCCTAAGCTGACCCCTCAGCTTCTCAGGCTGCCAAGAGCAGAAAGAGACTTAGATGCACGTTTGCTTTGACTAAAATTGGGGCTCTGTGATGTGTGTCACAAACTGCCTCACAGAGGGTGTTGACAGGAGCTGGAGTGGTTCACAAATAGTGTAGGAGACTTTCAGGGCAGAGAGCTGGGGATGAAAAGTGACACTGTGTGTCTCATTTTCACCATCACTTCAATCTCCAGTAGCAGGCAGAAGAGAGAAATAAGTAGAGAGACACTCAGCTCAGAAATTAATGCAGAAGAAATTGGCATGATGCTTGGCAGGAAATGAAGAGACACAAGTGGTAGAGGTTGAGGTGGTGTCCTGGGGGACAGCATACATAATTCCACAGCTGCTGTGCTAGAGATGGAGCTGGCACAGAGGGAATAACACTCCTTTGAATACAGCTTCAGTAAGATCCAAAAATAAGAGAATATTTTGGGCTTCCTAGGGAAGCCAAGTATTTGAGAGGGGAAGGAGCTAGTGCTGGGGTGAGCACCAGAACACCTGACAGTGCTAGAGCTTCCAGGAATGTTTGCTGCACAGAGTTGTGTCCCTGAGCTGCCTCACAGCATCCCTGGAGGACTTCAGTGAGAGAGCAGTGCAGCTGATCTGCTTCCACCCACAGCTTGTTAAAATAGCTCATTAAAGTGGGTTGCTAATTCATTTAAGTTTTCTTTCTGTAGATGTTGTCTTGCAGCTTTTGTGATCTATAGCAGTTTTATATTCCTTTATATATATATATATATATGTTTATATATCTTTAATATATTTATATTCCTTTTAGTTGCTATCTGTTTTGCTGGGATGGCACTGGAAAAGTTTTCTTTGGAGTAAGAAGCTTCTGCTTCATGGGAGGGGAAAGCAGGTTAATTAAAAGGAAATCCTGAGAGAAAGCTGAGAATGGGTCAGGAAAAAATGTTTTCCAACTGCCTACCATAGCTGTAAATATAACAAATTCTTACAGGCCAGGAGTTTGCCTATGGGTAGCTGAGCTCTAGCTGAGCTACCTGGAGGCAGTTTGGAGATGGGCAATGTGCTAGTAGGTAGCAATATTTCTGAAAGCATGGAGAGACTGAAAAGGGAGTGTGGTATGTTGGCCCTGAACCAAGACTAAGGAGATGAAATTCTGCTTTCTGCCTCTGCTTTTCAGTTTAATTTGTGTTAAATTGCTGATAATGCACCTGGCCTCAGTTCTTCCTCAGGTACCACTGTACATTTGTTCACAGAGCCTTTTTTGGCTTTAGGTGATGCTGAAAACAATATCAAGGGAAAAGATGTGCCTTCTGTGGTGCTGCTCATGCAAATCTTTTAATGCTATCCTTTGGACTAGAGAAGAAAGAAAGAATTAAACTAGAAATTAAATTACCTTTAATAAAGTTCTCAGCTTACTGGCAGGCTTCAGCAATGTTCTACCTGAAAGGAGGTTGCAGCAATGTAGGGCTCAGTCTCTTCTCTCAAGTAACAAGTGATAGGACTAGAGGAAATGGCTTCAAGTTGTGCCAGGGAAGGTTCAGATTGGATATTAGGAAGAATTTCTTCACCAAGAGAGTTATAAGCATTGGCCCAGGCTGCCAAACTCCTTAGCTCAAACTCTGCCAATTTGGTGAGAGTGTCAGGGGGTGATGTGCCCTCTGCTTTGTGCTTGTGGAGGTCACCAGGAGAGTGAGACTAACGTGGGCTTAGATAACTCAAACACTGGTAGTCTTGCCTAAAAGAAATAATTCCTTTTCTTCACAAGTTCAGAGCTTTTGTGTTCCAACATTTGTGCCTACTCCCTCCCAAACATTGCTTCCCTACCATGAAGCTTGAATCTCCTGTGTGAGAAGAGAGGCTATTGCTATGGAAATGAGTGGGAGCAGTACAGAGGAGGACAAGGCAGAGGGAGGCCTCATGTGGAGAAAATCTCCTTTTTAAGCACCTGTGCTGGATAAGTAACAAAGGAGCTGCTGGAAGGGGACAACAGAGTTTGTGAATGGCCTTGTGCATGCCACCCATGGCATATCCCCTGCTTGGCTAATAAGAGCTTGTGACTTTTATTCAGCACATGCTGGCAGCTAATCTCTTGCCATATGGTGCCTGTGCCTGGCACCTGCTTCAGCAGTGTGAGCTAAGGTCAATGTCTCCCTGAGGGCAGAGGTATTTCAGAGAATCAATGTTGCTTCAGCATCTGCCAGCCAAGAACCATTCCTAGGTACAACACTGGGAACTGGGAAGGAGCATCTTAACTTTGGCAGTGAGGTTCCTTCCTCTCCCAGGATGGTGCTGTGCTAGTCCATGCTGTGGACAGATTGTATCCATTCGTTTCCAATCTGTCATCAGAAGGCATGAATAGGAAGAGATAATCTGTATTTTCTTTCACGCCGTGTTCGTCCTCCCTTTTCAGTTCCTACTGCAATTCCAGCATATTTCCTTCCATCTTGTTCCCTGTGTTGTCTTTACCCCTCAGCTTGTAAAGTGCAGGTAAGCACTTCCCAGCTGTTAGGAAGAAACTGTGACAGTGTATAGCTGTGACTGGGGCCCTCCTGTCTGCTCTATCACCATTAAAGCCCCTGCCTGTCTGTCTGTATAGACCAACCTGTCCCTTCTAATCTTATTTCTTCTGGCATTTCATTTTCTCTTGCACTTTACACTCTCCAGCCATCTGTCTCCCTTCTCATCCAATCATCCTTCAAGGAAATACCATGTTAAACGTCTCCTCTACTGCGTGGCTTTTTACGTAAGACAAAACATTAAAGCAGGGACACAACCAAAGAACTGCTTTTGCCTGCCTGTAGCAATCCTTCCTAGGTAATATTGGAGATCCCTGCTGCTGAGACAGGACAGAGACAGAAAATTTTAGGTGCTGGCCACAAGCAGAAATACAGACAGCCTGAGATGAAAGGATGCTCTTAGGAGGTTGGTGGATGTATGTAGTTCCCTCATTTGAAAAGGATCTTCCTCCCTTGAGGAGTCAAGGAGCCACAAATTCAGATGTTTCCTATTTCTAGTTCTGCTGATGACTCTGTGGGATATTGTCTATGGGTTTAATCTCTTCTGGTAGTTGCTAAATCCTCAGATAAGAGTGGTATGTTTTTGTTCTTTACCTAAAAGCCTTCTATTTCTTCAGGTAAATACTGTTAACACCAGTGCTATGTAGTGTTTGACATGTTAGAAACCTTCCTCCTTACAGATTAAACTCTTAGGGAAGAAGGCTGATATTTTGAAGATAGGCCTTCAATAGTAAGCTGTTTCTCCTGCTTCACAAATGCACTGTTAGGAAAAGCAAGTGGGCAGGAGACATCATGAAATCCAAGAAACAACCTAGGATGACTTCTCTTGGTCTCCCATGAATCTGTCCATAAATGCCAATGAAAACTAGCAGTTGTTTGCTGTAAATCCCTGGTCATATCTGCAGCTTGTCACATGAAAACATGTTAGTGGGTGGATCACATAGCTCCTTTCAGCACAAAAGTGGAGGAAAAGCTGTCTTCCTTTGCTTTGCCAGGCTCAGGAAATGAAAATGGATGAGTTCTGCTGGCTGCAGCTCACAGCAGTCAGGGCCAAGCAGTGACCTGCAGGGAAGTAGCTGGTGTCTGGGGTTCACAGGCACTTTTCCCTCTCCTCCCTCAGTTTGTGTTACTTTCTTAACCTTTTGTTAAGATATTTGTCAATTATTCCAAAATTCTGTCCCTCTGGTATCCAGCTTAATTTTCCACGTTGCACTTGCAAGGCAGATTTGGTACAAAATTGACCTTGGCTTTGTGATCACCATGACCTGATGATATCTGCAACTAGAAAAAGTGATTTGGGGATTTAATACTGAGTCCTCCTAGTCTCTCCCTCTGTCAATGTCCTCTCTTTTGATTGAAAGCCTCACCAAAACGTCTTCAAACCATCACTTTCTAATCCCTGTGTTCTTTTGTTTCAGGTTCCGTTAGACCTTTGAAATCATTGTAATCTGAGCTTAGTTTTCACACCCATTTCTTTACGTCCTTAACTTTAGTAATTGCCATGCCTGATTTGTGACCTTTGTACAGTTACAGGAGCAATGTGTGTATCTCTTATCTATAGCAAATAACAAGCAAGGTGCTGAACAGTAGTTCTGGAGCCAAGTGGGGACAGAAAACTCAGGCATGGAGGCTAGGACAGTTAAGCTGTGCCTCTGCCCCATGGGTCCTGATCCTAAAGAGACTTGCAGAAAAGTTTAGAGGGAACCTATAAAGGTTTAGAAAAATGTTGTCCCTTAACTGACTTTTTATTTAAAGGAGAATTACAAGGGAAAACTCAACCAGAAAACCAGTACAGTTAAACTGTTCTGATTACTTGTTTTCTCACTGACAGTAGCTTGTTTCCCCACAGTGACAATATGAATGCAAGCAGGAAATCATTGTGGCTGCTTCTCCCTGCCCTGCTGGGACAAGCTGGGCTGCTTATGGGCATTTGGTTTTTCACAGCTGGGAGAGCCTCACCAGCAAGTGAGATGCCTTCTGGATCTAGATAAACCTGGAAGGGAGGAATTCATGGAAGGAAGTGGAAGAAACTGCAATAGCATATGAAGGCTCCTGAGATCAAGGCTCTGTTGTTAAACATGGCTAAAAACAACCTCCTGAAACAACATTCCAGTCAAAATGTTGACTTTTTTTGGACCCAACTATATCATCCAAAACATTTCTGTTGAAGGAGCTATGGTGGAATCTGAGGAGACCTTTCTCTACTGCTCTCCCTGGGCTCCTGGCCAGGTAAATCAGTCTCTAGGGCAGGCCTAAAGCACAGCATCATTTTCTAGGCTAGGACCTGGTGAGTGGTGCTGGAACAGGCAGCCAAGTCAAGGACTCCATGCTCATACAGATCCAGTGCCATGATGGCACCCAGGGAACCTCAGGGGTGAATGTGAGCATGCATTTAGTCATGCACTTCCTCTGGGTATCTCCTCCTAACACAATCTCTTGGGATGAAGGGCTGGGGAGATCTTACCATTATGCCCTGTCATGGCAGCAGTGTGCTTGTTGACTTGTTGAATTGGTTAGGCTAGAGATTTTGTGAAATAGGAAGCCTCTCCATGTGTGTAGACAGTTAAATTCCAATCAATTACTATAAGACAGTGATATTTCTGACCTTCTCTGTTCAATTGGGCAATACCTGTTTGTAGTCAGTAGCAGAATACAAGGACAAGCTTTGCTGGATTTGCAGTGTTCAGTATGGCTGAATGCATGCTTTCTTACATCTCCCAAACTCAACAGATAAGGTAACTAAGCTTTCAGTGGGATGTTGATTGAAGCAGAAATGAGTAAAGTCATTAACAGTCTGTGATTCAGTTTGAAAATCAATACAGACTGTGTTGAGCCAGAATAAGAGGCAGAAGAGGGACTGCTAATACTGCAGGTCTGAACCAGCTAGATAGGTAAAAAGTGCATCCACCTAATATAAATTTACCAGAGAGCATTTAAAAAAGAATCAATAACTAGACCATTAAGGCCAGGCTTACAGGAAATTGCAGGAGAATCATTCAGGTTGGCACCACAAAATATTGACCATTGGGTCTGATGGGGTTGAATCTGTCTGCCAGTTATTTGATTTTTTTCCTGTTTTAATAAGACTAAAGCCTACCTGCAATTCTAAGAAAGACTTTGACAGTAGCCCAATTAAAGCTGAACAAGCTCATGCCAAAGGGCTTACTCTGCCATCCTAAGGCTGTAGCAAATGAATAGTTGAGGATAAGCAAGGCTGTGTACTTGGGATGTCTCATGGGCTCTGTGGTACTCTTTGTATGCAGGCTACATGAAAGAGTCATGAGCTGCTTTGCATTTGTCATGAGGGTGTCAACTGAGATTAAACCAGGCAGCTACTGTGCAGTAATTAGCAAATTCATGCCTTTGCCTACCTTTCACATTATTTACATTATTCACATTTACACTTACATAGCCAGAGAAGTGGATTTTTAAAAGGTGGTTTAGTTGAAGCTTGCTAGAGTTACCACTTCTGCTTTGCACAGCAGTGAAGATGTTAGTGTTTGTTACCCTTCCACTTGTAGCTGGGACTTCTAGCTCATGGTAACTAGTTCTTTTATCCAAGAGGAAGGAATAGCTCTGCTATAAGGATATTGTATTCAGGCATCAGGAGAAAAATAATTAGCCTGAGAACAAAAGAAGAACTCTATGTCAATTGAATAACAATGTATAAACACCAAGAGCTTGAGATATACATCTGCAGAACTACAGTGCTATATGACATAACTCTTGTTAAATACTTGGCTGGGTTAGTCACTCCTATAAATGCCAGCAGATCATTGTGTATTATATTAGCATTTCTTTTCCTATCAGCCAAATTGTGCAGCTGAGGTCACTATCAGCTCTTTTGGTTTTCACATCCAATCCTAACCAGCTAGTGGAAAATACAGTTGTGGTTTTATATGGAAATTAGAGAATCTGCCCATTAATAGAACATCCTTGGAATGCCATGAGCTGGAAGCCAGTAAACAATTCCACCTGTAAGAGAGGTCTGAAAGGATAGTTGGAGGTGAATCACACACACTTGAGTGTTCATTGATTCCCTTCCATTTTGCAATAATAGTATAATTCAGCAGTTTGGGTATTCGAGTGCTACTGTCTCCCTAAGGTATTAAGTGTGCTGTGATTCATTGATAGCTGAGGGCATGATCCTGAAGTCAAATGTGTAACAGCATCAATATTATCCACACATTTTTTCAGTGGATAGAGGATTGAGTGAGCAAAAATAATCCCCTTCTGTTTTGCCTGCCCAGGCACCATAGCAACTGAAATACTGTGCTTAAATTTATCATTGTTTTTTTTCGTTCAATTCCTTTGTTCCATATGGTGCAGCCTGTCAAACTATCTTAACATGGAGTCCCATGGATGCCAACTAGCAGTGTGTAAGGAAATGAAATGTGCACAAGATTTGATGACTGATGCTGAGTTTCATAAGCTGTCTGCTTTGTTACTTGGCATGCTCTGAGATAGCATGTCCATGGCACAGCATGACTTTGGGGAGGTGAGACTATCTCCCATGGATGGAAGCACACTGCATTGCTGTATGCTGGTAGTGCTGGGGAAATGACAACTACAATAATACCATGTTAAATAAGGAGCCACATTCCCTCTGCTCTTTGGCATCTATAGTAGAATCCATATTACTTGAGAGGAGAAGGATGTTCATACCTGAAACAAAGGTTTAACCATGCTGGTGAATGTGGGAGGTTCTGGTGGACATGTCAGGACTGCCAATAAGGTTATCTGAACACAGATATTTTAATTTGTAGGCATCTAAATAAATACTATAACTTCAAAACACCTGAACAGCCAGGAAACTGAGGTTGTTTAGTCTGGAGAAGAGGAGGCTCAGAGGAGACCTTGTCACTCTCTACAAGTACCTGAAAGAATGTTGCAACGAGTTGGGAGTCAGTCCCTTCTCCTAAGTAACAAACAACAGGATGAGAGGAAATGGCATCAAGTTGCTCCAGGGGGGCTTGGATTGCACATTAGGAAAAATTTCTTCACTGAAAGAGCAGTCAGGCATTGGCCCAGGCTCCCCAGGGAAGTAGGGTAGTCACCATCCCTGGAAGTGTTCAGAAATGTTTAGATGTGGCTCTTAGGGACATGGTTTAGTGGTGGCAGTGTTAGGCTAGCTTTTGGATTAGATAATCTTAGAGGTCTTTTCCAATCGTAATGATTCTGTGATTCTGTAACCTGCAGATATCTTTTTCCTTGCTACTTATGCCCTGGGTAAGCAGCAAAGTGAGGAGGCATAGACCATGAAATGAAATAGGGCTGCTATACCCACTTGCATCCCACAAGATGATGAACAACTGTCTGAATACAATCTTTCTGATTAAAACTAAAGCTTTATTAGCCAGTGTTGAGCCTATTTGAAAAACCAGCTTTTCTTCTGATCAGATCATGCCTGGAAGAACTTGAAGAGTTCCTTCTGCACATTCCAGGTCTTTCACAACTCTCTCATTGCACTCCCAGCTCTAAGATCTGAGAGGAAAAGCAATGCAATGCACAGCAAGCCCCAAGTTGGAGATTGGAAATGTCAAGGCTGCTGCAGGATATGCTGATACGTTACAATGTGCACTGAAATGTGCACTGATTTAAGCACTTGCAGAGGTTAAATCAGTCCAGCAGTTTAATTACCTAGGCAGCCTCATCTCCTTGGATGGTAAGATTGACGGAGAGATAGACAATAGGCTAGCAAAGGCATAGAGTGCTTTGGGAAAACTCTATAAAAAAGTTTGGCGAAATAAACACTTGAAGAAAAGTCCAAAGCTNACTGCATTCACAAAGCCTAGCCATGATGATGACAATGTGCATCACTCCTCCAGACAATTCACAGCTTGGCTGTAAGGCTGCACTAGATGAGAATCCAGTATTTGCGTATCATGCATTAAAAAAGGCAGGGGAAGGCTTATTATCTCTAAATAGCATGATTTGCTTTATGGAAGCAAGCATGTTTGTCTCTATAAAGGAGATCATTTCTTTCACTAGAGCCACAGTGATACAATTTTACAAGAGGTTTGTTTTTATCGATCACTTCAAAATGACTCTGTTGGTGCAGACAAATTGGTACAAAGCATCACCCAATCACATTTATGACTCTCCTACCTCAGTACACGTGTTCCGTATTATTGCATATTTGTTTAATCAAGCTAATATTTCATCTGCCTTGTTGGAGTGATAATGTGATGAGAACAAACTCAAATCCCTGGAAATGATCAGCTCATTCATTTGTGATCAAGGAGCTAGGTGAGGGATTTAGACTTTTTTGAAAGCACACTAAGATTCATTCTCTTTTCTGCACATTAGATTTTGCAGAAAGAAAAGAAAATCTGCACTTTAGGCAAAAATATCTTTTAGCATCACAGAATTCACTTAAAAGTTTCAACTTCCTGTCCTTGTGAAGAGCTGCTGGAGTTGGTACAGAGATTACTTTGCTTCCATGGGCTTTTTGCATCATCTGCTTCATTTGCCTTTCTAAGGACTCAGTGGAGAAGATCTTGCTTTCTCCAAGTAGGACAATCATCCCCAAATCCTAAGGAAATGGACTTCTCTGGCTGTGCACCAGTAAGGAGAGCAAATGGAACAGCATACCGCTCCAGGGAGATAGAGTTCAACAGTTCCTCACATTTGGATGACATTTCTTTGTACTACTTACTGGAGGAATGGGCTTTCAACCCACCAGGCACAAACATGAAGATGTTTTTAATCCCTCCAGTTGTCTGCCTTGTGGCAGGGGTCTTCATCATTCCTACCATCTTGTTTGTGATCTTCTCTAGCTTTAGCATCCGTCAGGAAACAAGGTACATGCTGCTGGGAAATGCTCTGCTTTTTGATCTGATCTACCTGCTGTTCTACACCCTGTCAGCTGCCCTCAATACAGCACATGTACATCTCCCTAAGGAAGCTTGTGTCCTCCTGCTGTTTTTGCTGGCAGCAGCTTGCTGTGGAGGCTTGTTCACAGCTGCTGCAATAGTCCTGGACACATACATAGCTATTTTGTTCCCTCTGCGTTACATTGCTATTCTGCCTCCTTCGCGGTCCAGAAAAGTCATTGTGTTCCTCTGGATCTGTTCTGGGGCTTTCCCTGGGCTTTTCTTTTTGGTGCTCTGGAGCACTCACAGCTTTGTGTCCTGTGTCCTGGAAACATGCTCTGTTCCAATTATACTAATGTTAACTCTGAATGGGACTGATGCTCTGAAGCTCTGTTTCTGGCTTTCTGCAGTGGTTGTCTTGCTCTGCCTGTCTCTAATCTTTTGTTGCTATGCTATCCTGTATTTCAAAACCAAAAAATCAGGTATATGGGAAAGCATCTGCTCCAGAGCCAGTGTAACGTTCTTAATGCACAACACTGTGCTGATTTTTCATTTATTTCCACTCTTGGCCCTTTTTGTGGAATCCTTCTTGTGCCTTAATGTTGTCATCAGACTGCAGACAGGAATCTGGGTCTCCCTGATAGTCTGCAATGTCCTGATGATTCTGCCTAAAGTTTTGTTCCCTTTTCTGTATGGGCTTCGATACAGAGAGATCTCAGCATCTCTCAAATCCATGGTCAGAAGGAAACAGCTTTGCCTGGTGTCACCTGCTCCATCACCATCCTGAGCCAGCAAAGAGCACAGCCACAGCAGAGGAATTGTCCTTACCTTGGTAGAGTACAAGCCTAATGGAAATCACTTATCTTCTGGAGGAAGAAGTGGTCTGAAGAAGTGAGCAATTAATTGCTCTGTCTCCTTGGTGCCAGAAGGACACAGATCTTTCATCACATCACAGCTGAGAATACAGTGAATGCTACCCTGGATGAAGTCCTAAGCTTTGTTCTGATGTGGAAAGGCAGTATCTTTGGGAGGAGTTACTGAATCAAGATCATTTTCACCCTCCTGTGGCAGATGCCTTTCTGGAAATGAGAACATTAAAAATAGATGATGGAAAGCAAAGGAAGCAACCACAGGTCTCTTGACAGCATCAGCTACAGCAGAGAGGAACCTTAACCAAACATGCTGGGAACAGAACAGCTCTTTCTTCCACTCACAATGTATTCTTTTAAGGTTGTTAGCCAGTGTCCTGTTCTTTCAAACATACACAGAGATGCCTCTGGGAACTGCTGTACTCAGTGAAATGCTGTGCTTCCTCGTGTGCATTTGCTAGAGTATTAACTGCCTTATGGATTCTGTCTGACAATCTGCCAAACACTGAGTGTTTGTAAACTCTCAGGCTGATGGGAAGCCACCTCTGATGAGTGTCTGTTGGGCAGCCCAACAAGTGAGGCTGTCAGGGAGTAACAGAGATGGATGGGCAGCTTGCTGAGGGAAAAGGATCCAGGAGCAGAGGGTGGCAGTGATCTCCCTGCAGGGTGCAGTCCTGCTGTGCCTGTGCCAGGTGAGCCAAGAAGGTGGCTGCAAGGAGCCTGGCTCAACCCAGAGCCCTGATGCCCTGCTGGATCCATACTGACATGACCAAGCCAAGGCTGAGCCCTGCAGCAGGGCAGGAGCACTGAGGTGTGAGGCTGGGCACAGATGCACCCATAGCATGGCTCACATATGACCCAGGGTAAGGGACTAAGTGTAAGCAGTGATGACGCTGAGGGCACCCTCAGAAGCCTGGCATTTGGACTCAGCCAGGACTTGCTCCCTCTTGGCTTGTTTGGGCATGATCAGCTTGTGGGCTTTCTGCTCAATGCCCAACACAGCCTTCTGCAGCTCTGACATGGCTTGGCACTTCACCTCCTTCACAGCTTCTGCAGCCTTTCTCCAGATCTGCCTCTGAGTCCCTCCTGAGGTATCTCCCACTTCTGGCTCACAATAGTCTTCTCTAGCAGCCTGATCCCAGGTTATAGCTGCACCATATCAGAGTTGGTGTTGGGTACTTTTCACCCAAGCCCTAGCAAGGTCAAGAGGAGAGGCTGTAGAGCACATTGATGTACTCAGGGGCAAGAAAGACATCTCCTAAGAGCCTTTTAGGTTTTCCTGATCAGCCACCTACACAACATATTTCTGGGCTTTAAAGAAACCAAAATTTCATGAGACATAAACATCAGTGCAGGAAATTTCAATAGCAATGCCTTTCCCTGGACTTCAGAAAAGAGTTTCTGTGTTTTTAGAATGTGTTTCTTTTTGTACAAAAATACATTGCACTTAAAAAAAAAAAGGCATTACAAAATGGCCCTTGATTTCACTTTGCACAATATTTTCTTTGTGTGCAGCCTCTCTCCACCTTAAAGCCATACACAGAAAGTGCTGAATGTGACTTTTGGGGTATCCCACACTCATCTGAAGAATTCCACTGAGTGTGAGCCAGGAGATCAGTGTCTGCTTGCATGAGATGGTTTTTTTGGCAGTAAAGCCTGTTTGAGAGGTTCCTGCTGATCTCTTTCTCTCCTCATTCCCAAAGTGCTTGTTACTCTCCTCACATTGCAGTGCCTGCTCTCTGTGGTTTGCTGATACAACTGCTTCTGGGGTTGCAGGTTAAAAATATCCCTCCAAAGAGAAGTGGAGCTGTTTTCATTCTATCTGAGAACATCTCTTTTATAGGCTGTTCTGCTAAGAGCTGTGTCAGCACAGTCGAGGGGAGGGGGTCATAAATTCCATTTCAGAGGTTGGAATGAGCACGGACAGAGGCTTTGCTGCTAAGGGACACATCTTGTGTGAAAGGATCTCTAAGGTAAAGTTGTTCCAAGTAAATCAACTGTAATATTGTGTATTTGCTTTAACCATGATTCTGTGCTTCCTCTCTCTGGACTCAAAGGAGCATTAAATTCCTGAGTAATTGCTTTGTTTCCCAGAAATAAACCAGGTTTCTTCTCAATCCTCTTCAATAAAAGACTAGGACCTAGAAGTTGCTTTTTACTGGCAATTCTTCTTTTTCTCCAAGATGAATGTACCATAGACATCCAGCACACAAGCTATGTTTGTATCAAGAATTTATCTGCTGTCTATAAGAGAGCTCTTCTGTAACACTAGGACAATGTGGGAAAATGTCTGTATCTAGATCAGGTGCTTTCTGCTAAACTCCTTTAGCACACAGTGCAAACAAGAAGGGAAGAAGAGGTACCTGGAACTCCCCAGGCCAAATCCTTATGCCAATGCCCAGACAAAAATAGCTTACAGGTTGTTTTGTTCTTTCAAGCTTTATTACCTGGAGTTTATCTATGTTGTAAATGTTCATGCTAAGTCGTAAAGATAACTGTGCCACTAGTATAAAGACAGGTAGTAAATACAGCCAGCCTTAGGTGACTTTGAGTAGCTGCAGGCTAATAGCACTTGATCATCCTGCAAACCCCTGTCAGTAATGAAATTCATCTCCATGACAGGCTTGAGTAGGATTATATTGCCAGTTCTGTAACTCACTCTAACATGCACATCCCCTGGATATATTTAGAGAGAGCTAGAAGTTTGATAACATAAAGAAAGGCACTGAAAGACAGTGAACTGGTGGTCATGGCATGTTTATGTATGTATGAAGTCTATCTAAAGTGATATTGCAACAACCAGGCAAGTAAAACCCTGCTTTATGGAAATAACCCTCTAAGAAAGATGATTAAAATAGTCCGACTCAGGTCCTTGAAATTGTTCCCTAAAAGGGGTGTTTGCCTAGAATAGGTTTTAGCTGAACTGAAATTAGGTAAGTTGAGTGAAATTCTAAAAAGCTCATCTGCATTGTGAGTCAATGATATCTGATTAATCAACTTTAAAGTGGTTTAACATTAGACAGATGAGGTTTTCTTAAGGGATTGCTTGTTGACAGCTTTTTCCCATGGAATATTACTGTATTGTTTGGTACAAGAGCAGTATGGTACAGCATGCTTAGAAAAATACACCACTGCATCTGAATCATTTGCCTTTAGGGATCTCCCCAGTCTATCTGAATAGGACCAAAGGAATCACCAAGGCAACATCACAAGCACTAGGTTCCTATCATTTTTCTCATAAATGCCTTGAGTTTTGTCTTAAAGATCATTAGCCTTCTTTATTTGCCAGAATCTCATGGCTGTAGTGATTAGCAACCTTGTAAGGATGTCTCCACATCAGCTCTGGAAATTCAAACTTGAGCCTATTTACCAGACTCCAGCCCTCAACCTTGCCCAGGTCACAGCAGTGAACTTCTAGGATGTCACTGTGCCTGCCCAGCTTTTTGATTTAAAGTGAAATGGAGAGCAGTTGACTTTAACATGTGATTTGGCAGCTGGGGGGGGGCAGTAATCCTTTAATGAGTTCCAATAGCATGAATCACTAAAGGGTATTATAATTAATAGCCTAAATATATTGCTGGTCACTTTTTCCCCTCTTTTCTTGTGCCAGCATTGTCACTTTGCTTATCACTGCTGTCTTCCCTCCCTTTCTCTGCTGGGTTTACAGTGCAGTTGACTGCTGTCTGTAACCTGCAGACTGAAGGGAGTCAGATCTGCATTCCAGGGGCTGGGGCTGTGCCATACAACACTGGAGAAAGAATTACATCTGCAGTTAGGTCTCTGCCTCAAATGAGATCAGATTCAGTGTCACAAGATACAGAGAATCTCCAGGCAGGTAAACAAGCACACAGCTTCGGATTTGGGGGTTAGTTCATTTGCAACCACTTGAGTCGTAGTTCACTAAAACTAATTAACCTCCTGCAGTTTTAGTAATTAATATTAGAGTGTCTACTCCTGCTGTGTCATTTTCTAGGGAAATTCAATCTAGTAATAGGTCAGAAGGAAACTGGCATTTGCCTGCTTGCACTGGAGGCAGCCCCAAAAACCCCAGGGCTGTGTCCCAGCACCAGCTGCTCCTGAGACAGGTCAGGCAGCTCCCATGGGGAGTCCTCTCCTTTTTGTTTCACTGGTCACTGGTTTTCTACACCAAGATGCTGAAGCTGTGGTCCTAGCTATTCCCAGTGGGAGGAGGGTTTGTATGGCAGCTGGGAGAGAGCCCATGGTACAGAAAGGAAATGACAAGTTCCCTTGAAACTTGATTTCTGTTGTCTCCACCCCCACCTCGCTGCTGGTAACTGAAGGCACAGCACTGCTAGTTCTTTCCTCTTTTATTTCACAAGCCTCATGATTTTTGGTGTCTTCATAAAACTACTGCTCCTGAATGGCTTTGTTTTCCAGTATGCTTCTAGTCCTTCAGATTGCAACATGAATCTGAAAGGTGCAAAGAGCAGGGAGTAACTGTTCTTCACAAAAACCTTTTGAAATCACATACTTTTTTTAGAGGGCATTTCTTCATGTGGGATGGGACAGTCTGGGCCAGCATGGAAGTGTGAGAAGTGTTGTGTTCTGCAGTATGACAAGAACACGAAGAAGGAAGGGAAACAGTTTAGGAACTAGTTGAAAATGGAAGGAGTGTGGGAAAATCAAGGTGTAGAGGTGGCACTGCACGACATGGTTTAGTGGCACAGTGGTGATGGGTCAACAGTTGGACTTGACGTTCTTAGAGCTCTTTTCCAACCTTAATGATTTTATGATTCTGTGAAAATTGGAGTGAGAAAATGTGGGGATTGACTGTAATTACAGAAGTGAGTTTCAAGGCATGGGGCAAATTGCAGAAGAGACAGGATGTCTTGCAGTCCTTCTAAGGGAAGGACACAGTGCAGACCTATGGGGAGCTGTGTCTGCCCTGCTCAGCCTGCACAGCTCTGGCAGACTCACCAGGACAATCTGCATGCTCTGCTGTAATGCTGAGCCTTCTGGCATTAATGTGCTGAAATGGAGGAACACATGTTTTTTTCTCAGCCCAACATAACAGAAATAGTATTTTTCACACTGTATAAGGCAAAAAGAAACATTACAGAGAGGGAAAGAGCCTGTCTGCTTGACAGATTTTATTTGCACAGTGTTTTCTATCTTGATTTTATGGTGAGTTGGCTCTTTCCAGCAACTAGACAGGGGAGGAGGGATGGGAATATGTTCCCAGACTTTGGCCAAGAGTATCCCAGAGCGTCCCAGGCATGACCTCTTCACATTTGTTTTTCTTTCTCTATGACTGACCCAGATGCTGGGCCTTGGAGACTCAAGCCCTCTTGGCCTGTTGAACATTTGCCCCTTCTGCTACAGCATGTGATGCTCCCAGGAATCAGGCTGGGAATAGTACCTGGAACTGTTTTTCTCTCCAGCAGACTGTTCTGTCCCTTTACATTCCAGGAAATGCTGGGAAAAAGCCTAGGAGAGCACTGCCACCCAGTGGGATGGAGGCAGGGATGCGAGAGGCTGTGGTCACCGGTACTCCGTACACTGCGGGCAGCAACAGGGAGAGGAATAAACCTTCCAGGCAGAGCAGTCACTGAGACGGGAGCAAAGAGGAAAGCAGGTTTTGGTCTGCTTTATTAGAAAACAGCAACAACGAACGATCGGGGGAAGAGATTAGCGTTCATTTCTATCTGCAGCCTGTGCAGTCTCTTTCTTGGGCACCTCAGCAAGTTTTGCAAAGTGAGCTGGATTGTTTTGGTCACAAAGAACTGAAAAACAGAGTGTCTTCTAGCAAATAAACAAACACACAAACCAGTTTTAACTTAATCTAATGTGCCAACCACCAGGGAAAAAAAAAAAAAAAAGCACAGCTTTGGAGGAAACAACATTACACTTCACTAAAGTCATAAATCTTGCATTCCAAAAAGCATCTTCTCTTTTTCACTAGTAGGTGCTGCCAATCCAACACAACACAATAAATAGTTGAGCAAACTTCAGGACCAGGCTGAGCTAGTTCAAGCACAATTCAGGGCAGATACAGCTGGGAAGTAAATTTCCCACCTACACATCCCATTTCTTTCCCTGCTTGGAAGTATTGTGTTGGCAAGGAGTAAGCTACAGCTGGTCCTTTGTTTTTCTGGGGGGAAAGGAATGAAGATAATTTAAGGATATACTGTACAGAGGAAATGCAAGGGCTGACCATATATACAGATATTCCCCAGAGGACCCCCCAGGGGCACTATTTCCATCCATTGCTACCTGCAGCTAAAAAGCATCATCACTGCAGTCTATGACACTGGGAGCAGAGCTATTGGGTTCCTTTACAGTTCTCCTAGGGTCAGACAGAAACTGCCCCAGGCACAATCCTGCGGATGTGAGTGTAAGACTTCCTGAGGGTAACACTCCCGTGATGAGACACACCTCGGGGCAGGACACACTCTTCTGTCAGCTTCTGAGTTGCAGGGTCCCAACACAGCACTGTTGCAATGACTTCATTCTTTTCATCTCGGCCCCCAGTGATAAACAGCTTGTTGTTGCAAGGAGATATCCCACAACTGGCTCTCTCATGGCTAAACTGAGTCACCAGGCACCATGTGTCTTCCTGGGGACTGTAGGAGTAGAGTGCTTTCATTGCCCCACCTGGAGAGGAAATGGAGATCAGTTGGCACTGGCCATTCCTGGAAGAGATTTTAAGTAACCCAACCACTTCAGCAAGGCTCCATTCCTGACATTAGTAAGAATGATTTATGCCCCAAAGCTAAGAAAAACCAAGGTCACAGGATACTTTATTGTTTTGAAAGCCAGACCAGCAGAAGGGCACTTATTGTTCTTAAGGCTGGGGAACTGAAGGTCAGAACACATTGCTGTGGTCATGCAGTGTGACCACAGTGCACCCAGGGACAGACCTGTCTCATGCCTGCTGCTTCAGCTAAAGACACAGCTGTGGATAAATAGAATCTTGTCCAAAAGAGCTTAGATCCTGAAGGACTAGGTGTAGGAAGCAATCCCTATTCATAATGGCTACATGATTTTGCCCCTGACTCCTGTAACTTCAGTGTCCATCTCTCTCTCCATCACACCTCCTTTCTGCCTAGAGTTGGCTGTTTTCAGAAGCCCCCTCCATATTTGGGGGTTTGTCAGACTGAACCAATAGTCTTCTTAGGGGTGTGCTAAACAGAGAGTCACCCTCAGTTTCTCCAACTTTCCCAAATCTGCAGACCTTCATGAAACCTTTTGTGCACCTCTTCCAGTTTGGCAGGGTCCTTTTCTCTTGAAAAATGGCCAATACCTCAATACTCAAGCCAGGCTATGGAGATATATTCCCTCCTGAGAGTACCAACAGCTACATGGTTCTTGTTCTGAAATGTGCAGGGACTGGATGTGTCTTCTGTAGCAGCTGTAAAGAACAGGGCTGGGAAAACCTAGAAGCCATGGCCTTACTCATGAGGTACAACAATGCCTGGGATCCTACCTGCTTCCAAAGTCAGCATTTATCTCTTGGAGTTATAATAAATGCTGGGTTTGAGAATACTAATCCAGTGCTTGAGGGATGATCAAGGCATTGTGAGGTGACTTAAACAAGCTTTATTTCCTAACTGGAGCAGACTGAAAACATACTCACTGTGAGTTATAATGATTCATCTGGCAGTTGGTAATTCAGCAGGCTGGGTAATTTGACTGTTTTGGATGCAGTAAGGAAATTTCTAACCAATTGAACTCGTTTGTTCCTCAGATAGGTAAACAGTAGCTTTACTGGTAGATGTTCCTGTCTGAAAGATGCTGAATGAATGTACCTGGATATTGTGTCATTTTTTATCAGGAGTTGTATCAGCTAGCCTATAAGTCATGCCTCCTCTTTCTACCTGTCATCTTGATGGAAAGGCTGAGGTCAGTCCCTGTGCTGAGGAGATGCACAAGGTGCATGCACATACACATGTATATATGTGCTCACACAGACAGATTACATATCTCCCTTCAGAACAAGTTCCTTTATTTGGTGATAGTCTGACTCCATGCCAGCTCTTAGCACCACATTGATTGTACTGCAAGTGAGAAACTCTCTGCACCAAGGCTGAGAAAGGGAAGGAAAACTTCTCAGAGCTGCTGTTTTGGAAACAAATGTGCCTTTTTCCTTTCTTCTGGTTTTTCCAGCACCACCTGGAGATGTGTGCAGGATCCCTCCTCCCTCCACACTTCAGCTCACCACCATTAAACTTTTGCTCCTCCATCTTTGCTTCCAGTTCTGGAAATTGACTGAATTAACCCCAAGCATGATCTAGCAAAGAGGTGCAGGTCTTTGGGTATCAGTGTCTCTGCTCCCATGCCCTGCTCCTGGTACTCATATTCCTATATCAATCTTGTATGTAGTGAGCTGTGTAATGCCTCTGGTCTCTGGGTATCAGTGTATCTGCTCCCATGCCCTGCTCCTGGTACTCATATTCCTACATGAATCTTGTATGTAGTGAGCTGTGTAGGTACTCATATCCCTACATCAATCTTGTATGTAGTGGGCTATGTAATGCCTCTGGTCTCTGGGTATCAGTGTCTCTGCTCCCATGCCCTGCTCCTGGTACTCATATCCCTACATTACTCTTGTATGTAGTGGGCTATGTAATGCCTCTGGAGAGGAGAGGGGCATGAAGTGGCCATGAGTTCATGCCTTTGCCACTATGAAACCACCTTTGGATGACTTTAAATTGTCTCTGGGCTAGATCCAGCTTTCCAAGATACCTCCTACAGGGAGATAGACTTGATGACTCTTCACTACTTTTTGTGAATCTGCTGGATTCTGACCATTTGATCATATTCCATAGAGCAAATGGGTAACACTAACACACAGAAACAAGCCCTGCTGTGTCTAGAGCAGAAGGACTAATGCTTTGCTTACCGACAACATAAATGTGATCTCGGAAGCTTGCAGCATTAATGCACTTGGCTTCTACTGGCATGGCAGCTTTCAGGCTCCAGGTGTTGGTGGCAGGGTCATAGCACTGAGTCTTGTCTGTGGCTAGCTTCCCGTTGGGTCCTCCCCCGATCACATAGAGCTTCTTCTTGTAGCTGGCTGCTGCAAAGGAGCTCACATTGACCAGCAGGGGAGCAGCCTGTGTGACCATCAAAAGTCATCAGTAACCACCTGAAATAGTCAGGCTGATCCTACAGGGGGGAAGCCTGGTGAATTTTAGGTCAGACATCCCTTTTAGGATGATTAGTAGGGTTCAGAGGATAACATTTCTAGGGTTAAGGGAGAACTATATTTCAGCTTTTTCTTAGCTGTAAAACCCTTAATAATCTGCTCTATTCAAATGCTGTTGTTAAAATCACATCATCAACAATTCAAAAGCTAGCAAATGTCAAAAATGCTCCAAATCTTCTTTACATACTTAAGAACATTAAAAAATAAACAAACACAAGAAACTTGTCATACTGATCTTTCTGCTTGCAGCTGTGATCATTAGATTTTTCCACATAGGGTTTGTGTCTGGCTTCATAGTGCCCAATCTCATTACTTTCATGGATTGATTGGCTCCCTCATACCCTCCTTTCATTGCTTGAAGCACAGTTAGTAGAACTGGTTTTAATCCATCCTGTTTACCTTGAAACCTGTACTTTCAACTTAAATGTATAACCCATGCCATATGGAATGCACAGGTTGAGATATATAGATATCTGTCTATCTGTATAGATCTATATATCTATATAGATATAGATAGATTATTATTATATATTTATATATAGAGAGAGACAGCTATACATATATATTAAGTATCAGAGCAGTAATTTTCTGCCTGTGCTCTGGTTCGTGTATACTACATCCTTACTCATTGATTCATGGACTACTAGCTTCAAAAGCCAACTAAGAAAAGAAAAGTTAGGCATTAGATCTCTCACACGCAACGACTTGCAGGCAATCCTGTGCTTTTTACTTCCTGAAAGATACACATTTATGTAGAAAAAGATATTTAGAGGTTTTACAGAGCAGAAACACTTAAAAAGAATTGTACTAGATCCTGCTTTGTTCACTCTGCTGAGTCAAAGCCCTAACATTTTCTGGTTAAAATATTCCAAAGGAGTAAAATGTTCTGTGATGCAGCATCTTACCTCTGCCCAGCAGTTATGGAAGGGATCATATGCTTCCATGCTGTTGATCCTCTGCGTGCCATCAAATCCACCAATGGCATACACTTTGCCACCCAAAACAGCCATTTTATGCCTCCAGCGCCCAATATTGAGATACTCAATTTGTATCCATTTGTTGATGGAGGCATTATACTTCCAGACATCATGCTTTGTTTCTTTGCCACCTGCAGTGTACAGGATACATGTAAATAAGAAAGCATAGCTTGTTTTTACTCAAAATCTCCAATATCTTTACCTTTTAATATGTTCTCTCGCAATAGAAAATAAATCATGGGTACTTATTGTTGGCTTCTTAATTATCTACACCGCTGGCCTGGTCTTGTTATACCAGAAGATTTTGGCATTTAGTTTACTTAATAATGAAGGAAACTTTGAACAATTTCTACAAGCAAATAGTAAAGATAAATCACTGATCCTCACTTAACTAGACCACAAGCACTTCCATATTAATATCAAGTGAATGACCAAACACACACAGCATGGTGATGTGCAGGAGGTTTTTGTGCACCCCCAGGGCTTGGCAGAATACTGCAAAATGAGAAATAAAGAAGTTGATTTAAATGAGAGAGTGAAGGATGCTGCAGGTGGTAGTGTCAAATCCCTTGAAGAAGGACCTGCACTGAGGAATCACCAGTTTGGGCAGGGTAGATCCAGTCAGCTAGCCTAGTAGTTTACATTGTAAAACAAAAGACTTGACTCTCAACTCCTCTCAACTTCTAATATGACATGTTAGAAGTTTTACTATTCAACCTTAGGACCACATGGCTGGGATCTTGTTTTTGTACCTCTCCTTCCAGTCTCTTTCTCTACTAACTTGGATTTGCTTCGTATTTATAGATGGAAGATTAGAACTGGGTGCTGTAAACTTATTTCAGAGCTGACTTTTAAGTGAATATCCATGCTGAAGCAGAGAGCAGTATTTTGTTTGCATACAGTTTTTGGTGGAACAGCAATATGAATGGCTCTAGTTAAGCCTGAAACCACATTTACAGACTGAGGAGCTTATTCCATCATCTACAAGCTGATTAAACATTTGCTTCACTGATGAATATACTGAAAAGAGAATTCATATTCCATTGAGAAAGTGTCTGCCTTCATTGGTATTCTGTACTGCAGCCAGATCATTGCAAAGTGATGGAGATCATCTCTGGGCCAAAATGCAGATTGAATAGGAGATAATTAGCATGCTAGAAAGAGTCGTTTGTAATGCTTTTGTCTCAGTATTTTTCACATGTATGTGTTGAGTTTTATTTGCACTCAAATAGCTGAAGGGCCTGAATGCACACTGAGGATTACAATGGGGCTGAGAGACTGCAGGTATTGCCCCTAGCCTCCCTTGAAATGTCCCTGGTGAGTGAGCTTGTTCTTCCCTGCACAGGCTGAAACTCTGAGCTGGACCCAGTGGGTGAATTTGCCTCATGTCAGGGAGCAAGCAGAGAACAGGAGGTTTCTCTTGTTTATTTTGTGTCTGTTCTTTCTCTAGACCACAGTTCTTACTAATTTGAGGGGGGAAATGGTAATTGAACTAGAAAAAGTAACAGAATGATAATTCCTGTCAGTTTTAGTTACACTACAAAGGTAGTGGTTTAGTCCAGCCAGTCAAAGCATTTAAACTGTTGGGGGGAAATGGTGATCTAAAAGCAGGGATAGTCTTCTGCAAAGGACATTCCTATTGTTCAGCTGCTAAAACAGCAGGAAAAACTCCAAATTGTCTCAAGATACCAAGGGAAATGAGCACATGGGAGGGGACATCGAGTTAGGGAAAATGTAAATCAAGTTAGAAAGGAACCTAGTCACAGGAGCTAAAAGAAAGAAAATGAGTAGAAGGACACACAGGAGAAGGTAGGTGTGTAATCAGGACTGAGACATTAATAATTTGGTTTAGCTGGTTTTATTTGCATGGGAGGGGTGAAAAAAGGTAGGAGAAAGAGAGAATGGAGAGAGGGAGTCAAAGATATGAAATTAAGCAGAGAAGGAAGAATAGCAGCCAAAGGAAAGCCAGCTTAGACTCACCATAGCAGGGAGGGTGTTAGCCTGGCCTGGTGGTAGCCTGGATAAAGCATAAGGGAAAAGTGGAGAGGAGACATTGAAAAAGATACCAGGAATAAAAGGGAGCAAAAAGTCTGTGACCTTGAAAAAGGAGAAAGATTAAAAGCATGTAGAAAACAGATCTCTCAACTCAAGTGTGGTGGTGTGAGAGGTGTTCCCTACTTGGGATGTTTGACTTTGATTCCCCTCTACAGCTAACTTTTAACAGAGAGTCTGCTGCTAGAGTAGAAAGAAACTCTCTGTGGTGGGCTGAAAGGAAAAAAACCTCCCTTCATTTGTAACTAGGGAAGGAATAACCTCATTCTTATCCCAGGATAAAGATTTAATAAACTTTACATTGGAATGAAATGATAAAAATATGTGGATTCCCCAAAGAAAGAATGCCATGGAAGACATTTGAATAAGGGCAATGGATTGCTCTTCATGATTAAGCAAAACACCCACACTTTAGCCCTCCCTCCTCCTGTGCTAAAACCAGAGCTAGGCTATGTCCTCACACATCTAGTGCTTCTCTGGAGCCAGTTCAAAGCCAGAGCATTAAGGAATATCTGCAGTGCTGTTCCCCTCTTCCCCTCCCATTGTCTTTTTCCTTACCTGATATGTAGACTTCATTTTTGAGTGTAATGCATGCAAACTCCACCCATTTTTTGTTCTCATTCTCTGTCTCCTGCTCTGTGATTGGTAATTTGGCTACTTCCAGGCGACTTCTCCTCAAAGGATCCAAGCAAGTCACTTCTGCTACAAACTTCTCATCTTTTGTGCAGCCCCCTATGATCATAAACACCTCAGACTGGAACTCGTGCATCCTGGGCTTGGTTCTTTCTGTGATAATCTAAATGCAAGCAAGACAGCATCAGTGCACAGGGCACTTACTCCTTCAATCGCAGAAAGCTCTGGTGACCTTTTTTATGCTTGGCTGTTTGGGAAATCACCACTGGCTTACATCAACTGAACCAGTTAGTACATGCTTGCTAAGTTGAAAGCCTGGAAAGCATCTTGGAAACATTCAATAGAGACTGTTGTATGCTTCTTTCCAGCAGCATTTCTCTAACACTGGACTTGGTTGCTTTGGCCTAACCACCAGGATCCTTTCAGATCCTTTGGGGAATTCCCAGGGTGGCACCAAGAGCTATGCAGTGACAAGGCTGGGTGCATGTCAGGCAGGTTTTGTTTGCTCTGACAGAGTGAGGGGAAGATAGAAGCGCCCCAAGGTTAGTGTATGTCCTGGAGAGGACAAGACTGCTAGCAGAAAAGAAGTGCTCTCATTATTTGTCCTGAAGAGATATGTTAAAGTGTTAAAGCAGTAACAATTCTCAGTTGTGGGGTTGGGTTTTTTGCTTGTTTGTTTCTTTGTTTCTAAGCCTTACTTTTAAGCCAAAATTAGAAGATTTGCTTAAAGCCAACACCAGGCTCTGAGATGTGATCAGCTCTAATTTACTGCCTCTTGGCTCAGTTTATTGACCAGGTCTTTGTTTCAAGGACACTGGAAAATTCACTCCCTGGGTAGATGTTCACCAGGAGCAAAGAATGCAGGAGTTGCTTGGAAACTTGTTGGAGGAAATACTTGCAAGCAAGTGGAAATGAGTGCATTAGTGTCCCAAGGTGTGCTGCCTCTGTGCTGAAGAACAGAAGGAATAACCTTCTTTATCCTCTCCTACCCTCCAGCTTCTCATAGTGGCAGAAATGTTAAGTAGAAGGCATGAGGAGCACATAATGTTGTTCCTCTGTTTATGCTCTATCACAGGGCGTTTGCCAATTTGCAGACCCTCAAAGTCTGCTGGGAGAGGTCTGCACTCCTCTGCAGTACTTGCAGTGATTACTTTCTGCCCAGAGAAGTAGTTTGTGGACCCACAGGTTAAATGCTGTGACAGCAGGCAGCTTGCTTACAGTTTTATTTCTCTTTCTACTATTAATATGTTTCTGTAAAATGGCATAATTTGTCATCCCAAAACTTGCCAGCATTCAGAATTCTGGGCTTAACCTACCTGTCACCATTGCAGGGTTTCAGCCCCAGGGAGGATAGCCGGCAGGGCTGCCTCTTTGAAGATGAGTAATGAGTGTTCAGCCCTGAGCAACACTACATTGATCTCTCCTGCAAGGAGCTGACAGCACTGCTGAGTGGGGTAAGGCTTCCTTGAGGAGTTCCAGCAGACTGGCTGGCACTGCCCTGGGTTGTTGTGTGCTGTCTGAAGCAGTCACTGGCACAAAGAGCCCTTGGTCTCTTCCCACCTGCCAGTGACACAACTGCTGTTAGCAATGGATCCACAACACGCTTCCTGAGGCCTTCTGTCCTTGTCTGACTCTCTGATTGAGGAGCACACACGTTTCCTCACATGCTTACATACCTTTGCTCCTGTTGGGAAATCTGACCTCTGGTTGCTCTCCCCTCTACCCCATATTTTGGGCCAGGAGATGTGACTGATACCCAACTTTCCAAAGAGGACAAGCACTTGAAGAACTGAAGGTCCACCACAGCCTATCTTGAGCAGGCAGGACAGGACTCCAGTGGCTGTCAGGATGAACCTGTCCCTTTGGGTGCAGGGGCCTCTGCATATGAGGAAGATAGGCAGACCTCTCTCTCCTCTGGGAAGAGACCATCTTCTTCATGGGAGCTTCTCTCTTTCTGAATCATTTCCCCTCATAAGTAGCAGATGGAGATGGTGCATATTCAAATTTGAAAAAGTCATTTGTGGCACAGTTTAGTGGGAAAATTATTCTTTCTCAGGCTTGAAATAATAGCTAAGAGGATGAGGTGTCACAAGTAACACCATTTGCTTTTTCTACTGGGGAAATCACTTGGTGTCTTTGTTTAGCTGCACAAGCGTGTGTATGAAGGGTCAGCCTTGGATGGTCATAAACAAGAAACTGCACACTCTGTTTTAAAACAATCTACCAAAAGCTTCTCATCTCCCTAAATCAGCAGGATAACTGATGAGGCCCACCTTGACCTTTCAGTAGCACCACTTAGTGAAACTTCAGTGTGAGTACCTTCTTCTGCCTCATTGCACCTCTCCTTCCAGTGGGATTTTTGAGCAGAAACGTGAGGTGCAAACACCTTCCTTTTTTTACTCACCTCATTGCCTGACAGATGGTACATTCTTGCTTCCTGGAGCAAAGGAAAAACCTCTGGACACTGTCTAATGAGTTGATCAGCTTCAACAGTCTCTACAAAGTACCAGGGGTCCAAGAGGGGCAGGCGGACATTCTCCAGCACGTCCGGCAGAAGAGGAAACCTCTCCGACTCCTTGTAACGCACCCAGTTCATCACAGTTTCGAACACCTGCGCCTCTTCCGTGACGTAGAGCTCATCACTCTTCAGAGTGCTGCAGAGAATGTCAGCTGGCAGCTCCAGGAACTCCTCATAGCTCAGCACCTGGGTGAAGTTCTGGATAATGTAGTTCTGCACTTGTTGTTTGAGGCTGTGCAGGGAGTGGGCATCAGCCAGCCTCAGGATGCCGACACAGTTCTCCGGCTGGAGGGCTTCGGTGAGAAAACTGGCACAGGCATCTACCATGCGAAGGAACTGTGGACAGAAGAAGCATATGTAAGCACAGAGTGGTAATTTATCACAGAAGATCTATCAGGCTTTGGGGCTGGGCCCCAACCAGCCATGCACAGTACAGCAAAGAGCTGGAGGAGACAGGAAATCAATCATACATATCTCCCAGAATCTGCAGTCTGAAATGAAAATTTCTTCCTCTCCCTTCTGCATCCATTTTGCTCCTTTTCCCTCTTGCAGGACCCAGAAGACCTGAGAAAATCATTCATTTTATTTGTTTCCCAAAAGTAAAGGGTTTTCTACCATTCCCTTTCCTTCCATGAGATGTCAAAGCATGAGCAACCATGGAGTTACAAAGCACAGATAAGGTCCCCAGGCTTCAGATGTGCCTACACTGCTTCATCTTGCGTGTCAGCTCAGATCAACTAGAAGAGAGTCTACTTTTCAGGTGAAGGTGGCTTCAGTGTCCTCATTTATGCTTCCACCATCCAAACTCTGAATGTGTCTAGGGCCTTGTAAGTGGAAAATGTGTGCTGAGGTCTGGGAGGTTTGAGTCCAAATGTGGCCTCCCCAGCATCTATGGGCATGCTACTAGGATACACGCAAAGAAGAGACTGGCCCTCAAGAAGTCTTTGAGCTGCCTGACAGCCAGGGTTTTTTAGCAAGTGTCTCTTGTGGAGGAGGTCTTCAGAGGTTTTAGGAACCTCTATTTTCTTTGTCAGGAAAGAAGGAAAGACTGAGAGCCCTGGGACTGTTTACCCTGGAGAAGAGAAGACTGAGAGGGGATCTTATCAGTGATTATCAATTGCTAAACAGCAGGTGTCAAGAGGATGGGGCCAGACTCTTTTCGGTGGTGCCCAGAGACAGGACAAGAGGCAATGGGCACAAACTGCAACACAAGAAGTTCCACCTAAACATGAAAAAAAATTTCTTTCCTTTGAGGGTGACAGAGCACTGGCACAGGCTGCCTAGAGAGGTTGTGGAGTCTTCTTCTTTGGACATATTCAAGAGCTACCTAGGCACAATCCTCTGCAGCTTGCTTTAGGTGACCCTGCTTTAGCAGAGGAGTTGGGCTACATGATCTCCAGAGGTCCTTTCCAACACCTACCATCCTGTGATTCTGTGATTCTGTCATCACCATTGGTTCAAAACACCATAGATATGCATTTTACACACACAGTCTGCTTAATCAAAGAACTTTCTGTGTTTGCATCACAACAACTCTCATTAATTTCATTGGCAGAGTAGTCCCAGCTGAAGGTCCCAAATGTGCAGATCCTGAACCACAGATGTCTGTGGGGCATTTGCAATGACCTACAGTGTTAGATGGGTTACTGGTGGTTACTCAGGAATTGGGAACCAGTTTGGGGTAGAATTGACAAGTTCTAGTGCTTCATGCAGGCCTTTCCATCACCTCCATGATTTCAGCTATGGATAAGGCATCAGCAGTTCATGTTGGCTTTGCCACTGAGCAGTGCAAACAGTGCCATGCAGAAAGATGGGTCAGAACTGATACTCTGCATTTCCCTTCAGGCCTTTTGGGTCCTTTTTCCATTCAGCATCAGCAAGCCAACCATTTTAACTCATTCTGTCCCACTGGGGAATGTTGCACAATATTAATTTAGGGGCAAAGAGGAAGTGAAACATTTTTAAAGGCTATAGTAGGTAGATTTGTTTCAGTAATTAGGGTTAGAATCTTCTAGACCCAGCAATGTCATGTTGACACATTTAGACTGTTTACCAGAGCTGAGAGACTGCAGATGCTGTGTACAGACAACCTGGTTCCTGTTTTACATTTAGATGTGGTCAAGAGTTTAGAGAAATGCAACTGACTTATGAACAAGGGTACCCAAGTTCTCAGGGTATGTTGCTGCCGTTGGGATATAAATATGTCAGTGGCACGCTGTGGCATCACGGCAGAGCTTGGTGCCTGCCATGGTCACACTGCCTCAACTCACCAGGGCATTTCCCCGAGGAGCTGAAAGGACTTTGCCAACACAAGCTCATCCTCAGACCTGAGTCAGATTAAACATTAGTCCTAGAAAAGTTGGCAGTAATGAGATCACAGAATGCTAGGGTTTTGAAGGGGCCTCTGGAGATCATCTAGTCCAACCCCCCTGCAAGAGCAGGAGAACCTAGAGCAGCTTGCACAGGATGGGGTCTAGTTAGGTTTTGAATATGTCCAGAGATAGAGACTCCAGCACCTCCCTGGGCAGCCTGGGCCAGTGCTCCACCATCCTCTAAGTAAAAAAGTTCCTCTTCGTGTTCAGATGGAACCTCCTGCATGCTAGTTTTTTCCCATTACCTCTAGTAATGTCACTGGGCACCACAGGAAAAAGACTGGTCCCATCCTCCTTATACCCACCCTATAAGGATTTGTAAGTATAGGTAAGATTTCCCCTCAGTCTTCTCCTCTCCAGGCTAACCAGCCCCAGCTCTCTCTGCATAAGAGAGGTGTTCAAGTCCCGTAATCATTTTAGTAACCCTTCTCTGGACCCTCTCCAGAAGTTACCTATTACTCTTAACCAGGGGAGACCAGAACTGAACACAATACTCCAGCTGTGGCCTCACCAGGACAGAGTAGAGGGGAAGGAGAACCTCCCTCAACCTGCTGGCCACACTCTTCTTGATGAAATGCAAATGAGATGTTCATCTCAGGTTTCTCAAGGTCACTCATCCAGACATCCCCAAGTCTGGGAGTAGACCCCAAAACGATGTTCTCACCAGCCTGTGCTCCAGCCACCATAGAGTGCTCTATTTATACATGGCTTGTTAAGAGTGATACTCACAAGATGACAGTGGAAGGTTTTCTCCCAGGCAGTGCACACTGGTGTGATGGCCACACAGGCACCACTAATCATGCTGGGGAGCTGAGTTTGTGGCCAGATGAGTGTGGAACTGGAAGGTGTGGGTGTGAGAAACAGTCCCCACCAAGGGCTTAACCAGAGAGATCAGACTGCTCAGAAGTGTATCGAGGCAGGACTTTCCCTGGCTGCTGCTCCTCATCTCTGTGCTATGCTCTTTCCCCACCACTCCCTTTATTTAGAGACAAAACTCCCCATAAAACTCCCTCAGACTTGCTGGGCATGCATCAGTCAGTCCCGTGAGAGCAAGTGACTCAGGAGAGCACCCAGGAGGAAGATACCCCTGAGCTTCTGCTTCCTATGCTCTGATTATTCTTGTAAAGCTCTGAATTGTCTTCTTTCCCTTCTGCAAGTACCCTCCTGATGCCACTCCAGGCAGTTTAAAAGCTCTGTTCTCTGGGAATAGTTTCTTTGGTAACTCGATCCTTCTCCTAATACCACTTTGAATTCAGCTTCTTACATCTCGTATGCTTGCTTGGCTTCCACTTGGCTTTCTCTCTGAATAATCAAATGTATTCTCCCCATGAAGTCCTTGCTTGTCCCAGCTTTGATTCAACTAGTGTAAGCAGTGCCAGCAGCCTTGCCTCCTACTTTAACCCCCAGAAAGGAAAGGGAATGATGGCTGAAAGGGCTTTTATTCATAATCCTTCTCTGTATGCAGCACACTTTGGGGTCAGATCCTGTGCTTGCAGCTGTGCTAGCCTTGGCCATCCTCTCTGCCTGTGGCTGCCAGGGCAGCATGGCCTGGCTCGGCAATAACACCTGTGTCCCAAGGCAGCCAGCAGGACAGTGAGGGGCACAGGGACCTTTCCAGAGTAGCTCTCAGGGGAGCTAACAACATCCTTCCTGAGCCTGCAAAATGATCTCTGACCTGGAGCTGCCCAGGAGCCCTTCGTTAGGAAATAGACTCACAGAATCATTTTGACTGGAAGAGACCTTTCAGATGGCCAAGTCCAGCCATTAACCCAGCACTGCCAAGTCATCACTAAATCATGTCCCTTAGCATCACATCTACAGATCTTTTCAATTTCTCCAGGGATGATGACTCCACAACTCTTTCTGTGAAGAAATTTTTTCCTAATATCCAACCTAAACCTCCCGTAGTGCAACTTGAGATAATTTCCTTTTCCTATAGCTTGTTACTTTGGAGAAGAGACTAACACCCACTTCAGTCCAACCTCCTTTCAGGTAGTTGTAGAGAGTGAGAAGGTCTCCCCTGAGCCATATTTTCTCCAGGTTACACAACCCCAATCCCTCAACCACTCCTCATAAACACTTGTGCTCTTGACCCTTCAAATCCTCCCTTCTTGGCCAGCTCAGCTGGCAGCACGCAGTGTCTGTGGTGTCACTAGCACACTCTTGTGACAGCCACCCTGGTCAATCACTGCTAAGTGGCTACAGGGTGGTTTTCAGATAATTGGCAAGGTATTTACCTCATAGGATCTTGTTCCTGAAAAGTGGATTCATGCAGTAGGGATGAGAGGCTTTGGGAGTCAGCAAGGCCATCAGGCTGATGGTGGTGCTTCAGCAGTGCTCTGGGGACAGAGTAGCTCTGCTCTGCTTAGAGCAGTCAGATTGAGGCAGCTCCAGGACATCCTCAGCTCTTCCCACTGCAGCTGGCATTTCCATAGAGTGGCCATCACAGCCCTTCAAGACAATACTGTGCTTTCACATCTGCTCAGGAGCTTGCTTCCATCCTACCTTTACTTTGCTTCCACCAGCTCAGCTAACATGGCCCCTCACCCAAGCCATGCTGAGGGAGTGGGGTAACAGAGGTTCCAAGGGGTGTTGAAACCTTCCAGGAAGGTTTTAGACAGGTCTGAATGTCATTCTGGGGGAAGCAGAGCTCTCTGCCACAGCCCTGAGAAGCAGCTGAGATCTTGGCCCTTCCAAGAGATGAAAGGATGAGCTGCTCCTCAGGCAGCATGGGTGGCAGAAGGTGTTGGGCTGGTTCCAGGGTAGACACCAGCCTTGCAAGCATGGTGGCTGGGCAGCTGCCAGCCCAGACAGCAGAGGTGACTGTTGAACTCATGTTGCAACTGTGCTCTAGGTGGAAACAATTTGCCTGGGTTACTTCAGGGTGAAGCTTAGCCATTGAGCACCTCTCTGTTCCAAACCCTTGACTTGCTTCCCCCAGGAGGAAATCTCCATGCATAAAGCACATTGCAGCAGGGACTTCTGTCTCTGAATGATAGCCTTCTACCTCTTCCAGATGGCTGCATATGGTCAAAACTGATTGGAAGGGACTAAGGGAAGGCTTAGTGATGTAAAACTGTTTCCAAAAGAGTTTCTAGAGAAAAGTGGAGTGTCTACATTGGAATAGCTAGAACTGTGCAAGTTCTTTTTTGGTTCTTTATCAAGTCTGAGAGATTGAAAAGAGGCAGTGCCAAAATATGTTGCTAGACAGATACAAAGGTTCTGTTTGGAATTTGATTTTCTCCCATGTCATTAATTGGAAAGGAAAAGAATTTCCCAAACAAAAATGATAACAATAAATTGCAGAACTAATCTTTTCAGCTGTTGGTATACTGAAATGAGACATTTTATTCCTTCAGCTCTTTCTGCTTGTTATTCAGCATAAAGACTAGAGACAAGCTGGCAGAGTGCTACAGTTACTGAACCTTTTTGACACAAAACACATTTTCAGCCAACAACCTCACCCTTGTCTACTGTGAGGCTTTGAGGCCTTATAAATCTTGATAGTATTCAAGATTGTTGCAATAAGACTTGGGATCACTGCTTTTAGTTGAATATTCCTGTTTTTCTGTGGTTTTGTGGTTTACTGTCCTTGCTCATGGCACCTCAAGAGTTTATCATTACTCTAACAAAGTGCTTGAGAGTTTTCCTAAAGCACCAGCCTTGGGACTCAAATATAATCTTATTTCTTAATGAAAAATACAGAAGAGAAAGGGAAAACAAACTTGAGTTTATAATTTTGATGGTTTCAGGAAAAAAACACCTGAAGGATGATCCTGAGGGAAAAAGGTTCAGAAGAAAACAGAACAGAGAAATGTGTCCTGAAAACAACTTTGAGTGCTCCTAGTTTGCAGTGTTGGCCTGCTGAAAATGTCAGTAAGTCACTGCCCTCTTGCCCAAGGTGACATTAAAGCTTCACCGCTTCTTCTGACTTACCTTGGGGAGCACTTTGTGCTAACTTTCCCTACTCTCCCCACAGCAAGCACCAGCTCTCATCACCCCAAAGGCCACAGGTTCATTTCAGAGCCAAACCTCCCATGTAAGAGTCAAGAATCAGAGGTTTATAATGAAGGACAGTGATTATGGAGTCCATACATTGGCACTTGGCAGGTTGTGCTGGTTGCAGTTGGTTAGCAATTTGCAGCTTGGTAGCAGGGACTGCAATTTGGTAGACCTCACAGGTGATTTATACAACACATTGAATACCTCATGGACCAAAGGTTGAGTAACACTGCACATGTCTGGCTTCCCACAAGTCCTAGCTCATGACTAAAACCCTTTACATCAAGAATGCTACAAAGGAAAATGCTAGCTTTGGCTGGTGACCCTCCATCTCAAGGCAATGGAAAGAGAGAGTCCTGTCCTGATTTGCCTTACCAGCCACTGCCCAGTAACTCTTTTGGCCTGGAGAGTGACCAACCTTCACAGGCTCACTGAACACTGTGGAGCATTGGCTCAGCAACACAACCCTGCTGCCTGGAAGGCAGCTCTTGGAGGCAGAGCCTAACAGTTTGCCTGGTTGCATGGCAGCCAGCACAGCAGCATTCCACTACATGGCTGTGACTGTCATTTTTTACCACATTGTAAATAAAGACGAAACAAAATGTGTCCAGAACCCATGAAATCAGAGAATGTTGCAGTGTGTTAACCAGGGTGAGACATGGTGCTGCCAGAGCAGAGGACTGGATCAGTGCCTTTGACTTATCTGTACCTGAAAGAGGCTGGCAGCTTCCAAGACTCTCTGGACATTTTCCTTTGTGATGAGCATCTTGCTAGTGTAGGTGTAGTCCAAGAGGATATTCATAGTTTCTGCATCAACTCCTTTAAGTATGATCTTCTCTTCATATTTTTCTCTTAAATCATTGCAGAACATGGCCCTGAAAAGAAAGACATTTATCTTTTACTGCATCCCAGCCAGGGTGAGGCATTCTGAAAACATTTGGTTGTATAGATTTCAACACAGAATACTCTGATTGCTTCATATTTTATGCAATTAGTCCTGTAGAAAAGTAACAAGGAAAATCCTTCTGTTGCTTTCATATCTCTTTACTCAAGAGTTTGAAAAGGCATACACACAGGATGGATACTCCAGAGCTGGACCCTGCAGTAGACCTGGAGCTCCATGACAGCAAAAGGCAGCTGGGACCTTCCCTTGTCTCACCCACTGACCTCCTACAGCCTCTTACTCTCTTTCTAGTACAAGCCCAGATCATTAAGCTCAAAACTCCAAGCCACTATCACTCTCCATGCTTTGTTTCACTCAGCACATCTCCTTTCTAAGGCTTGGCAAGGTCAATACCTCTGTGCTGCACAATACTGAACCCTGAGGACCACACCAGATCCACATGTCTGACAGCCTCACCTCTAAGCTTCCCAACATATCTTTGACCCCCATTAGTACCAGGGATGAGCCAAGAGAGAATAGCTTATGGATTTTCTTCTAATCAAGAGGCTGACTTTTCCTTTGCTAAATTTTTTGTCTTGTTCACTGCATTCAGAGAGCCAAGATTTCACATCACTTGGAATCTGGCTCAACAGATTAGAAGCACATGAGTCCACTTGTAGCTGCATTGGTGAAAAACATGTGCAGATCTAAAGTGTAATTAGAAGTGCTCCTTACCCTGCATTCCAAGCCCTTCTTTATTAGTCATGTACAGTGTTGACAGGACAATGCAACCTGGGAAGGGGTTAGAGGTACAAAGTTTTAGGCCATGTTTTCCTTGTAAAAGTGGTGCCAGGATAAAGCTGTCTGACTGACACATCCTATTGGAACCAAGATGTAAACAGATTTTATTGCAAAGCAGTTAGGTCTAGTGAATGGTAAATGGATGGGAGATGCCAGCTGCTCATTGCTCTAAGAGCTACTAGCTACTTGCCTCAGCAGAGATTCTATAGCAAAAGAAAACTGCTATTAGTCATCTCAGTGTATAAAACTCCTTCTTGGATAAGAAGACCTAACATTTGAGCAGGAAACTTGGCTAGAGGAGTTACTTGTCAGAGAAGATGTTCAGCCAAAATCCTCATTTTCCTTTCACTTGTCTCAGCTTGCCAGAGGTTTTTGATTCACTGCTCTGCTTCATGGTCCAGTTTCTGCTGCAACTGAAATCAGAACATTTGAAAGGCATTCAGACAAAATGTTCCTTGACTTCAGTGAGCACAAAACTGGGATTCTCCTTCACCTCTCTCCCTTTTGACAGTGGCAGGTGTTGTACATCTGGGGCATGCAGGCAGGTGGCCATCTGAAAACAGGAGTCCTCAGTACCCACTACTCCCTGGGAATGGGGTTTCAACATGGAGCACAAGGTTTGGACTAAACACCCATTTCAGTTGCACTGGAGCCAAATGCTTCACCTGAATGAGAAACAGGCAGCTGTAGGGTGCAGGTGTTGTCTACTCTTGTTCCTTCTATCTCTTAAACTGGCATCTCCAGTCTTGTCTTTAACCATCCCTGTTGGGGAGGTGAGAGCTCTCATCTCCATCCCACAGAGCTGGAGTGTTGGATGGAGGTCAGTTGGAGATACTCAGTGTTACACCATTGCAAGGCTGCTCAGGAACCAGCCTTGGGGTTCTGGGGGAGGCTTTGCACAGGGATCTTGTCAAAGTGCTGTCTCCTAACCTGTGAAAGTGTGTTAGAGCTTCTGTCTCATAGTGTATGGATTCATGTAAGGTGGCTGCAAGCTGCAGAGGCCACACACCTAGAGCACCTTGCTCTCCCACCAGTACTCCTCTCTAGGAGGAGGTGGCAGGGCTAAATACCATCCAGTACTACCCAGGAGAGCTGATCCCTGTAGTGACCTCTTTTCTCCTTAGATGGAGTGAACCTCCTTCTAACTCTGTAAGGTGACTGGAGTGAAGAGCCTGACACCACTCAGGAGTGATCAGCCTGAGCTTCTCTCCTGGGGATTAAAAATGCTGCTTCTGAACCATTCTGTACTTACCCTGAGAGGTGTGTCATTATTTTCTCTCAGGTTCTAAATCCTTCAGATGTGGCTACTAAGATTGTTGTCTGGTTCCCTGGTTCCTGTCCCTGTGTAATTCTAAACTAAGCCTCTGAACCAACATATAAGAAATGCACATCCGAAGGGTGTGCACACCTCAGGACCCAGGGCCAAATTTAGATACCTTAAAACGGGTAAATTTAGAAAAAAAAAAAACAACAGAAAGAAAGCTCAATGAAATAAGTGCTGAAGGAAGGATTAGAAGTTGTTAACTTTGTTTAACTATGTTTTAATTCAGCTGCTGTGGATAGCTTGAATTAAGGCACCCAACACTCAGGAAGGGAGTTGTGTAACATGCTGTTGCAGGGGAATGAAGCCCACGATTCACATAGTCCCTATGCTTTGCTCCTGTGCAGGAGTGTTAGAGGCCCTGTAACAGCATGGAAAGCACTCACACAAGTAGAGTCATTTAAGAATATCTTCTCCCTTTGGGCCCATGAAGCTTCTAGTGAATTATGGCAAGACGAAAGGAGTCGCCTCGTGAGTAGCAGAAGTGGTGATGCTCAGTTCCCTGCAGTTTTGTGTCCTCCTTTCCCACTTCACAATAACCTCAGCTTCCCCTTCCTGAGCCCTCCATTCTCTCTCATTATTTCTCTCACACACTTTTTGCTATCCCTCTCAGGACACTCAGCTCTGTGCTGCCTGCCTGTGTCCAGCCACCCAAGGGCAGTGTGTGCTTGGGCTGGTGCTGGGCACTGCCTGCGCTGGCTGAGAGATGAGCACCATGGAGTCCCAGTCCTGGCATTTTTCCTCTGCCTAGTTTTCCGTTAAACTTGTGGGAATTCCACTTCTGAGGTTTCCACCTTCTACTAAACGCGGTTGAAAGTAACCCAAAGAGCCATGAGGAGAGGCACTGAAGATAGGCAGCTAGTGTGATATAATAGAGTCATAGAATCATTTAAGCTGGAGAAGGCCCAGCACTAAACCGTGTCCCTAAGCACCACATCTGCACATCAATGAATCTCAACTCCATGGAAGCTGGGCCAAGCACAAGCACAATTGCCTTGGAATGACATGACCTCCAGCCAGGTATCCCTCTTCCTCCAAAGGGACAGGCTGTAGCTCAGGGCTCAGTGGAAAACTGGCCAACAGGAGCTATCAGAAATCTGTCCTGCCTGTTCTTAGCTGTTGAAATTCCTTCTGACTGCAGCACCTTTCCTCAGAGCAGAAGAAAACATTGGCTTTTTCATCAGAGTAACATAATGGTAATTCTGATTTTATCTGTGCATCTGCTCTCATTCAGGCACACAGGGCTGGTAAGAAATAGTTGAGCATCTCTGTTTTAATTGCACATTTTCACATTCTACAGTCTAGCTGTAGAAATAACACCTGTTTCCATATATTCACAGCCATCATCTTTATTAGGAGATGATAGAAGCAGAGCTGCTCTTCCAGACACTACCAGCAAAGCTTACTAGGATCCATTAAAATTAGCTTTCTGCTCATGTCACAAGTGGTCACAGGTTCTTTTTTCTCATGGTTCCTCTGTAGCTATTCAGTCATCTGACCACTGAGTAGTAAAAAAAAAAGACAGGAAAAAAAAAATCCCAGCCATGCAAATGTGATTGTCTAAACAATAATGGAAACTCTGTGTTAAAACTGATACCCAGTTCCTCTGTCTGTCTAAACTTTGTTCATGAGGGTCATTAGTTCCAGATAGGTTATCTATTGCAGTACTGAAAGAATGAATAATTCAAGAGGGCAAGAAAGAGAAGGTGAAATAGTAAAATTGCTTTCAAGGAGATATTTCCCTTTGCAACTGCTTTTTGGGAACCTTAGGAAAGGTGGAAAATTCCTTGTTTTTCCTCCTCTCCAATTTTATGCAATATATATTTTTACCACAGAATGATAATGGGAAAAACTACCAAGTTCCAAACCCCACTCCTGTCTCAATGAAGTGATCTGAATGACTGTTCCCCTTGGTCTAAATCCCAAAGGGACAATTCAGAGGGATACAGATACTTGGTTAAAACACCATTTTCTCCTCCACTTGTCTGCCAGCCGTTGCCTGTTTTCATGCCTCCAGCAAATCCACCACTTGGCACCTGCTTTCTTCAAGCCTCCAACTTCCCAAGCAAGAGCTGAAAGGTGTCAGGAATTACAGACTCACTGCATATCTGCAGAGTTTAGCACCTACTTTACTCTCCTTGGAGATCTACAGTCCAAGCTTAAGAAGAAAGCAAGCTAATTGGGTTTGTTTCTTGCATGCCTTACCTGAAATAATTGCTTGCTGCAGCCAGGACCACTCGGTGACAGGAGAATTCCCTGCTCTCCACGCACAGGATGACATCTGTAAGGGAATTTTCAAGCCGAAGGTTCTCCAGACCATTCTGCAGCACCAGAGAGAGACCTGTATCATCAAACTTGACCCTTTCACCATTGGACACTTCCACCAACTCTCCCATTTTCTTCAACTGCTCCTTGTCCAAAGAGATCTGGGGCTCCTCAGAGCTCTTCTCCAGCGTGTCCCCCATTTTCTGGCCAGCACTGTCTCATGCTGTTGGTGCTTCAATCTAAAAAGAGCTCCTAAGCTTCAGACAAGTCACACTGCAGAAGTTGGGCGGATTTCCTGTCCAGAGGTCTCTGCTTATCTATAGCTGTCACACACACATAACAGGAAGCCTTGCACTTTCTCATCCTGTTAACACAAACAAAGGCTGAGGGGTTTTTTTGGTGAATTTCAGACAGTATCAACGTGTTTAGAAAGGACTTAAGATGCCTCTGGATGTGAGAAGATTACAAGTGACAAGGAAGGTCTCCTTCCCACCCTGCAGCCAGTTCCTTGCTCTTATCCAGATCTGCTGGTTGTACTGATAGGTGCTCCACAGGGCTATCAGGTCACTCCTGGCATACTGGGCTGCTTAGAGAAAGAGAGTGTTATTTTAAATGTCTTTTTTCAGGTATGTGATTATAATTCACTGGGTTTGGGGTTGGTTTTGGTTTTTAATGATAGTCAGAAAGCTCTCTGAGTGGCTGTTTCTGACCCTTCCGACATGTTAGCTGGAAAATATTGGATGGCTTTTCTTTAAGGCTGAATTCACAGAATCACAGAATCATTAAGGTTGGAAGAGAGCTCTAAGATCATCAAATCCAATCATACCTATCACTACCTTGCCACTATACCACGGCCCTAAGCAGAGCATCTAAATATTTCTCAAACCCCTCCAGGGATGGTGACTCCACCACCTCCCTGGGCAGCCTGTTCCAAGAATTAACAACCCTTAAGTGAAGAAATTCCTCCTGGCATCCAAAATGGGTGCAACTCTTTCCAGGGAATGGGGTAGCATCAAAGGTCTCACAGCTGATGGTCTTTCAGGCCATGCTGCTGGGCACAATGAGGTCCCACATGGGTCCTTGCAGCCAGTGCCACACCACCAACTCTGGCTAATAGTGGAAGCTAAAGCAGAGAGCCTAAGGAGCTGTGTATACATCCTCATCCCCACCATCCCCACTGCTGGAGGTAGCTTGAGTCACATCTACATCTCATGTGCAGTCTCCAAGGTAAACACAGGTGGTGGTAGGACTGTGGGCTGAGCATCTGCTGATGGGGATGCTGCAGGTGACTCTCCAGCATAACAGGAGCATGGACAGCACAGGGCTCAAGGTTTCACTTTCAACAAAGACTGAACTGGATCTACCTGGACCTTGCCCAGATGAGAAGTTGACCAATGCTGACTAAGATAATAAGCCACACAGTCTATTGAAAGCAACAGGGTGAATCCCCTGGCTTGAGTAGGAAATTCTCATGCTGTGGAGTTAGAAAATCACACAGCCTCCCTCTCCCCCCAAGAGGAATTCAGTGCTAACCTCTAATCCTGGCAGCTTGAGGGCTAGCCAACCTTGCCTTTATGATCCTTGCTTCTAGGAATCCTTGTTTGGCCAATCCTCCTATTTTTATTGTGTGTTTGGTTTCCTCTTCTGTCTGCAGCTCACACAGCTGAGCTCACAGCACTAAGGGAAACTTGGCTTAGAAGGGGGAGATGAAAAGAGTGTTCAGAGAGAGCTAGATGTAGAGGGTTCTTGTACAGGCTAGGACAAGCAAGAGGAAGGAAAGCAAAAAAAAAAATCTCCCTCCTGCTTTCCTCTCCCTGCTTGTAATGGAGTTTTCTTCATTTTGTGTAGTCTGTGCAGTGCTTTGGCTTTTTCCTTTTCCAGCTGACGCTTTTTGTGCTAACTTTGGGTAATGAATGCTTCCTTTTTTTGAAGCCAGTCCCATCTTCCCACCAAGTGCTTCTCCAGGGATGCAATCAGACAATGAATGAGTCTCCTCAAAAATATCAGGTGTGCTTTGAAAATCAACAATATTTTAACCCTGTCTTGGGTTAGGTTCTCTTTGTTTATCATCATGACTTTTGGCCTTAGGGAATTTATCCTAACCAGGCTTTTCTCTGATGGTGAGAAGCTCCACATTATCTGTTAAAGTGAAAGCTGAGATTCAGCAGTGATCACTTGATTCCAGTTGCTGAAGCTTTAAGCAAAGCACTAATAGTTGTGAGAGCTGAAGTAAGATTGTAGTGGCTGGGAGTGCTGGGAACAGGAGCCCTGCAGTAACTAGGTTGGCTGATAGCTGTGGTGCTGCCAGCAAGCTACCCATTAACTGCACTGTAGGAAGGACTTTAGTAGCTCAAGCAAGTGTTGACTAGTTGTAGCAGTGATCACTATCTGCAGTCTGTCACCTTCTGTGCCATTGTCAATCCAGATGATGGATTTTTAACCCTTAAAATGATTTTCTTTCCTGCCAAGCAGCTCCCCTCCTTTCTTCTGCTGTCACTCTGTTTTTATAGGGCTGTCTAATATTTACAGAATCCCTTGCCCAGGGATTAATCCACAAATGTAGTAGCTAGTTTCATTATTTGGACAAGCACCAGGGCAGCAGTGAAATGAGTGTTGTGTCTTTGCAAGTCTAAGGGAACAAACCCAACACTAGGGAGCTTCTTCCCTGAGCTGCTGTGTCACCCAAGACTGCAGCAGCAAGATGTTATTTAATCCTGGGGCAAATCCAGCTTGTTACTTTATGGTAGCAGCTTCCAAATGCATTCTTCTCTTTGGCCTTTAGAAACTTGTTCTGGCTGCACTCCTACTGTTTTCATTAAAGAATTACCTGCTAGCTACATGAATCTGGTAAGAGCTGAAGGCTTGTCTGTTCATGACATGTTTGTCTCTTGTCCTTAGCTTACACATACTGACTTGAGCTGTGTTGATTGTGGACCAGCTTGAGATAGCTGGCTGGAGTTACTGCCTAAATAATGTATATCCTCCACTTCTGTCACATAGTAAGTTCCCAGAGACAGGTGACATCACAGACTGCTGCTGCTACATATGCATCTCAGTTTTGTACATGTTTGGCAAGCTGAATTCAGAGACTGCTTTGCATCCTGCCCTGACCTCCTTACGTCTGCATTGATCAGGCTTCCTGCTAAAAAGTTGATCTGTAGCCAACACCAGGCCATTTTTCAGCTGTCTGTTCCTGAAACCAGCTTCTCATCACTGAGGCATTTCAGTAGTGTAAACCTTGACCATGCCAGGTCAATCTGCCCAGAGTGGCATGGGGTCCTGGTTCCCATCCTGGAGAGTGAGAGATTCAGGCAGTCCCTGGGAAAAGTCATGATTAAGAGAGGAGCCAGAAGAAACCACACCTGGGACACCCACCAACAATGGCTTGAGAGCAAGGAGCTGAGGCGTTCTTTTAACTTAGTCCAGAGTTGCTCTCTAAAAGATTTTGCCTGTGTTACTCACAAAGAGGTTTTGTCATCAGCATTCAGACTTCAGACTCCCTTCTGCTTCTGTTTATGTAAAGAGATGCTTGGGTTACTTGTCTAGAGCTGGATGCTATGCCACCCATTTAAATTTAAAAGCATCTTCTCTGGATTACTAGTTAATGACTGCTTATGCATAAATAATTCTTCCTCTAAGTAAATTATACCTTTGATCTCCATAAGTGGACATAAGGAACTAGGCCCATGCTAGAAGAAGCAGACACCTGTTGTCCTCAGTGATATTTTGATCTTGTGTTCTTCATGAACCTCCTGAAGCCAAGCTCTGACTTCCAACAGCCTCTGCTGGAAGTAACAGCACTATAGTTCAGGCATTTGTTCCTGATAAAACCTGACCACTAAAGTAGCTCTTCAACTGAAGGAAAGCTATCCTGCCTGGCAAGAGCTGGGAAACTGTCATTTATCCTGAAATATATGGAGGTCTGTGGTGTGGTGCCTGCTTGATGTTAATGATTGGTAGGGACTGAAGCTTCAGTTCTTGAGTCTATTCATAGAATATGCTAAGTGGCCTCGTGAAATGCTGACAGTGTGACCTCAAAGCATGGGAAATAAACCTAGTCTCAGCTCTTATTGAAGTCTAAAGCAATGCTAACTTCTATGTTTCATTAAGGCTTGTCGATCTCAGCCAGTTCTGTGCTCACATACCTAACTGATGAGTTCACACGCTGAGTGATGCTCCAGAGCTGTGACCAAATTTTGCTTTGGTTTTGGGACTGCTTGTAACTTAGAAATGATGGCCCCATGATGGGCTTTTGCTACTTTGCAACACAAATTTCCTTCTCAGGTTGTAAAGACTCTCAACTCAATACTTGGGAAGGCCACATGAGGAAAAGCCAGTGTGATGATCTCTGTGCTCTGTATCCATACCACTTGATTAGCCTCAGGATCCTTTATTTCCTTCTCTGCAGGACTCTCTATCAGACTAGAAACCTGCATGGACTCAAAGCAAAAGCAAAGGTTCAAGTGAAGACCAAGCTAAACAGGCTTTTTGCTACAGATTGTAAGAAGGGAAGTGAGCAGGACACTTTACAAGAGGGAGTTGACTTTTTGTGTGGTGCATGCAGCAGCTCACAGAATCAGTCATTTCGTTTGACCATAGTTTCTGCTGCTGGCGGATGTGAGGTCTTTTACTAGCTTGTCTAATTATCTGACATTAAGTAAATATTGCTACTCTTACAACATGTTTTTTACTGGAAACGCAAAATTTATGTAAGCAATTCTTGTGTCTCCTTTTCTGGCACTCTGAAGGGCAGGATCAGTCAGCTCCCTGGCAGATGACAGCTCAACCTTTCTTGGTCTAGGAGAAAGAAACAAGCTGAAAGAAGCAGAAATGTGCAAGTTTTCAATAAATAACTACGTAAGTTTGCTCAAAGTACAATTTGCCTGACTACTCCTCCATACTCATGCTCTCCCATACAAAACCAGTACATACATTTCAAGAAGAATGGCAAAAGTCTGATAAACCTGAATATTAGGTGAAAAAAATGGGTTGTGGTGCTCAGCCTCATTGTTAGAGCAGCTGAACTTTCAGCAAGCTTTAAAAGACTGTTAAGAATGTGGAGCTTTTGCAATTTTTCAGCAGGGTGTCTTAATTGTCTCTTTTGCAAGAGATCTAAACTTGTGTAAAACTGTTCTTTAGACAGTGTCACTACACAGCTTTCAAGCAAGTGAGGGCTCTGGAGCACAAGTCTTTTGAGGAGAGAACTGGGGATGTTTAGTCTGGAGAAGAAGAGGCTCAGGGGAGACCTCATTGCTCTCTACATTTACCTGAAAGGAGGTTGGAGTAAGATAGGGGTAGGTCTCTTCTCCAGGATTAACAGTGAGAGGAGAGGAAATGGCCTCAAGTTGCAGCAGGGGAGGTTTAGATTAGATATAAGGAGAAATTTCTTTACTGAAAGCGTTGTTATTTCTTGGAATAAGCTGCCCACGGAGGTGGTGGAGTCACCATCCCTGGAGGTGTTTAAGAAACGTATAGATGCCCTACTTAGGCCCATGGTTTAGTGGTATGGCAGTGATAGGTTGATGGTTGGACTTGATAATCTCAGAGCTCTCTTCCAACCTTTGTGATTCTGTGAACACTAGTTATATAGAAAGAGTCTTTATTCCTGAATCTCTCTATGGTGCGAGTGAGGAAAGCTCAGGAAGGTGGACAAGTTTTGTCACAGCTTCTAGCTACCTGCAGCCTGTGGAGGAATTAAGCTGACAGACTGTTAGCAAAGTAGCTGAGCAGGTGGAAAAATATTCTGAGCAGAGGTTCTGCTGTAGAACAGTACATTTGGCTAATTATTGCCTGTAGTGAAAATCGTTACCGTGCTTTACGTAACTGAATTATGAATGACCTAAAGTTAGCAACAGTGCTGGGGAGTTGTTAAAAGCCTCATGCAAATGAAGGCATTGCATGAGGCACAGTGATTTAAAATATAAGAAGAGGAAGTGCTGAAAAAGCTGTAGTATTTCCTGATGAGAAAGGGAAATTCTCTGAGTATGCTTTAACTGCTTGTGTACTGAATTTAAAGGTGTTAGGAGCCTGCTCATTTTGCTAGTTCATTTTTTAAGCTCATCAGAGTAACCTTAGCTTAATACAACCATAACTTTCTTATCTGTGAATACAGCAGATTCCTAGCAGCCACGGCCAGAAAAGAACATGATGGTTATCTAGACCAAGCGCTCCTTCTCCCATGTGATTCAGGCCAGGCAGTCCCACACTTCCTCAGGATATGTGCGCCAGGCTCTGCTCTCCCTAGGCTCCTGGGGAGTGAGGGCTCCAGCCTGCTCTCCAGACTTGTTCTCCTGCAGTCTCCAGCATCATGGGGAGGTTCCCACAGCCCACCCTGAGGGTAGGCACCCAAGTCTGCCTGAAAGCTCCTCAGCAGAACAAACCAAGACTCACATACAGTTTAGCTTCACTCACCAGTGGGCAACCCAGGAGCTAGCAGTGCCATGCCACACTGGCAGTAAGCTGTGGTTTACCTAGAGCAGGAACACTCAGGGAAAGCTCAGAGAGCAGGGAACAAGATGTGCTTACACAACTCTGGGTCACTTGCAGTGTTGCCATACCCCAGGAGGCTGAAGTGTCTCTGCTGCAGCCCTTGGGAGCTGGCAGGAGCGAGGAGCCCTGGGGAGGTGCTGCGAAAGCTCCTGGGTAACTGTCAGGTCTGGGGCTCTGCAATCCATCAGGGAAGCTGTCTGGAATGTAGGGCATTGGGACAGCTGCACCAGGCCAGGAATGGAGCTCAGGAATGCCACAACACTTGGAATTTGAAGGGGTGACAGATCGTTGTGCTGGCTGGTATCAGGGCCAGGAGGTGGAGTCCAGCTCATCAGCTGTGTTAAGTGTCCCTGAGCCTCGCGGAGGGAGCCGAGGTGCAGCTGACTACCTGTGACATTTTGGAGGTGTGACACTGGAGAAAGAGGGGACCAAAGGCATCTTAGGCTTGAGAAAGCAGGTAACCTTTACAAGTTTGTCACTTCTGATTTTAGGTTCTGAACTTTGGAAATGCTACTTTAATTTTTCTGCCAGGCAACATCGATTTCAAACAAATTTATTTTCTCTTTGTAAGAGAGTGGAGATTTTTCATATTCCAGTGGAATTTCCATTTCTGTGGTATCTGCCCCAGGGAAAGATAGCAGAGCTACAGAATTTCATACTCTTGTTAATGTGCTTCTGTGTTAGGAAAAAAAAAAAGGGCTGTATTAGGTTTATTTAAGTTGAGGAAAAAATACAAATAACATACATACAACGAAAATCTGAAGAAATGAGGCATGTATTTGCCTTTTTATTGCTTCTAGCCTACAGTAATGACCTGTTCCTCATTCCAGTTCTCCTCCCCCTTTAAAAATCCAAAATATTGTCTCCTATAAATGAAATTGTTGATCTAAAAGGCTAAAAAAAGTCAGGTATACCATCTGCAATATTTCACATCTCCCATTTTTTTCTTCAGGGTTCAGTACCATATTGATCTATGGCAGAAAACCTAGTAGCAGGCTGTGGCTTGACAAAACAATCTGCTTATTATCAGAAGCTCACAAATCAAGCAATCTTATTTTTACAATCATTTCAGTCTAATGATACTGCTTGTGAAGAGATGGGTAGGGAAGGCTGAGGATCAAAGAGTAAACCACAGGTTTCACAATGTTTTCCTGGCAAAACAACATGTTGATTAGCTACTACACTGGAATCTGCAAAGCTTCATTAAGTGTGTTTTTTTCCTGGGATTCCTTTGGCTACCATTTTCTTTCCTGTCCTTGTAGGAAAAATCTTTGTCCAGAACTATCAATTTGAAGCTGCTTTAGCCTGGCTTAGCATTTTAATCAAGCTGAGAGCTTGCCTTCGGGAAGCACACAACTCTTTTCCATAGGAGTATTTCAGCTCCAGAAATAGTCCCATTTTAAACCTCACAGCAGGTGCTCAAAAGCTTGTTTACGAAGAAAGGGCTGAGAGGGGTGTTGATCTGGGCTGGGATTTTGAGGGCTGCTCCAAAGCAGCTGTATCAGCACAGCAGCTGTTTCCACATCCCTCCTCATCCATCGATGCCTAAGGCATCAACCACTTTCAGACCAGACAACAGCACTCAGGCTGGGAATGCTGGACTGGGGAGTCTCACCAGGGATTTCTGGATGCTAGGGGGCTTTTTCTAGGCTGTTCTGCTAGGTACAGGAAGCCTAGGACTTGAGGACAAACTTAGCAGTTGTCTTTCTGGCATCTCATGATTCCTCCATCCTTTGAGAGCCAAGTCTTGTCAGTTACTTTACAGCACAGTGCCAGTAACAGAGAAGAAGCTGCATGTGGCTTAGAAAGCAGGTGCTGTGCTGTTCAGCGTATCTGCCTAAAGCAGATGAGGAAGAAATCACAGAGCTCCCAGTGAACTAACTCTTTCTTGGTTAACTCTACCTGATGAAGCTTTGCTGATGAACAAAGTGAAGAGGCAGCCAAAATTATAAGATGACAAAGGTCATCTAGAGATCTGCCCAGTTATCACTCCTAAGGCAAAGCAGCAGCAGACCAGTGTGAAGATCTCCTCAGCATGCAGGATGGTTCATCCTGCAGCTGAAAGCTTGTCAGCCCACAGTCACTATCAGGAGTAGCAAGGGTAGTAGTCCATGTTAATCAACTTGTAAGCTTAGGACCCATTCCTCAACCTATTGCCAAAGGGGTGTGTACTGCACCAGAAGTGGATAGTGGCATGGATCCACAAGCATAGAGGTCACTAGTAGCTTCACAAGTCTGAGATTCCCAAATCTGGGACAGTGGCATGCACATGCCAGTTCAAAACAATGTCAGGAAAAATTTCTTCACTGAAAAGGTTGTTAAGCATTGGCCCAGGCTGCCCAGAGAGGTGGTAGAGTCACCATCCCTGGAGGGGTTTAAGAAACATCTAGATGTGGTATTTAGGGCCATGGTTTAGTGGCATGGACGTGATAGGTTGTTGGTTGGACTTGATGATCTTAGAGGTCTCTTCCAACCACAATGATTCTGTGATTCTGTGAGTCTGTTTATTTGAAACATACCTTATTTTCTGCTTCGCTGGCAGACAAAGCTTTTCATGGTCACTTGAGTTGGAGAAGGGATTTATTTAACTTGTGAAGTGCCTGAAGGTCTGGGAGATGAAGAGGTGCAGTACTCCTGCCTATTCATTGGTTCTGTCATTGGCAGATGGTTTGAGGAGAGAGCTGTTAAGTGTGGCTGAAGGACAAAGCAGAGCAGTCTGCAGGAGAGTGCTCTGTGGTGTAAGAGTGTGTGAAAAAACACTCCTGTGAGAAAATACTTCATGTCAACAATTGTGGGGCTGTGGCTGGGCTTGAGGTTCCAGGGCTGGGTGGGAACATTGTGATAACACCACAGCAGCTCAGGGAACTGTTTTTGCAAGTACCTACCTCACTTTTGCTAGGTTAGTGATTGTACATGTCATCTGTCTGCTATTCTGCAGCAAAACCCTGCAAATCTTCACCTGTGTGACCAACAAGAGCTCAAAAAACTTTGATTTCTTTGCTTCTTCTTTCTCCCTGAAGAGAAGAACCAGACAAACCCCAGCACCTCTCTCTGTCTGCCTTGGTTAGGCACTGGTGTCTCGATACTTGTAGTGCTATAAAAAAAGAAACAGTTCAGTGTTTATAGCAGCAGTGATGCAATGTTCATTCTTCTCAGCTCTGCAATTCCACTCCCATCATCATCTCCCAGGCTTGGGAGATGGGAGATACTGGGTGGAAAAATTAGACACACATTTTCTGCACAGGAGCACTATTGGTATGGGCCTTGTTTTGAGGCACTTGGAGCAGTGAATGGCTGCTGGAGTGAGCAGGAACAGAGGGGATCTGCCCGGGCTAGGAACATGGGCTGGCCAAGTGAGGACTGAACTGTACAGGAGACATGCAATAGTAATTGCAGGGCTGAATTGGTAACTCTCCTAGCATGGTTATGTCAGATCTGTGCCATCCCACATTCTTCCTAATGTCCAAGTTGAGCCTCCCCTGGTGCAACTTGAGGCCTTTTCCTCTTAAGATGTGGTACTCAGGGACATGGTTTAGTGGCATAGTAGTAATAGGTTGATGATCTTAGAGGTCTCTTCCAGCCTTAATGATTCTGTGAAGAGGTGTCTGGGGCACTGCTTTGCCAGGGCCCTTCCCTGCTCAAGAGCCAGAGCAACAGTCTGTGCTGCAGATGACATTTCCTGGTATGGTTGCCATTTCAAACAGGTGATGGGAAGAGGAGAGGCCATCCTGGGAGTGGTCCTGGAAAAGTGCCTTCCACCATAAATGCTTGTACCTGCTGATTATCCCAGCACCCTAGCTTAAGTCAGTGTGACCCACAGGGCTTTTGGCAGGAGAATGGTGAGAGTCTCTTCAAAGCCAAGGGAAGGATTTTAGCAAGTTTTAGTGTATTCTCTGTATTTCTTTTATTTCTACCATTTCTCACACAAGCAGACTTTGCTGTACCTTCATCCTACCTAAATGCAGCCTCTTCTTTCTAATGCTGTTTCCATACACCTCCTTTTCCCTTTCTGCACCATGATGCTTTTTCTTGGCATACTCAAAAAGCAAATTCCTCACTAGTTACTGAACTCACTCTTCTGCCCTTCCTCACAAATCTCTATTGATGTCACCTCTCCTTTTGCTCAGTACTGACTACTCTTTGTAATCCTGCTGAATGGCTTCTGTCATCACATTTTGTGCCTGCTTGCATCAGGATCTGCAATGATGTTGTCACTCAACACCACCTCTTTCTTTTTGAAGCTTTCTGTCCACTAAAACTTCTTCTAGCAATGTCAGAATCTGTTCTCCCTCCTTGTGCTGAGAAGGATTTGGTTCATCTCTGCTCTATTCCTTGCACAGCTCACAGCAGCACAAAATCATTATGGTTGGAAGAGACCTCTAAGATCATCAAGTCCAACCATCTACCTATCACTACCACACCACTAAACCATGTTCTTAAGTACCACATCTATATGGGTTTTGAACACCTCCAGGGTTAGTGACTCCAGCACCTCCCTGGGCAGCCTGGGCCAATGCTTAACAACCCTTTCAGTGAAGAAATTTTTCCTGACATTCAATCTAAACCTCTTCTCTTCACAACATTCTTTACGTTGCTCATGTATTTTCAGTCATTAGCCTGCACTCCTCCTCTTCCTAACTCAAATGTTTGAATTCTCTCTTTTATCCAGTGACAAAATCTCCATGTTGCATTCAGGGTATTTAGTGTTGGTCAATGTTTAATATTGCTCTTTTCTCTCTGACCAGAGATCAGGGTAAGGGAGGTGGCACTGAGACTGTCCTTTTCCTTCCTCAGCACACTGCTCTTGGCTGCTGTGGCTTGCCTTCATCTCTTCATTGTCATTTCCAAGCCCTTCCCCAGACTGGTGACCATTAGCAATCAATAGCTACTAAAAGAAATCATGGAATCATGGCCTTCCTTTGCTTTTGTTTTCTTTGTGTATGAACTACTTGAAAACCATCTGGGTTTTGCTTAACTTTAGAAGAACCTGGTAAGGAGTTACAAAGCTCCCTAGAGCTAAGGAGAATTCTTAGGAGCCTACTGGCACAGGACATCCCAAAATAGTTAATGTCTCTCTTTGGAGGAATGCACTGACCCATTTAGGTGGCACCCTGGAAAGGTGGCTGAGAAGTGGTGGTATTCAAATTCAACACCACCAGAAAAAACATATGAAGACCAGTGGATGCATGCCAAAAGTTTCACATAGGCTTCTAATTTTAGCTTTTAACCTTTCCAGCTCCCTGCAGATGCATTCAAAATCTCCCAAATCACTTGACCTCTTCAGAAAAGATTGGCCTAAATGTTTCACATTGTTCAAAAAAAAAAGTATTAACAAAGCTTTATAGAAATGAGTAATCTTTAATAATTGGCTTCAGGTTCTCAGGCAGCATGCAAGTGCTTATTTTGAGAGAAATGCTGGGCACAGCTTGAGAAAGAACAGCCAATCCCTCTGCTAGCAGAGGAATGAAGACCAATAGGATGTAGGAGCAACTGCAGGAGCCTTAATTTCAGACATCCTCAGTGACGTTGCCTTTCAGAACTGGAAGTGCCTGGATGTGACTGCATCCATACATGTGCCCATTATGAAACGATTGCTCAAGGAGTATTTTTAATTAGTATTTTCCTTCCAAATGCTCCATTTACCCTCTTCACACAAGGCATTTTTGCCACGTGCATTTTTTTATTGGATCAAACACACTCCCTTCAGATAGCTCCTTCAAGCCAACTCAGAGATATCTTGACCCCCTTCATTTTTTTTCCTTCCCATGATTCATTCCTTTAATCCTGCTCATGTTTTCTGAAGTGCACTTTACATAGTCATATTGACCCCAAGACTTACAAAGGATGGGGGCAGACAAGAGGATAAGAGATCTATTTCAAGCAAAACATCAGATAAGAAATCTATTTTAAGCAAAAAATATTCTTGGGTCATAAACTTTATAGATTTCATGTCTTTGTAACAAGTAAGGTTTCAGGTGATTATTAGAGGGTGAAATAAGTTCTTGCAATGCAACTGTACAAGGTAAACTCTGCTGATTTTCTCTTTGCTGTTGATTTGTTTGGGTCCTTCTTGCTTTTCCAGCCAGAGGATGAAAAATTGACTGAATGATCTTACCTCTAATTAAATCTGTTAAGCAGTTTGGAGTTTTAGCTCAGCAGGAAAAAGGTTGAAGCTTTCAATTCTTTTAAGATCTTTGTGAAACAATTTAGATACCAGAATCAATTGAGATAGTCTATTTTCACAAACTTTGCCTTTTCATTAGCAGTTCTGTTTTGCAAAGCTACAATTTACCTATCCCCAGGGAAAAGCAGAGCTCATTTAGCCTCTCAAAATCCCAGACTGGTTTGGTCCAGAGAGGATCAGTCCTGGAGTCCTAAATGCTGCTCTTCTAATAGTTTCAGTCAAGGAGCACCATTGCTGCTGCAAATAGCACAAGGCTGTGCTCCCTTCCTGGGGAGGCCTTAGGAGGCAAAGGGAGGAATATCCTGAGGTCACAGGATTGTGTAAGGTTCACTATAAGGTAAAGATATATTATGCCTGGGATTGCTACCTGACATTTAGGAGAGCACAGTAGGTGGCAGCTAGTAGAAGAACTGCTATCTCTTCCTTCCCCTCAGCAGTAAGGGGCAGGAGGGAAAAATCCTTCTAGGAAGAAGGCAGCCAGTTACCTGCCTCCAGCAGCTCCACAGCATTGCATAAGGCCTCATTTAGTGCCTGGTAATGAACTTAATTTAATCATGCATGTCCCTGCCCTTGCCTCCCTGCTCTGCACTATGGGCTTTCAAGTTTGCTTATGCTAAAGGGCAGAGCAAAAATAAATTTCCATACTCCCAGGCATGTTCCATCAGCCTGTGTTGGAGCATGGGCTTGTGTCCAAATAGTTTGGATATGAAGTGAATTTGGGCTCCAGGACAGGCTCAGACCTGCTCTTGAAAATTGCACGGCGATGACACCAGGGTCCTGCTTTTACATTTGCAGTTGACTGAGTGCCACCACGGTGACCTCCAGCTGTGACAGCAGCATTCCTCAGGTCCCAGCTTAAATCCCACCTTGGCTTGCTCCAGTTAGCAAAGGGGCACCCACTTTGTGTTGCTGTTGAACAGGAATGGGCAAAGAGCTTTGTCACTTGGAAACTCGGCAGGAAATTAGGAAATTAAGTGAAGCTGTAGCTCAGGTAGACAAAGATCCTCTTTTGATTGTTTTGGGGTTTTTTCCTGTAATAATTTCTATTTGGGTCATGGAGACTGAACAAGTAGGGAGTGAGCTGATGTTTTCCTTAGCCTGGGAGATGGTTCCCGTCAGGAGTCTGTGGTTTGGGCTACTAAGAGCTGGCACCAAGAGTGTCCCCGTGGAAGGTGCAGTCTCAAGGCATCGCTTCCTCCTTAACCTCCGCTTCTGCGCGCGGGGCCGGCCAGGAATACCGGGGTGGGGGGGAGGCGGGAGAAGTGTTCCCCCATAGTCCCAACACTGGGAAGGCGAACGGCAAGAGCTGGCAACGCCCAACGCCGGTGCCAGGGTCTTTCAGGTCTTCCCCATGTCCCTTTGCCGTTTGTCGCCGGTTCCCTGTTTTCCAGCCGGTGCCCCGCCGCCGGGTAGCAGGATACTAGTCTCCGGGCGGGGCGGCGAGACTACAGCTCCCAGTGCAGCGCGGAGCCGCCGTGACATCATGTGCGGTGTCACATGCCCCCGCCAGCCCCTTTGTTTTGGAGCGGCGCTGGCAGCGCCACCGGCAGCGGCGGAGAGGCCTGAGCGCACCGCACCGCACCGGATCGCTCTGCTCCGCTCCCGACGCGACCCGACCCAACCCCTCGGGCAGCAGCTCCTGTGGGACGCGGCGCTGCACGGCGGGGCCCGTTCCGGCTGTGAGTGCGGGACAGCGGACGGGGGCGCGAGCGGGGGCGCGCGGCGGACGCGGGGATCGAGCGGCGGCGGCAGCGAGGCTCAGGCGGCTAGTCGGAAGAACCCCGGGGAGGGCGCGGGACACCGCCAAGGCGCGGTTGTTGCGGGACCAGCCGGGACCGTTAGCAGCCGCGGTGGGACAGCATGTCCCGGGCCCTACTGGGCACCGCGGGGCGACCGTCGGGCTGGTGCTGTGTCGGGAAAGGGCCGTCAGCAGCGCCGGTGCACCGGGAGCTGTCGGCTATGTGTGTGTCGTGTTGTCGTACGTCCTCCCATCCGCCTGCGGGCAGCGGGGCCCAGTAGACGGTGCGGCACGGCCGAACCAGCCCAGCCCGGCAGAGCAGGGCTGGGGGTAATTGGTGCCCCCAAGCCCTCCTGCGGCACTTTCGTAACACAGGTATCCCCGCGCCCCTCCGTGCCCCCCGGGTGGCGGCGGCGGCAACGGGGGCCACCGCAGCCTCGGATTGGTCGGGCGGGCAGGTGGAGGCGGGGCCATGGCGCGGGAACGCCCGCGGATTGGGCAGGGCGAGGGGGGGGAATCTGTCGCTAAGGCTGCTCGGGGTGAAGGTGAGCTGGAGGGCGCGCTTGCGCACGGCGGCACCGGGCCGGGAGGCGGCAGCATTGCGCACGCGCATCCTGTCCACCGAGGAGGGAGGGTCTGGAGAGGGGACGTGGCGGCCATAGCGGGGTCAGGACACGGTCCTGGTCTTGGCTTGTTGCCGGCTCCGGGGTTGGGCCAGGACTGCAGAGCGCCCATGTTTTTCTGGCGGCCGTGCGGCCGGCCCCCTGCAATGCTGGGGTTAAATGCGGTCCCCGCGGTGCGGCGCCCGCGGCAGGCGGTTGTTCCCCTTGCGGTTTGCCGTGCTTGGCACAGCTGCATCCCCGGGGCGGGGAGCCGCGTCCGCCCCCGCCGGGCGCTGCCATTTTGTGCTGGTGCAGCCGCTCCAGCCCCGCTAGTAAACAAGCGGCGAGCGGCTCGGGCGATTCTTTGGCTTGTATGTTTTGCTCGGTTGGTTTGGGGTTTTTGTTTGTTTGGTTTTAGGTTTTTATTTTGTTTAGTTTGGATGACGCTTTGTTCCCTTATATAGCAAAAAAGAGGCAGCAACACCTTGGGAATGTTCCGGGATAAGCCCGCGCAGGCTGGCAGTCGCCCCCGGGCACGAGTGTAAAGCGAGCGCGGTCCCGGTGCACACGTGAGGCACATCCCTGGTCCAGGTGCACACGTGAGGTACATCCTTGGTTTTGGTGAACACGTCAGGCACATCCCCTCCCCCTTGTTTACCCGATTTTGTGCTGGTGTCTGTGCCACCCACCTTGCCCTGCTTTCTGAGGTCTGTCCTAACGTGCATGGCCTCAAGTGCCTGCCGTTGTGCATTGCTCCCGTTGTCACATCGTTACATGTTCAAAATTCCTGCTCCGTAGGTAAGGGAGAGCTGTCTCCTGGCTGGGGCTACCGGCCTGGCTGTTACTGTTTGATTGCCGCGGTTGGTTGTTTTGTTTGTTGGTCTCAGATTTGCAGAGGCAGTTGGCTGAACCCCCTGGAAGTCCTTGGAACACATAACCAGGCTCAATGCCATCACTGCAGCTTTTGTTTTGGGGTGGTTTGTTTTTGTTTTTAAAGGAAATGTGAATATGTGTAGAAATGGTAGTGAAAGCAGGGTGGAAGAACGCTGACTTCTTCACAGTCCCTTCCCCGTGGGTTGATAGTATGTGGTGCCTTTCTTTTTCTCCCAGTATACAGTAGTATGTATGCCCTTTAGCCGACCTTTTTACTTATGGGAAGGTCACCTGAAGACTTCTGCACAGTTTAAAGCTGTTCTTCGTTGTTTTGTTGTTTTTTTTTTTTACTTAATTATCATGAGTCTCATGTCCAAATCAGTTCCTGTTTTTGCTGGGTGATTTTTGAGGGCACTTAGGGCTTTTTTTGTGTGTGTCATTAGGATGATTACCACCGAACTTAGGTATTTAGAGTGTATTTCTTTCAATCAAAACAATGTCTTGCATTAGAATAAAAAACTTGCACGTTGCACCTAACTCCTTACCACATCAGTCATCTTGTTCACTTTAAATTCTTGTTACTAGTTGTTGAGTATTCCTAAAGGCTTCATTCATCTTCAAGGCATTCAGATCCTCAGTTTATGTTGTATAACAAGAAGAATATTTGTTTTCTTTAAAGAAGGAAAAAAAATAGATCCTTTAAAGCTGACAACTTTTTGGTCTTTTTTTATATCACAAAGAAAGAAGGAAAAATAAATGCTATGTTTGGGTTTTTTGTAGAGGGGGGAAGATTTTTTTTGCTTTTTTTAGCTCTCTTTGTTTAAAAGAAACAAAAAATTAGAGCATGTGTTGTGGTTTAGCCAGTGTGTTGCAGCAGATTCAGTTGGGAGTTTGTTTCCTCTGACTCCTGTGGTAACCAGCCATCTGAGATGAAGCACATCTGCAGATTATGTTATCTGAGATCACAAGCAACTAGAATTGGCCAAACCTGATGACAGTTCCCATGCCTCAAAATGCAAATACCATTTCTTTTGTTAGGAATGGTTATGTTATCTTAGCAGTGTTGTTAACTAGCACCACAGCAGGTGACAGTAGATGTGACTTCACTGTCAGGTCTTGTGTCCCCAGCTTGTGGGACTGCACTGGGATCATCCTGGTGGCTCCTGCCCTTCCCCAGGGCAGCTGCCTGCTTCAAGTACCTCATCTTTTCCCTTCCCAGACAGTCGCTGGTCCAGCCACGGCACGCAGGCGCTGGTGCTGACGTGAGGCAGCGGTGGACGCGGGCCCAGGCTGCAAGTCACCTCTGCTGGCAGAAGCAGCAGCAGCAGCCCAGCTCAGCTTCAGGTACTCTTGAAATTACACCCTGAGGGTGAGCTTTGAAGGTAGAGCTCAGGCATACCTGATGACTAGGTGTTAGCAAAGGGCCTCGCCCTGATGACCTCTGCTGCTGTGTTCTCTCAGGTCTGCTAACGGACCAAAGGAGTTCTGTGATGCAGAAGGGCAGAACAGCAGCTCTACCAGAAGGTGACTAGCTGTTGCCAGAGCTGCAGATGAAGGGACAGGGGTCATACACATGAGGCTATTGCAGCAGGGCAAGGAGGAGTGGAGTGCACTATAAAAGTGATTTATACAGGAGAATTTACTGATAGAAGGGGTCAGGGCAAACATTTTATGGACCTCATTTACCCTCCTCTGAATTAGATTATTTCTGAGGAATGTCTTGAGTAGACAAGTTTAAAGGCTGTATATATCAAGGGAAATGGAGAAGCCTAACCTTCTGGTCAATGCAGCTTAGAGATGTGCAGGTAACATCCGTGTTGGAGCTGTGTCTGGGTTTGTAAAGTGTTTCTAAAACCTGCTGATAGAAAGTGTGATTAGTTTTTCCTTTCCATTTTCGAGTGGTTAGACTTTCTGATTTGCTTGAGGTCCATCCTTGTTGACCCTTGCTCGGGCAAACAATCCAATCCATTTTGTGTTTTTTAATTACAATTCTTTCCAATAGTTGCCCTTGGGAAAACATTCTTCTGGTTTTCTTTTGCTTCATTGGAACTTCCTGAAGAGATCTCAGGGCTGAATTCTCTCAGTGATTGATGCTTTAGTCTGTAGATGTGAGCAAGTACCTTTATAGACCTGGAAGGTGCAGACAGGTGTATCCCCTTGTTTCTCTCCTTTGAACTCTGAACAGCTCAGCTTCAGGCACAGATTTCCCTCTGCCTTTCCAGCTTTGGGGCTAAAATATGGGGCAGGCAGCTGGAAACAGTGACATTTTAAAACTGCCAGAGCAAGATTTGCAAGAAGGCCATATGTAGGTCTGATGGAGCTGCCATGTGATAGTGTTACAGACAGGCTTGTAAAATTACTTTGCTTAGGGAGACCTGCAGAATTAATTAACTGGATAGAAATTGAAGCAGAGTCTATTCAAAAGCAGTAATTTCTGCAGTGGAGTGTAATTCTTTTTTCTTTCTATTTTCTAATCTGTGAATTTGTAGTATTTATCCCCTTGATTAGTTTTTGCTCCATATTTTTTTTAGACTCCTATTTCTTTAAACTATTGGGATATTATTAAAAAAACACCTTACTGACCACTGATTTCCTGTTATTCCAAGTTCCAAACATAAAGCAGACACTGCTTCCTCCAGTGAGCAGTCTTAACTCAGAGCCCTTATTTCCACTTATTAGTGATTGCATAATATGTCGTCTTAAGTCTCAACTTCTGATGTAATGAGAGAGATTTAATCTTGAAGCTTTTTCTTTTTTTTTTCCCCTTAGTTGCCATGTTTTGCCATTTTATGCAGTATGCCACTGTCCTGGTTTTGATTTCAGACTGACTTTGCTTTGGAAAAGCTCCATTAGCTGGAGTGAATTTCTTCTAATTGAATCTGTGACACTGGCATCTGCCTGTAGGGTATATATTTATATTTTCATTGTTGCATTTCCCCTTTCTGCTTCTGAGGCTTCATTTCTGCCTACTTTCAATATGCTGAGTAGTATGGAATTAACTGCAGATCAAGGTCAGTGTAAGGGTTAGGGTGTTAGCAACAGCTAGTGAGGTGGTGGTGGTGGTTGTTGTTGGTTTTGGTTTTCATCCAGCCTGCGTCACGAGAGGATGAAGTGGTTGTGAAATACATTGGATAGAATATCAGCTACAGAGTAGGCTAGCTGTTTATGCCTTGTTAAAATCTCTCTGAAGCAATCAGTTACTAGATAGGCTCATTGCAACAAGTGTTTTTCAGGCATCAGAGTGGCAGCTGATCTAACTCAAATCACGTGTAGGGTAAATGAGCCATGGCAAGACTCAGCCTTGTAAACCTGTGCAAAAACTTTCATATGGAAAATGATCATTTGAAAAGCTCTTTTTTTTTTTTCAATGAGGAGAGTACAGCACAGCTTCTTTCCCTGCTCTTTGTTAAGATGGTGCCTTTTAAAGGTGCTGGATAAAAAGGCTGTTTAGAAGAAGCCTGTTCATTGTGGTCTATATTAAGCGATGACATAGCCAGACTTGGATTGGGTAATTGCAGCTCTAGAGATGCTAATAGGTTAGGAAATGAAATTGCTGTGAGGAGCTGACCATGAGGGAAACTTCCTCTTGGAAGCATGACAAAAAATTCCATAGAATTCAAATAATTCAGTGCCTGTCCTTCTAGACATACAAATATGTAGTACATGTGTTTGGAATGGTGTCTGTGTCAGACCCAAAAGGGTGTTTTGCTCAGCCTCTTGCTGCCTCAGCATATTTTGGTGGGCATTCATCCAGTTCTTTTTAAAGCTCAGGAGCAGTAAAAAGCCCATTGGTGCTAGATAGGTTGGTCACATTGCCTGTAATACACGTTATCTGCAAAATCAGCTGCAGTTCTCTCACCTGCAGACTTTACTATTGGCATATGCTAATGTTTGAGTAGTTGATTATTGCAATTTCAGTGCTCTTTTGTGTCTTTTCATGCTGGGGGGAACATGGTGCCCTATGTATTTGAAACCAGAAAGTGAGCAAAAGGTTTTCCTAATAATTATTTGCCTTAAATACTTTGGAAAACAGAAAATCTCTCTGTCCTGAGTAAGGTGCCTTTGGGTCTTATTTCCAGTAGTTTTACACAAACAATGTGATTCTGCACTCTGTTTTGTGCAATTCACATTAATTTTTAACTGAATCTTAGATTATCAATGAACTAATTTTTAGATGCTAGGAATGAACAGGTAAAAACTTAGTCAAGGTTATTCATTGAGATTACTGAATGTTATAACACTAGTATTCTAAGACTTCATTATGATGGAGTTCATCATGAAAAATGAAGTGATTTCTAAACTGAACTACTAGTTTGAAAATTTTAGTCTCCCCCCCCCACCTTTTTGAGTAGTGCTGTCACTAACATAGTACTTGGAGGCTCCAGCTGAAAGGAAGATTACACTGAAAAATGAGAAAAGCCCAAGCTCTGGATCTTCATCCAGGCAGTCTTTGGCTTCTGTCAGTCAGGGTGATGTTCTGGTGTTATTGCCTCCAACACTAATGCAATGCCATTAGCACTGGGACATTCAGCCCTTGCCATCCATGACACCTCTTCTGTGGGTGTATTTTGTCACGTAGCAGGTTACGTTGCGTTGCCCCGAGCAAGGTGCAAGGTAATTTGCCCTGTGTCACCTCTAGTAAAGGTCAAAAACTGTACCAATCCTTAGAGTGCCCACACAGGTATCTTATCTGGTTCTCGGGGTGAAATAAAGAATATAGCAGATTAAATCCTGTAAGTGTTTTCATTTTTCAGACCGTAGCATTGCGAAGGAGAAACTCTGCCAGTTCTTCTCAATGACTCTATAGCCAACTGATGTAACAATGGTACTAATCTTGGGACGCAGACTGAATAGAGAGGAGAGTGGGATTCGAGATTCCCCTGCAACCAAGAGGAAAGTGTTTGAAATGGACCCAAAATCCTTGTCAGGCCCTGAGTTTTTTGACTTCTCCTCGGGCTCATCCCATGCTGAAAGCATTCTGCAGATCTTCAATGAATTCCGCGACAGCCGCTTGTTCACAGATGTGATTATCTGTGTGGAAGGGAGGGAGTTCCCCTGCCACCGAGCAGTCCTCTCAGCCTGCAGCAGCTACTTCAGAGCCATGTTCTGCAACGATCACAGAGAAAGCAGGGAGATGTTAGTGGAGATCAATGGCATCTTTGCTGAAGCCATGGATTGCTTTTTACAGTACGTATACACTGGCAAGGTGAAAATCACCACAGAGAACGTGCAGTATCTCTTTGAGACCTCCAGTCTCTTTCAGATCAGTGTTCTGCGTGATGCCTGTGCCAAGTTCCTGGAAGAACAGCTGGATCCTTGCAATTGCTTGGGAATCCAGCGTTTTGCAGATACACACTCCCTCAAGACACTCTTCACCAAGTGCAGGAATTTTGCCCTGCAGACCTTTGAGGATGTGTCCCAGCATGAAGAATTCCTGGAGCTGGGGAAGGATGAGCTTATTGATTACATTTGCAGTGATGAACTGGTGATCAGTAAGGAGGAGATGGTGTTTGAGGCTGTCATGCGCTGGGTGTACCGGGCAGTTGAGTTGCGAAGGCCAGTGTTGCATGAACTTCTGACACATGTCAGGCTCCCCTTGTTACACCCAAACTACTTTGTTCAGACTGTGGAAGTGGACCAGCTGATTCAGAATTCTCCAGAGTGCTATCAACTGCTGCATGAAGCCAGGAGATACCATATCCTTGGAAATGAGATGATGTCTCCCAGAACTAGGCCACGCAGGTGAGGAGATTTCTGTTTTCCTTATTTCTGTAGGAGGAGGACTTAGTTCAGGGTGCAGATGTTTGGTAGACAAATGCCTAGGAAAAAATCTCTTGCAGATTATTTTGCATTCTGGAGCCACTACAGTTAAACTTCTGTACTTCCTCACAACCCATGAAGCTCACACCTGTGAAAATGTACAGAAGTGAGGCTTTTTGCACAGATCATTTTATTGCTGTGAAATACATGATTGTTCAGGTAAGTGAAGTTCCATTACCTTGCAAGCAAAATATTTTCTAAAGGTTAATGTTTGCTAGTTGAGATCTTAAAGTTATTCCATGTGATAGCAGGTGAACCCAACCTGCTTTCTTTTTGTAATAAAGTCATATAAGTGTATGTCACACAATAAAGGATGTGGATATATAGTCAGAGTTATCATTTGCTGCATCACAAATCCTTTGCAGATGGAATAGTACACGGTTTTGTAATAAGACAATGGACAACAGAACTACAGGTTCTTAACTATAAAGAAACTAAATCTTGCATTTTTAAAGACTTAGGAAACAGTTCCTGAAGTATTTCATGCTTATTCTATGACATGCTAATAATTCAGAATTGCTGCTGCTTAATAATGTGTTACACAAATAGGTGACTGAAGCTGCAAGAAGAAATGAGGAAGAGTCCATTAGTGGCATTTATGAGCAATGGTGCTTCTAAGTGTATTTTTCCTGGAAAAAAACCCATATTCCCAGTAAAAGCCTTGCCTCCACATGATAGTTTGTTGTTAACTTCAGCTGATTTAAGCTGTAGTAATAAAATACAGTGTTGTATTAAGGTGATGGCAGTGATTTGATCTGGACAAACAGACTTTGTTAGGAGTTACTCCTCTTTGTTTACTCTTAGTCATATGTGGTTGCAGTACAGTGACTGTGCAGGGAACCTTGGGGTTTTTGGCATGTGTTAAAGCCTTGCTTATAGGGGTGGAAAAAGTAATACTTGGCAAGCATTTGCCCCGTGAGTGGCTTTCCAGTCTTCAATCCTGCTGTGAGAGAAGAAAGTCTTCTTGAACTTCTTGGAGCCCTGCTGCCAGGTTTTCCCAGCTGTCTGCTGTTGTGGAGGGTCTTCAGAAGCTTTTGCTTCATGGCAGTTTGGAAACTGATGCAATGCTAGTTTCTGAGGCATTTCATACTCTTGATTCCAGGCCTGAGGGAGAGACCATGGGAATTCAGACCAAAGACCTTCTTGTTCCATGAGCAGTTGGAGGGGAAAATGTATCTTGTGGTCCTTGGTGTGCTGTTTGTTGTACGTGCATTACTCAATTTGATAAAGAAAGCAAATACACTCAGACCTAACAATTTTTGTCAAAAAGTACATGGTATGTGTGTATTTGAGAATCCAAGTAGTCTCAGTGAGCACTCCAGTGTGTAAATGAAGTAAGTCGCTTGCTTAATCCAGGTGATTTCTGAAGCTGGAGGGGATGATGTTGGGATTTTGTGGGTTTTGTTGGTTTTACTGCTGAGCTTATTAAACACTTTGAATTTGAGTAGACAGGAACAGAAGTCATTTACAAAGAAAAAAACTGGCTGGCCTCCCAGCAGGAATTTTTTCCCCCTTTTCTATATTACATTCATGGGATAGTTCTTTGTCAGTTGGTTTCTGTTGCCTGTTTTTTCTGCTATAGACACAAAAAGAGACTGTTTTAAAACAGTTACCAGGTCCTCTTTCCCCCATGTTTTTTTCACACCATTGCTGAGGGGTTTGGAGAGGAGAGAAGGCTGGAGAGCTCTATTTCTTCTTTCTTGGCTTCTTCCAATTTTTTTTTTCTATATAAACTGTTTCTAAAAGCAGACAGACTGCAGGATCAGAAACTCCCATGCCAGGGCTTTTAGTGAAACTTGTGGGAATTAATTGTGGTTCCTTGTATGGGTATGGCTGAAGTGGCTTTTGCCCATGGTTTTTAAAAGAATAGTGTCTATTGCACTTTGTAGTTCAATTTCTTTGTGAAGCCAGTGAAGTAAATGAGTTGAAAATCAAGTTTAAGCCATGGTGTAATGGTTGCCTGTTTGCTTTTTTTTGCCACTGGGCATGGTTGACAAACACAGAAGGTCTTTTTTAAAAGAGCTTTACAATTATGTGCTTGCAATGACATAGTGACATCTTGAGGTTGGCCATCCTGCTCCTTTTAAGTCTCTCTTGTCCCCTGCTGGTTGTGTTGCACAGCAAATCTCCAAGCAAGATCATGCAGTGATGTATTTCCACATACAAAACAGAACAGGGCCTTCCTACTGTATGCTTTGATTTGTCTTCAGATTCTCATATATCTGTGGATTCTTCAGTCACACAGTTTGTTTAGCTGTCTGATAACAATATAGGAGTGTTCTCTTGAGTTAGAAATGACTCCCTCTATTAATTTAACACATCCTATTTGATTGCCTTTAGAAAGCTTTAATGTAGTCTCTTGTTTGTTCCCCAAGGAGATGAGTTGAGTTCATGGGGGGTGGGGGGAAAATAGTGATTTACCAGATTCCTATATTTTGTCTCCCAAACTTAATGTTGAATGTAATGTGTTTGAACTCCTGAAAGTTCCTCTGCCCAGCTGATGCTGTGCTGGTTGGAGCTCTCACCCTGTCTAGAGGTCTGCATGTAACTCTGGACCCTTTGGAAACCTGCTCTTGGGAATGCACAGAATTACATGACAATCTCAAATGTTGGGAAAAGTTTTGCTTTTCTATGGATTTGAAATCCTGCATTAGCTTAGTATTTTCTGTAAAGACCAAAATTCCATCATAACAATTCATGAAGAGCCCTCTCTGATCAAAGACTTTTGGTTCATTTAAAGTAGAGATAGATAATCTAGTACAGTAAACTTTTCAGTCAGGAGAGGCCTTAATTCTAATCTAGAAAGTAAACAACAGCCAAACCTCTCTCATACACACAGTTAGCTGATGTATTTGAGCTTCCTTCTTCTAAGGTGAACGATGAGCTCAGTATTTTGCTGTTAGGGAAGTTCTCTTTGTGGGTAATGTTTTGCTGGCACAGGAACTTCCCTTCCTCTTCTCCTTTGAGAGATTCTTCTTGGAGTTATTCCTCATAAAAGCAAAAACCAGTAGCAAGAAATACATAGAAAGCAGGAATGAGCATGACATCAAAGGTGAGCAGCTGAAGAGAGAGTTGCTTCTGACTAGTTCAGATGTGTAAGTTCAAGCAGAAAACATAATCTGGCATTCTATTTTACTTCAGACAGCAGGCCTTGAAATAACTGTATCAGTGCAAAATCCTTTAATCTGAAAATGCCCTGAAAAGAAAGGATTTTGACAAATGCTTACAGGAAATAAGAAATTTGGGAGGAATAGAAGTTTTTCATAGTTTGACTTGCATGTCAATGATTCTCTACATTCAGCTGTGTATTTAACATACAAGTTTTGTTATTGCTGTGAATATAGAATTTGGCTAATGCAGGAGTATCAGGTTAGTAGGAGAACAAGTGTGTGGAATGGAATTGAAAGGCTTATTTGCAGACTGCCTAATGCTTAGTTTTTTCACACTGACTTTTTGTTGTAGGCTTCAATTTTTGTTTCAGCATTCCTGAATGTTTCCTTCTATCACTACAGTTGGTTTTCTCTTTTTCTTTTAACTGTCCATTAGCTCTAAGGTTTCTCTCTTTCCCCCCCATTTTGGTGATTATATGCTTTCAACTTCCTCCTCAAGAAATAACCTAAAACTTTCAAACTTTTAAAATATTTTAGCCATGTAAAGTACTATGAATTTTGTAACATTTGGGAGGGGATGTGGGGACTGGTTTCATAATGAAACAGATTGCTCAGCTCATTGTCTCAGGCCTTGCTTGAACTCTTATTTCTGCTATCTCTACATATTTAAAGGAAAAAAATACTAAGAGTTTTGTGTGTTTAAATTTGGTTTCTTTACATAGACTGTTGTGCAGTGCAACTCTACCACTTCCACAGAACGCCTGTCAGTGTGGTAATCTGCTGTGAAAGGAGACAAAAGGAAACAGTGAAAACCTCTTTGCTAAATGACTCCTTTACTGTAGAAGTTAATGCTAAATAGTAAATCTGATTTTCACACAGTTTTGAAGACAATGTTGTTTGGCTTCCATGTACTAATAAATATCTTCTCCATCTTAGTTTTTCTCTGTTCACTTTTTTAGATCAACTGGTTATTCTGAGGTGATAGTTGTTGTTGGAGGCTGTGAACGAGTTGGAGGCTTTAACTTGCCATATACTGAGTGCTATGATCCTGTAACAGGAGAGTGGAAGTCACTGGCTAAGCTTCCAGAGTTTACCAAGTCTGAATATGCAGTGTGTGCTCTACGGAATGATATTCTTGTTTCAGGTGAATAATCATAACCAAAAATGAAGTTTTCTTTCTTTCCCTTGCTATTTTGGTTTGTTGGTTGGTTTATTTGAAGTAGTGTGGCAGATCTTTGTACTAGAACTTCCAGAAGCTCAACTGAAAGTCACTTTCTGATGTAAAATGGTGAGCACCAACCTCAAACTAATCTATTGTAGCAAAAAATGCTTTCTGGGATTTTTATTTGGTATTAATTGGCAGTCTTTTCCAGCTTATTTCAAAATATCAACTGTATTTCAAGAGACTGGCTTATGTTTCCAGTACCTAAAGGGAACTTCCAAGAAGGCTGCAGAGGGCCTGTTTGCAAAGGCCTGCAGGGAAAGGACAAGGGGCAATGGTTTTAAATTGGAGAAGAGTAGATTTAAACTGGGTGTTAGAAAGCAGTTCCTCAGCACGAGGGTGGTGGAACACTGGCCCAGGTTGCCCAGGGAGGTGGTTGAGTTCCCATCCCTGGAGGCATTCCAGGTGAGGCTTGCCAGGGCTCTGGGCAAGCTGCTCTAGTTGGGGATGTCCCTGCCCACTGCAGGGGGGTTGGACTAGATGAGCTCCAGAGGTCCCTTCCAACCCAAACCAGTCTAGGATTCTAGGATTCTGTGTTTGATGGACAAATGTTCTTTGGGCAACATGCTTTTTCAGTGAAGTTCTATGACAAAGACAACAGTCATAGAATCAGAATTGTCAGGGTTGGAAGGAACCTTAAAGCTCATCTAGTTCCAACTCCCCTGCCATGGGCAGGGACACCTCCCACTAGAGCAGCTTGCTCCCAGCCTCTCTGGGCAACCTGGGCTAGTGTCTCACCATCCTCATAGTGAAGAAGTTCTTCCTAACATCCAACTTAAATCTACCTTCCTTAAGCTTGAAGTCATCTGAGTCTCTGCTAGTTCAGCCAAAAAATCCCAGTCTCTCCTAGGGAAAAGAAGTAACATCATCATCTTAGGCTGAAGATTAGAAGCATCAGCTCTGGAGGTGTTCAAAAAACATGTAGACATACTGCTTTAAAATAAATAGTGGCCTGACTGCTGCAACAGCTGGAAAAATTACAAGCAGAAAATCCCAAGCACTCTTTTCCCAGCAGCATTTTCTCTGCTGCAAAATGTGCTGTGTGCTGTTTAAACACATCAGTTGCCTAGGAGCACTGCTACATTGGTAGTGACTTGCTTCTGTCATAAGGCTGCCTAGGCTCCCAAAGAAAACAGTTAGAGTTTCGTCTCATTGTGGGAATGTCAAATGGAAACAAACTTCCTTGCAACAGGAGTTGGAGATCCATTTATACCAGCCTTTTACAGTGAAATGAGCAACAGCTATAGGGTTTTGAAGACCTCTTGTAGCAAGGGTAGATTACAGCTGATGGTTTAGACACCAACCCCCATGTGTTGGTTTAACCAAAGAAATTGACTCTTCAGGTGTGTAGTAGCTGTGTCAGCTGAGTAAAATGTTAAAAGTAAAGGAGATGGATGGGTGGAGGAACCAAGCAGAGTTGTTAGGGATATCCTATACGGCACATAAACAGTTAAAATCTCAAGTGTCTCATCCAAGTAGTAACACTAAAGAGAATCTGAAAAGCCTGGGCAAAAGCTATTAAAATGCATTCCAATCTCCAGGAATAATCTAATATGATCTCAGCCTGCTGCTGGGAAAAGCACGCATCAGTAAAATGATTTGCTGTATGTTGTCATGTTTGAAATGCACTGAAACTTGACTCTTTCAGTTGAGTGTATAAACATAGGTCTTTATTTCACCTGAAGCACCCAATGTTTTCATTGCCCACTGTAGAGGAGCATGAATATTTAACAGTTCTGATTCCAATAAGGATTTCATTCAGATTAGCATATTTTTTTGTTTTTAAAGGTGGAAGAATCAACAGCAGAGATGTCTGGATTTATAACTCTCAGCTGAACATTTGGATCAGAGTTGCCTCCCTAAACAAAGGCCGATGGCGTCACAAGATGGCTGTTCTTCTTGGTAAAGTAAGAGAAGTATATTTATCACCTTTTTTTACACTGGGGATGTTTGCTTTATATAAGAAGGCAGTGGAGAAAACACGCATATTTAGTATGACTTGGTTTTTTTGTGGGTTTTTTGTCATTGAAGTGTCTTCTCCCCAAGAAGCAATCTTTTAGGGGAAGCAAAGCAGCATCTGGCTGCCTCTCCTTCAAAAGTGCTGTTAGAACTTATAACAGTTTATGCAGTTATTAACAGAAGCTCTGATTGTCAGCTTTGTGCTCTTTTACTTGATGTTTTATAGTGAAATTAACCAAATACATGCTGGAAGGAAATGGGAGGGTTTGCAGTGTTTTGGAGGCATATATGCCTTAACATAAACCCAGTAGTTGGGATCAGTTGCCCATGGGGATTCCGTTAATGAAAGCTAGGAAAGATGTGCATGTGGTGTCCTTAGAGATGAGGCTTGCAGCTGGAGTGAACAGAGGGTAGAAGGTAGACACAACTAATAATGAGCTCTGCCTCTTAAATATGAGAAAAGCCACAGGAAAGTAAAGTTTACAAATCTTAAGAAATATTTTTGTAAGCAAGTAGGGCAGGGAAAAAACCCAAATACAAAATAGAGAAAAGCAAAGGTAAATTCAGATGGATTTCTGCTGCTGCAGAATGTAATCTGTCAAAAGGAAAATGCAGAGAAGTGCCTTTTTTAACAAATGCTATTCAAACAGGAAGTTTCTATCTCAGGATTAATAATACTATGCTTTGGACATGTGTTTACAGTGTCACTCCACATGTGACTAAGTGGAACTCTCCAGGGAGTCTTCAACTAATATTTTTACACCATGTAATTCTCCTGTATATACATGAAAAAATGGTTGAAAGTATGGCTTCAAAAACTTAGCAAATTAGGATTCTTGCAGCTTTAACTTAAATTTCATATTGAAATTTAATAACTACTCCAAAAACATGAAATGATGCTAGTTTCCACTACTCTGCACAGGTCTATGTTGTTGGAGGATATGATGGGCAGAACCGCCTGAGCAGTGTGGAGTGCTACGATTCCTTCTCGAATCGATGGACAGAGGTGGCTCCCCTTAAAGAAGCTGTGAGCTCTCCAGCAGTCACCAGCTGTGTGGGCAAGCTCTTTGTGATTGGAGGTGGTCCTGATGACAACACGTGTTCTGACAAGGTCAGTTAATGGTGTTTGGTTGCATCACGGCAGAGCTTGGTGCCTGCCACGGTCACACTGCCTCAACTCACCAGGGCATTTCCCTGAGGAGCTGAAAGGACTTTGCCAACACAAGCTCATCCTCAGACCTGAGTCAGATTAAACATTAGTTCTAGAAAAGTTAGCAGTAATGAGATCACAGAATGTTAGGGTTTTGAAGGAACCTCTGGAGATCATCTAGTCCAACTCCCCTGCAAGAGCAGGAGAACCTTGAGCAGCTTGCACAGCATGGTGTCTGGTCAGGTTTTGAGTATCTCCAGAGATGGGGACTCTACCACCCTCTCTGGGCAGCCTGGGCCAGTGCTCCACCACCCTCTAAGTAAGAAAGTTCCTCCTTATGTTCAGATGGAACTTGCTGGGTGGTGGTTTTTTTCCCATGACCTCTGGTCCTGTCACTAGGTACAACAGAAAAAAGACTGGCCCCATTCTCCTGATATTTACCCTTTAAGTATTGATAACTATTGATCAGATCCCTCCTCAGTCTTCTCTTCTCCAGGTTAAACAGCCCCAGCTCTCTCTGCATAAGAGAGGTGTTCAAGTCCCCTAATCACTTTAGTGGCCCTTCTCTGGACCCTCTCCAGAAGTTCCCTATTACTCTTAAACAGGGGAGACCAGAACTGAACACAGTACTCCAGCTGTGGCCTCACTAGGGCAGAGGAGAGGGGAAGGAGAACCTCCCTTGACCTGTTGGCCAGACTCTCCTTGAAGCACCCTAGGATGCCATTAGCCTTCTTGGCTACAAGGGCACATTGCTGGCTCATGGGCATCCTGTTGTCCACCCAGACACCCAGGTCTTTTTCTACCTCAATGCAAGGAAAATAATGTTGAATATAGTGCATACAGAGACATTATTGATACATGAACTTCATTTTCTTGGTGAGATACTGCCCACCAGGTATTGTTTCTTTAGCTCTCCTTGCATAACCTGTATGGCTGTACCAGGTTATCCTTGCAGTTAGGTTTTGAATCTGAAATGCTTCTGTTTGTTTTCAGGTTCAATCTTATGATCCTGATACTAACTCTTGGTTGCTGCGTGCAACTATCCCTATCGCGAAACGCTGTATCACGGCTGTGTCCTTAAACAACCTGATCTATGTTGCTGGTGGCCTTACCAAAGCAATCTACTGCTATGATCCAGTTGAGGACTACTGGATGCATGTACAGAATACATTCAGCAGACAGGTAATTAACACTAAAAAGCCTGTAGGCATCTGAAAGGGTTTTTTTAACATTAAGATCTTGGCGTAAAATGAGTGTACACTCGTTGAACTCTGTTAAAATTGCATCTCTGAGTCCAGTCTTGTTTTACTAAATCTATACAATTCAACACCTCACAGAATTCTGAGGAAGTTTCTAAACCAGGAGCTGAGTGTCACTATTAGCCAGTCCAGGCTTTTTGTTTCTGTTGGAGAACAGTGTTAACAGCATAATGGATGATGCTTTAATTGTATAGAAATTGATCTCTTGTCAAGCTCTGATGTGTGTTTTAATTTAGACTGCAGATAGTAATTTTCTTAATATTGATTAAAGCCTTTCAATGTAACAGAAAAATATTGAAGGCTGTTTTTACAGTGTGGAAAAAAGCCACTGTATAGCATAGAAAGTGTCTATTGTAAGCAGTGAGCTGTAGCACTTCCCCTTGTTAGTAAAGTGTCTGTGTGTCAGTTAATTTTTGTTTGTTTTTAAAACATCAGTCACATGGTCTACAGTGTCTATCCTAACAGAAATTTGTTCTTCTTTCTCCTGGCCTTTCCTCTGTTTTGGTCTGTGTTCTCTATTTAACTGAATATTTGTATCCCTGCCTGCTTTTGAGGAAGAAACAGAATCCTCTCTAATTGAGACATAGTGCTGTTTTTTTTTTTCTTAAGCACTCTTTCCTTAGTCATGGGGTTTTTTTGCCTCTCCCTAGTTTACATCCCTCTTCCTTATCTGTTCCTCCTCTAAAGTGCTTCTCCTTATTCCCATTTTTTGCATTAATAGCACCTACTGTGGTCCCTTTTCTGAACACCTTTGTTCTCTGCTCTTTATCTCAGATGTTGAAATGGTAGTACAGTGTTCAGCTCTATTCCATTGTATCCCTTGTCTGAAGGCTTGGACCTGAAATTGTCTTTTCTGTAGGTTTGTGCTGCTGCTTTCTCCAATTCTTGTGCTTTCTGCATTAGTCCTTTCAGGAGAGAATAGTACAGGCCAGTCTGCTTACAGAGAGGAGTCACAGTGCTGCTCTTCTGCCCTGGGGTAGGCATGCAGGAATTGAAATCTTTATTTTTTTTAAATAACCATGTCTTCTTTTGTGTATTTTGAAACAGGAGAATTGTGGCATGTCTGTGTGCAATGGAAAAATCTATATCCTGGGTGGAAGAAGAGAAAATGGTGAAGCCACAGACACTATTCTTTGTTATGACCCTGCAACAGGCATTATCACAGGAGTAGCAGCCATGCCAAGGCCAGTATCATATCATGGCTGTGTCACCATTCATAGATATAATGAAAAAGGCTTTAAACTGTAATTTTTCCTCTTGAAAAAAAGAAGATGGCATGAATGAATCCAGTGGTCTGCTGCAAGACAGTCTTTTTAAAGATTCCTGAAGTGGGAAAATGCCCTTTCCCTACCTAAGTGTCATATGAAAATTATATCCTGTGCCTTTTAGAGAGGAAAAAAAAAGAGTAATTTAACTTCCAAAAGAAGTCTACCAATTATCCAGCAACCAGAGTTGAGTTCTATCTGCTGTGGGCTCTGATCCAAGAGCTGTAGTGGTACCTTGTACTATATGTGCAGTAAGTTTGCCCTATGTGTGATTAGTGATGAAAAGCTTGGCAGCTTTTTGGGGAAAGTGCCTTCACAAGCATCTGTGCCTGTGTCCTGAGAAGCAATATCTGCAAGGTGTTTCAGGTTGTGCTACTTGGAAAAATACATAGGCCAGAGAATTCCAAAGAATGACCTAGGATAATTAACTACAATTAAAATGAAGCTTTTGTAATTCTAATTCCTATGCACAGCATACTTACAAGCAGATTACTTGGCTTAAGCAAGTAGATTTTCTGTCAGATCATGCATGGTTTGGAATTAAAAAAGCAAAAAGAAAACAAAACCAAAAGCCAAGCTACCTAGGAAAAATATGAGACTCCTTGAGGAATGTTTTTTTTTTTCCTGAAGGAGAAACCACCCCAACACATTGCAGTAATGATTGTGTACCTTAAACACTATGGACCTTATTCATAGTGCTGCTAAATGTTCCTCAGAAGTCCAAGGCTCCCTGATAAGCAAAACTAGTGACCAGTGGGGTGCAGGCCTGCAGCTGTGCAGCAGATTCTGAATCCCAGTTTTTAACCTTTTTTGAATAGTAGTGCTGAAGTCTGAAGGTTACTGGGTTCACTCTTTACTCTCTGCAAAGTATCTCTCAGATATTCAAGGAATAAAAGGATGATGAACTCTGGGTTCTTCTGCTTTTCTGAATTACCTGGTGATAGAGGCAGGGACCTACAGCTTATAAATTGGTGCTTTGGATATCTCATCTGCAGAGATGGCAGAGTTATCTGCCAAGTGTTTTTTGGCCTCCCTGCAGACAATCACTTGCTCTGGCAGAGTTCAATTACAGTATAAGCTGCTTGGCCACAAAGAAAGAAATGCTGGCAAGGTCCCTCCTGTCACCAGAAAGGTATCTGTGGACCTGTCCTCGTAGCCATATGAGGTAACTCCCACCTTACATGTTTTGGATCATTTTGGAACCTAGGAAGCACCTGTATTTTGACACTTTTTTAACATTTGTTTTTTGGTAGTCTTCCCTAGATTCTGTACTAGGTCTCTTTTTATTTCCAGTACCTAGTTGTGTGCTTGAGGCACGAGTTCCTAAAAACTGAACTAGCACTTGAGAGTTGGAAAATGAAGATGATTGTGTACCAATTTCCTGTTAATCACCAAAAACCTCAGGAAATGCCTTTCAAAGGAATTCTGAGGACAGCAGCCAGTAGGGAAGTTGGTCAGTGCCAGGGCAGAGAAAAAAAACCTTTAAGGTTCCTACAGAGACAGCCCTGGCCTTGGGGTTCTAGTCTTCATGCTTGCTCAGGAGGGTGAAAACAAGCACCATCTCTGGAACATTGTTTGTTCCACTGGACTTTCTTCATCTGTTTTCCCAGAGTATTTCTTGATGAGATGGAAATTCTGACCCTCAGTGAAACTATGCCAAACTTGGAGTCATCATTTTCAGCAACATATGGTCATGACTTTGTTTTCTTAAAGAGCTGCACTTTGTGATCCATTCACTTGTAACCTCAGGAAAGGACCCAAATTCCAGTTTCTGGCTGAATACCAAACACTCCTTTTTGTATATGTTAAGAATCTTGATAAAATACAAATCTCTGTGTATCAGTGATGTCATGAGGAAGGCAGTCCCTGACCATGTACATTCACATTGCCCTAAAAAGAAAGTCCCTCAGTAATGTAAGACAAAGGAATTGGATAAATTCATCCTTTTCTAAGTTCCCTCTGTTTCTGCCCACCAAGTGTAAATATGAGAAGGTAATTTCAGTACCTGTGAATAAGGTCCATTGAGAGCAATGGTAATTGCACAGTAACTGATATGCTAACACTGTACATAACTTGTGCCATCATTGTAAATGAAAATGTAAAAGGATTATAGGAGCACTTCATTAGAGAGAAAATCTGGAAAATATTCTTATTTCCTTTTGATTTCCTTCTTGTTTGTGTTAAGACTTTTAATGTTGCTTGTCATGCTAAACTGTTTTTAAACAGCCTTTTATTCTGTAGGTGTAGAACAATGCCATTTATGTATAAGTATCTTTTAATCTGTGTTTATACTACTACACAACTGTAAATAACAAGATAACTGCTTTCTCTGGTTTGGAAGATTCATTTTACAGTTTAGTTGTCTTGCCTGAAATTCTGTAGTATTATTGTTGCCTATTCTTTTGAAAATGACAGTGTTTAATGAACCAGCAAATGCAGAAATGTAGATGTAGAAGAAAACTTCTGCTTACACTTGTTGAGAACCTGGATTGAGTGCTGAACAGTCCCATGTGTGAAACATTGCTGGAATGGCAGTCATTCCTGCAATGATGGCCTTAAAACAAGCAGGGAATTCATTGTGTGGCTTGTTAACTCTGTAAATAATTTTGCACTTCTGGCCTGCTCCATTAGAGCAATTATTTTAGATGTACTAGAGAACAGTTCAGCTTTAGTTTTATGAAAACCTATCCTTTTGCTAGAAGGATGCAGTAATTGGGAAGTTGCATTCCTGAGCCACCTGTTCTCCAAGGCATTTCACTTAAGTATAGATGAATTCAAAGGTTGAAACTATCACCAGTTGGCATATCTAGCTGTTTGCAGTTTATGGGCTTGAGCAGCAAGTTAGGAAGGTTTAGTCTCAGCTAGGAGAGAAAATAGTTAATGTCATCTAACATAATCAAGAGTTTTCCATCATAAGTGGTAATTAATAGGTGTGGTGGCTCTACAGCAGAGACACATGCAGGAAAGAGATAACTTCAGTCTAACCATACATGGGCAGAGGGCTCAAATATCTTCAAAGTTACACCTAAAAAATAAATTCTAAGAGCCAGCTAATATTTCACTCCACTAAACAGATCATTATCTTGTAACTATTTCACTCTCAAGAAAGGGGAGTAAAGGGTTTTCCTTCTCCATTTTGCTGTCCACTTCATGAATTGCATCCTTCTTTTAGCAATGTGATGTTAGTTGAAAAGAAAGCTGATGTTTCCTTGCAGCCAGAATTTTGTAGATAGATAACTTCAGTACTGCATTACAGTCCTGGCTCTAGGCTTCTGCTTTTAGATACACCATGCCTTCCCTCCTTTTGCAGCCATCAAGCATGTTACCTTGCCTGCTAATCATTTACTTTCGCCTGAAGGCTCCCTTCTTGTGGAATCTCTTCCATTTCTACCATCAGATTATTCATTTTACGCTCTGCCTGGTGTGCATTTTGGAAACTAGGCACCAAGGGCCCAGAGTTGTACTGGTTTGGGGGTTTATTTTAATTGGCAGTTCTCATCAAAGAATGCTTTTGTTTCTGTTCCCTATAGTATAGATAGCTAATGCAGTTTATGTTGAGCTGGACCCTTGTCATAACTTCAAGCTTTTGATATGGTCATTTTAACACTGCAAATGTTTGAGAGGCTAATGATGTAAGAAGAGAAGGTGCAAGCCTTGACAGAGGTTCAGAGGAAGCTTTGGTCACTTGTGCTTGAGAGGGAGGACACTGCTGACTGCTCAATCGCCCTCAAAATAGTTGAGTTCACCACATTATCTTAGATAATCACTCCATTTATCCTGCTTTTGTTTTATTTGAGCTGTAAGGACAAAACAAGCAGCAGTCCTACTCCTCTGACTCCAGGTTTCCCTCCTGCCCGAGGCATGGTCCTGTGCTGGAGCTGGCACTCTCAGCAGATAGGCAGAGCCATGAGCTTAGCCCAGCTCCCAAGGGAGAGACAAGAGAGAAACTTCTTGGGGTGGGGTGAGAGATGGCAGGAGGAGATGCAGGACATTTAGAGTTTGAGTATTTGGCTGGGCTTACCAAAACCCAGATGTTCTGGATGCTCATAGTTTGCAATTCCAGATGCTGAAACTCAGGTGGTACAAGTATTTCATGTTTGTCAACTTACTCAACTCAGTTGGAGCAATAAAGATGTATCTCTGGTCATGGTCTTCTCTTGACAGTGTTCAGGAAAGCCAAAGGTTCACTTTCCTAATTGCCCAACTAGGCAAGAATATGTGGTTTGGGGTTTTTTCTTTTCTACCACTGAAGATGGCAAAAGCCAATTCAGGAGCATTATGAAACTCACAAGACCTGATCACTGTGAGGCAAAATGAATGTTTTCATCTGAATGTAGTCCCATGCACACAAGAAAGTATAAATGAAATGGTTTGTTATGCCTGGATAAAAAATCTGGGCAAAGTATACTCAGACAAGGAGCCTACAAGGCAAGATTTGATTTTTACGCAGAAATTTGCTGTCTTGGTTGGGGGCCAGGCAGTGGGGTTGTTTTTTTTTTAAGTATGTCTAGCATACAAGTTTCCTCAGTGCTGAGTTATTTCAGGTGGCATTAATAAACCCTCTCAGTTTCTCATAGAATCATGGAATTGTCAGGGTTGGAGGCGACCTTAAAGCTCATCTAGTTCCAGCTCTCCTGCCATGAGCAGGGACACCTCTCACTAGAGCAGCTTGCTTAGATCCCCATCTAGCCTGGCCTGCAACACTGCCAGGGCTGGGGCTGTCACCACCTCTCTGGGCAACCTGGGCCAGTGTCTCACCATCCTCAGGGAGAAGAACTTCCTAACATCCAACCTAAATCTGCCCTCCTCTAGCTTGTGCCTATTCCCCATTGTCCTATCGCTATCTGACACCCTAAATGACATCATGCTTGTGTTGGTGCTGTGAGCATTGCCACCAAACAGCAAGCAGCCTCCTACAAACCCTGAAGGAGGTGTGTGAATTGCATGTTCTCTGCACACTGGCCTTATGTCAGCTATCTGCCAAAACTAACGTGATCTGTAAGTTCAGGTTACTCAAAGTGTATAGTCCTTGATAGCATTACTGTCTTAAGAACACCTTTTACAGGGACATTTGTTCTGCTGTAGTGCTCATATGTTTATATGTGCATATCTGTGTGTGTAAATTCGTTTTGTGATCATCCTCTGATAGTGCTAAGTAATGCACACAAAAGCTCCTGTGTACAGCTTGTTGATAATGTAATTATGGCTTACTTTGTATTCTTAGTTCCAAAGAAAATAATGTGTGTTCATTCTGCAAGTACCTGTGCCTTGAATTCACCTGTATTTTTATCTATTATGAAAAAGAGCTTGGATTACTTCTCCTGTTCTGATACCTTCATTATTAGCCTTGGTCTTACTCTCCAGACTGTTGATGTCCTCCTAAGAGAAATAAATCTTGCCATTCATTAACTAGACTAGTTAAACCTCTTGTTTAGAATATGCCTAGAATGCTTCCAGTGCTATGGCAGATTTAATCTAAGGAAATCAGCATTGGGGTTTTTTCCTGGTTTCTGTTTCCAGCACTCCTCAGTGACAAAGGATTTGAGTTTTTTGACTTCTGTCCTTAAAACATGTACAGTTTCTTGGTTTAGTCAACAGCCTCTACAATACTTCTGACTTGTCAGTCATGAACCTCTTCTTCAATCTACAATAATATGAAGCAATAATACAGTGCAGCATGGCAATAAGCAAATCATGAGACCTGAATGTACTCTTACTAACTTCATCTGTGTAAATGCTGGACCTATGAGTTATTCTCCTTTTGGTGCATCTGTAGCAATTTGGAGTCAGATTAATAGGAGCTACTTGGCCATGGAAGGAGAATTTACCTCCTGAACTGTTATTCCTAAGATATTTTATCTTCACCTGAAATCATGTTTTGATTTTCCTTCTTTTTTTTTTTGGCTGAGGAAAACAGCAGTTCCAGTTATTCCTTGCCAGTTATTTACTGAAACAATAAAAGGCATAGTTCTGCAAAGAGCCAATCTTGTCTTCAAGAAGGACCTGGTGCAGCACAAACAATGTGTGAACAAAAAAAGTGCAGACCACTTAACTGTGTGCCAGAGTCAATGTAGTGTTCTCTCACCTAGAACATTAAGGTCTTCAGATTGTGCTGACAGTAGACAAGTGATTTTGTAATGTAGCACAATGGCAATAACAGCTGTTCTATTTAAATATATATTTCTTGCATAATTCTTTGAAAGTTTTTTAAAGTTCAGTGTACCTAATAAACATTTGCCTTTTGAATAGTTCACTCTGTTTTATTTGGGTTCTGAGAAGGTGGGGAGGAGGAGGGGGGACTTGGTGGTGCAAGGAGGAAATTCCTTATTTCTTTTTCTGGCTCATTTAATTTGTTGGATTCTGCCCCTTTGCAGTCTCTCTATTCCCTTCTTCTATCTAGGTATTTTCCCTGCTCATCTTTCTGTCCTCATCATGGAATTTACTATCCATGTGACTAAAGGCAAGCTGGAGGCTGTGCAGAAGAGTAAACTGAAAAGAGAAGGGGGAAACAATAAAGCAGAGGGGTAGGATGTAAAATACTCCTTAATCCTGGATGTTGTGATGGGAATAGACTTGGAAGACAAAACCAGCATGAGGAAAGCAGGAAAAGGTAACAGCCAATACAGGTTGCCTGAAAGGGAATCTACAGACTGCAAAGCAATGGAAAGATTTTTGAGGGTTGGAAGCCCATCTGAAGATCTTTTCAGTCTTAAATACCGTCAACAGACAGTACCACTTTAACCACCTCTCCTTCCTCTTTCCATTAAAGCAGGAGAAAGGAAGAAAGTAAAATTGAACTACATTACAGAGCTACTTTTCCTGAAGAGCATGTTCCAGATTTGAGTATAAGAACAGCCATAGTTCACATTTGCCACTTGGTAAGGAGTCAGAGAAGCCATTCTAGTAGTGGTCCTGGAATCAGAAAAAAAACAGGACTTCAAGGGCTAAACATGGAACATTCAGCATATGTTTGCTAATTAGTGGCTTCATAAATAAATTTGCAAATATATGTATGAGCAGGACATTAATTGATGCTGGTTAGGAGCTCACTGCTACGGAACTACCACAGCCCAAAGCACTATTTGCCATTAGCCTCATCTAACAGAGGGAGTACAGTCTGGCCAAAAGCAAACACAAACTGTGGGGTTAACTACACTTATTTGGACAATTTCAGCTGTGATTTGAAAGACCATGAAATACAGTGAGGAGTATGATGTAAGGTTTATCTGAAGCCTGTCTTTAGTGAGATCAGTGCAAAAACTCCCTTCCCAAGGACCTTGTGTGCACAGCACATCAGGGTGTTATCTAGAAATAATCAAGCCAGTCCAGTCAATTGTTTGTGTTAATTAAGGAACCTAAATATACTTATTTAATCTCAGGCCAGGATGACCATCCTTGAAGTTGTCAAGAATGATTAGTTGAAGGTCTAACTGGGAGACAGTTGTCCTTGAAGGAGGAACATCCTGGAGAATATGCAAACCATATGTAAAAGCAGAGATAAACAGAATCCTTAGGTGAACTACCCTCATTATAATACTGAAAAATCACACTCACTAGCTGGAAGCCCAAGACCCTTCCCCACTGAACATGTGCAGAAGGAATACATGTTATGAAACTGTATGTATATTACTAACCAACCCGTGTTCAGGGGTGATTTTGTGGAATTTAACTTGCACAGCTGTGTAATAAAGCAGTATCTCATCTCTCTGTGTGAGATTGGCTTATTGCACACCAGGAATGATCCCACATTTGGAACAACAAGGCCAGGCCAGAGCCAGCATCCCAGCTACGGGGTGACAAGGTGCTCCCATGCACTTGCCATGGGCTGTTGGTATCTTGCATCTCAGTCAGCCAATGCCTCAATGCTTGGGGCTGGGTTGGGGTTTTTTTTGCTAATCATCATCCTTTCACTGAATACCTTCTGTATTCAAATGTCCTCCTCAAATGTTATTACTTATGAAAATAAGGTTGTTTCACCCTCTAAATCAGGATTCGGCCAACGCATTAATATACCTGAACAG